>ML660772.1:0-88142 GCA_007570785.1 Antilocapra americana
GATGTATAGAACAGTCTTTTGGACTCTATGGGAGAGGGCAAGGGTGGGATGATATGGGGGAACGGCATTGAAACATGTTAATCATCATATGTGAAATCGATCACCAGCCCAGGTGTGATGCGTGACACAGGGTGCTCGGGGCTGGTGCACCAGGATGACTCAGACAGATGGAATCAGGAGGGAGGTGGGAGGGGGGTTCTGGAAGGGGAACACATGTATACCCATGGCAGATTCATGTCAATGTATGGCAAAACCAACACGATAATGTAAAGAAAATAAATAAATAAATAAAATTTAAAAATAAATAGAACCTCTAGAATGACTCTGACAACAATGAATTTTGTTGGAAGAAGCAGGTGAGGTTTTGAATACAAGAATACTTTCTTGCTTCCAGCATTTTGAACATTTATATTTTATATTTCAACTGTTACCAATAGGTGAAAATTATTTGGCAGGTATTAATTAAACTCTCTTGATCTTCAATATCTCTACAGGTAAGGCAAATCTTTCTGTCTTTTCTGTCATTTTCATTAGAGGCTAAGGCTTTAATACTTGGCAGTCGTTCATCTGTCAAAATTCATTTAAGCTCATCCATAAACATGTCATTTGCATGTTGATTAACTGTCACAATTTCCTCCGAAACAATATCAGATTGGAACTGCACATAAATCACAACTGAACAAATTCCTATTAATTCCAAAGTCTCATATGAAATAATTGATTTTGAGGAAAATTTGTAGCCAATGTGCAAATTGCACATTTTGTTTATACATGCGATGTATAGTTGATGCTTTAATTATTCATTTGTTTATATATAAAAGCTGGGTTTCCAAATCAAGGACTATAAATATAAAAAAAGATCTAGCCAGTCTAAAATGAAAACGTCCTGATTACATTCAGCAGCTTGACAGCGGGAAGCCATAAATGGCCATCCGGCGCAGTGCATTTCCTCCTAAAAGGCAGGAGAGGGCGCTCTTCCCCACAGTATTTTGGTTTAATCCTCCAGGAGCCGATCAGGTGTGAGAAGCCAGCCAAGTCAGCGGAAACGCCCCACACATTTAAGCTGCATCTTGGCGGAGTCTTGTTCTGAGACCTTGAAAAACTGAATTAGACCTGTCACCGCTGGGGGCGGGAGGCCCTTTCTCAGTTTTGGTGAGGTTTTCAGAGATTCCAAATGGCTTTGGAGGGATACTGAAGTTACAGTGTCCACTCAGAACTAAAAAAAGGAGGGCTTCCAACCCAGTAAGTGCATCCTAGTGAATTCCCAGCCAGCAGTCTTAAATGTGCTGAGGCCAAACTATACTAACTGGATGAGCACCTTCTAACCAGATTTCCCTGGGTAATTAGGGCAGCATTTACTCCTGAGGAGGGTTCTAGAGAGCTTTCCTGTCTGCCTGCCAATGCAGGAGGCACAGGTTCCATCCTTGGGTAGGGAAGATCCCCTGGAGAAGGAAATGGCAACCCACTCCAGTCTTCTTGCCTGGGAAATCCCATGGACATAGGTGCTTGGAGGGCTATAGTCCATGGGCTCCCAAAACAGTCGGACAGGACCTAGCGATTAAACAATGGCAATAACAACAACGGGGTTCTAGAAGATGGAGGGTTTACAACTCTGAAAATGCAGTAGACTTTAACTTCTGAAGGCCTTCCTTCACATATCCTTTAAGCGTTTGAAATACAAAATAAAAGTTCACAATCTTAAGAGGGTTGAAAAGAATGGTTCTAACTGTTTTGGGAACTCAAGAGTTAGAATTCTCCAGCATCATTATTTTTATCCTCCTTTAAATTTCACTATGATTGTCATGAGCTTGATTTCTTTACTTAAAGCATTGGTGACAACATAGAAACATTGATTTATTTCGGTTAACAGTGAGAGGGAGATTCCCGCATACCCAGCCTTAAGACTGAGTGACTATACCAATAACATTTAGGTCTATTTTTAATTGAATTATAATCTTTAGTCCTGTTCTTCTGAAGGAGTTTGATGTGTTCTACATTACAGAGGCTTTGAGGTGCTCATTGTTTTATCCCAGTTACTGTTATTCATGCCCGAAGAGCACTATGCTCTTGCTTTGAGCAAATCAATGGCATTTCTTAGTTTCAAGTTTTCAACCCTGAAAACAAAAACAAAGTTGACACTGAATTGTGATAGGATGATAAATAGTTCACTTTCAATTTGTTCTCAAAAATAAATGAAAGAAGAACATCATCTGTAAACATAGAACAGTTGAAATGATGACATCTTTCAAAAGGTTTCTAACATTCAAAAAATAATTGAAGGAGTGTGTATGTTCTCAAAGAAAAATAAGAAAAATGGAATGAAATGGCATTTTATTGGCAAATTAACATCTAGCCAGTCTTCAACTAAAATATTTATCTAGGGAGACAGTTTGTATCCTAGAGGAAAAAGTAGGAAAGTGATGACCCCTTAGGTCTGGGGTCTGTCACTAATTAGCTGTTTCACTGTGATATTTATTTCCAACTCTGATTCTTAAGCTATGGAGTAGTGAAATGTTCAGGATATAAAAGTTATCTGAGTTAAAATCATTCACACTTGTATTTATTAAAAAAAATAAAAGCATATATTATATATATATATGTGATATATATACATCTGTACATATAGCTATAAAGAAACTAATGTCTATGTGATAGATACAGATCTGCTGCTGCTGCTGCTAAGTCGCTTCAGTCGTGTCCAACTCTGTGCGACCCCACAGATGGCAGCCCACCAGGGTCCCCCGTCCCTGGGATTCTCCAGGCAAGAACACTGGAGTGGGTTGCCATATCCTTCTCCAGTGCATGAAAGTGAAAAGTGAAAGTGAAGTCGTTTGGTCTTGTCCGACTCTTAGCAACGCCATGGACTGCAGCCCACCAGGCTCCTCCGTCCATGGGACTCTCCAGGCAAGAGCACTGGAGTGGGGTGCCATTGCCTTCTCTGGATACGGATCAAGATAGATGCAGATACGCACTGCTGGCCAGTAAGGCACTATGATAAAGCAGGAAGTAAAGGGTAAGAGGAAGGAGAAAAACAGTTTGAGGGTAATACTGCTCTTCTATTTTTTTTTCTGGCAAAATTAGTTCCAAGTTTCTTCAGCTAAAAGGAAAGAAAATTATATAAAAATATATTTCTATCCCATGAAAATATGTTTTGTTCACTTCCAAACTGAATGGATTTCTTTGACTTAATTACTTAAGTCAAGATATCAAGGATTTTTTTTCCCAGAAATGAATACATACATTTTACACAGCGCTTCCCCCCAACATCTTTTCAAGTTTGAAATGCAGCAGTTTGCCTGCAGTCCTACAGCTTTGCACAGCTCCTAATAACTGACCCATTTAGTTCCTGAGTCCAAGGATATGTCTTACAGCTCCTTTCCCTCCCTTCCTCTGCCATCTCCCCCCTCCCCATACTTCTCCCCCTCATCTTCACCCTCTCCTTACCTGGCTCACTGCCCCCTGCCCTTCTCCCACCATGGGCCCCCCCTCCCAATCTCTCCCTAGCCTACACTGTTCTTTCCTGAACCAGAAAGTTCCCTGACCCATGAATCTCCTGTATCACCTTTCTTTATCTCTTTTTTGGTTTGTCTCTCTGCCTTTTCTATTCTTTTCTTCTCTCCCTTTCCCTTGGTCTATCTTCTTTCTTCCTTCTTCATTGAGAGTCATACAAATAGGACCTTAGTTTAAAAAATATTTGGTGTATAAATTAATAAAATTGTGTGTTCCATTCAAATTTCAAAATAGGATAAATTGTTTCAAAGTTTCTTTTAAAACAGCATCAAACCACAATAATTAAAAGCAGGCTCTGTGCAACGTGTAGGTGTGCAGGCACATGTGAGTGTGTGAGTGTGCACACTGCACTGTGTGTTATTAATCTGTTATCTGGTCAGGAAAGCCATGCAGGCCTCCAGCTAAGACAACAATGCAGTGTTTCTGTTTGTTCTTCAGGATCCAGGCTCTACCTTCTTCTCCACTGGTCACTCCCCCTTGAAGCTAATTTGTATAAACACCCTTATGGCAGAAAGCAAAGAACTAAAGTGAAAGAGGAGAGTGAAAAAGTTGGCTTAAAGTTCAACATTCAGAAAACTAAGATCACGGCATCCAGTCCCATCATTCCATGGCAAATAGATGGGGAAACAGTGGAAACAGTGGCTGACTTTATTTTTCTGGGCTCCAAAATCACTGCAGATGGTGATTGCAGCCATGAAATTAAAAGACACTTACTCCTTGGAAGGAAAGTTATGACCAACCTAGGCAGCATATTCAAAAGCACAGACATTACTTTGTCAACAAAGGTCCGTCTAGTCAAGGCTATGGTTTTTCCAGTAGTCATGTATGGATGTGATGAGAGTTGGACTATAAAGAATGCTGAGCACCAAACAGTTGATGCTTTTGAACTGTGCTGTTGGAGAAGACTCTTGAGAGTCCCTTGTACAGCAAATAGATCCAACCAGTCTATCCTAAAGGAAAGCAGTTCTGAATATTCATTGGAAGGACTAATGTTGAAGCTGAAACTCGAATACTTTGGCCACCTGATGTGAATAGCTGACTCATTTGAAAAGATCCTGATGCTGGGAAAGGTTGAGGGCAGGAGGAGAAGGGGATGACAGAGGATGAGATGGTTGGATGGCATCACTGACTCAATGGACATGGGTTTTGGTGGACTCTGGGAGTTGGTGATTGACAGGGAGGCCTGGTGTGCTGCAGTTCATGGGGTTGCAAAGAGTCAGACACGACTGAGCGACTGAACTGAACTGAATCAGCGGAGATCCTGTTCCCTCTAGTCAGGCTCAGCAAATGGGACTTCTGGGAGGATGTAGGAGGAAGGTCACTGCTCTGTGTGGATTGACCCACTTTTTCCTCTTGAGTTTTAGTAACTTTCCTCCCACTATCTCTTTAGCTTGGGTTCCTGCCCTGTCCTTTCACTTCCCCAGCACCTCATTTATTTTTTATTTATCTATTTTTTTTCTGCTCTAGGTCTTAGTTGCTGCACATGGGCTTTCTCTAGTTGTGGTGAGCGGGGTCTACTCTCTAGTTGTGATGCACTGACTTCTCATTGCTGGAAACCTCATTTATATCTTTTAATTAGACTTTTGATAAATAAACCCTCGTCAAATTACCATAGATCAGGTGTGTCATCCATAGCCTCTTGGAAACCTGGTGGACACAGCAACCTTCACTCATGTATTCATTCATTTAATAAGCATTTTTTCAATGCCCACTAAAGTGCCAGGCTTGGAACTGGACTTCAGGGATATGACTGGTTAACATAAAGCATCCACAGTCTCTGACCTCATGGAGATGAAAGTTTAGTATAGAAATGTTTCTCTGCCTCTTTGTGTGGCCAAAACTGATTGGACTTATCATTGTTTTAAATTTGATACTTGATAAAAATCCAGCCCAGACTCAATGTAAATATCACACTCCAAGCATTGTAAGCAGTTGCTTTATCTCCTTAGACTATTTCCTAATTGCTGTTCTGCTGGAGTACAGGTGGGAACAGCACGGGCAGGTATTTCCAGACAGGAGCACGCTAATTAGCTGCCAGTATGGTCCACCTGTTGGAGTGGAAGTCTGCTGGCAAAATTCCCTCTTGCTTGGGGGAGGTCAGTCTTTAGCTCTATTCAGGCCTTCAGCTGATTGGATGAAGCCCACCCACTGTATGGAGGACAATCTGCTTTACTCAAAGACCACCAACTTACATGTAAATCTCATCCAAAACATCCCTCAAAGAAACATCACTTTTCTATATCCCCCAAATGTTATATCTTTTCACCTTAATTAAATGATGAAATATTTCAGGCCAAATGGGTTTGGAAAATTTAGAAATTTAAGTACATATTGCATGACTATGATGTACAAGGGCTATTTGCTTGATCCTGGCCTTACACAGATAAATGACAGATTTTTCCATGTTCATAGAACTTACAGTTTGATGGTAAATACATTCACACGATCATATGATTTTTATGTATAACATGAAAAGGAACAACCTAAATTCTCTCCATTCAGTGTCACAGGTACACATTTATGAAGTTTTCTTCTTTTTTTTCACAGTGCTTGTCCTATAAGTGTTCCATCAGCTTCTCTGACCTTTTCCAATAGTTACATCACAAAGACCTTGGCTGTGTTATCGGGACATCGACACTGTTGCTTGTTAATCTGGATGAGTTACTATAATGCTAAGAGCTTCTGTGTCTTCATTTCTAAAATGAATGTAATAATTTCTACAGTGTCACAATGCAATGGTAATGTGATTAACAGAAAGATAGAAAGTTTTAGCAGCAAATGGTAAGGAAATTTACAGCAATGGGAGGAACAGAGAACAGTTACATAAAGCAGAGGTTTACGCAGTGAGGTTTCAGTGACCTTATGGCTTTTCATACTTCCCAGAATTTGAGTGAGATTATGCAGCTTCACAGGCTGCTGCCTGAAGGGACTGAGGATCCCTCTAGGTGGGAGATGTTTCCTTTCCCATTTTCAAGGGTTTGTTAATCCCCTACTATTGGTATCATCCTGGAGACTCTGGCTAGATGCCCAACTCCTGGCTAGGTGCAAATAACTAGCAACAAAACAAAATTAGCACATTTCCGAGTGTTTACATGGAGGTGGGATGAAGGGAGCTTCTATTACCCACACTCAGGCTTCAGCAGGCCTGGGCTTCCAGCTCTAGGAGGGTCCCTCCTGCAAACATCTAGCTCACAAAGATTCTATATGGAACCTTTAAAGTACCCAGCCCATGATGGACACCAAATCAATTAAAAACTAGAATTCGGTGACATGAATAATATTGGTTATATTGCTATATTACTAAAATGGCAAAAAAGGATAATGTGCGTAGGCTGGGTTCTCTTTATTGCTGAAGTCACTCATAACAGTAAACTATTGTTATTATTTTATTCTGTATATTATTGTTTAATATACTGTACTTAGGGTACAGTCAGATTTTTATATTCCCAACCTCTTGTATATTTACTATATCCTGAGTTTCCTAAAAACAAAAACTTCATCTCTGAATGTAACTAATATTGGTGGTTATATATTTTATTCATTCTTTTTTTTCAGGAACAATAGCATGCACGCTTAAAGGTGATTATTCAATTATTAAATTGATTTTAGTCAAAATGAGCTTTCTCTGTAATTTCTTCATGTGATGAATAGCAAACTATACTATTTTTGAATGCAAATCATACATTCTAGAAAGCCATTCAATTGCATGACATTACTAATGAAAACATGTTAAGATTGTGATAGTGTTTTTACATATACTGCTTTAATATTTTCTTTATATACAATGCCATATTTGGGTTTTTCATAATCTAAATCTAAAACCCTCATAGCTCAGCAGGTAAAGAATCCACCTACAATGCAGGAGACCCCAGTTTGACTCCTGTATTGGGAAGATTCCCTGCAAAAAGATAGGCTACCCTCTCTAGTATTCTTGGGCTTCCCTGGTGGCTCAGATGGTAAAAATCTGCCTGCGATGTAGCAGACCTAGGTTTTATCCCTGGGTCAGGAAGATCTCCTAGAGAAGGGCATGGCTACCCACTCCAGTATTCTTGCCTGGAAAATTTCATGGACAGAGGAGCCTGGTGGGCTACAGTCCATGGGGTCACAAAGTGTCAGATATGACTGAGCGACTAAGCTCAGATACAAAATCACTTTATATTCAACTCCAGTTTCTCTTACAATGTAAAGAAACTGCTAATAGCACTTTTGTCTGTTGGTAAAATTAGGAAGTGATGAAAGCATAGAGTATGAATGCAAATCTGATCATGCCATGCCACTCACATAGCATGACACCTCACCACCAGCTAATA
Source organism: Antilocapra americana (assembly GCA_007570785.1). NCBI lineage: Eukaryota > Metazoa > Chordata > Mammalia > Artiodactyla > Antilocapridae > Antilocapra > Antilocapra americana. The sequence goes on from ML660772.1 coordinate 7,821, forward strand.
TACACTGTTTATGGTCACACACACAACTGAAATGTTCCTTTGTTTGTTTGTTTTAATAATTTTCCTCTACTCTTTCATTTATTTGTTTTTTGCTGCATGCAGGACTTTAGTTCCCTAACCAGGGATAGAACCTGCAACTCCTGCATTGTAAGGGTGGAGTCTTAACCAGTGGACCACAGGGGAAGTCCTCTGCTGACTTTATAAATCTCTCAGGATAGAGACAAATCCTGTCATCGTACCCATAGAGGTCTTTCAGGATCTGGTTCCATCACAGCTCTTTAGCCCCATCGCATTCCACAATGCCTTGGCACTGTCTGCTTTAGCCACGGTGACCTCCATCTAGTGTCTCAACTGATTATACTCTCTCCTGCCCCCATGCCTTCTGTCTGCTCCAGACAGAAGAACATCTGTTGAGTAGTTAACTTCTAGGAATTTGTCACAATCTCTTTGTAGAAGTTTTCTTTAACCATCAGGATTTGAAAAAGTACTCCAGCCATAGTCTAAGCATCACACAGCTCACCATCAGATTCATCTCCACTGGCATTTCACATTTGCTTGTGCAAATACCTCAGTGCCTGCCTCTCCATCACCATTAGACTGTGGGGCTGGTGAGGGAGAATCTTTGTCCATTTCTGTTTCCCATTACATCTCCCCAGAGCCCAGCTCTGTGTTTTGGAGTAGTACAAGCCTGATGAAAGTCAAAGTGTTAGTTGCTCAGTTGTGTCTGACTCTTTGTGACCCCATGGGCTGTAGCCTGCCAGATTCCTCTGTCCATAGAATTCTCTAGGCAAGAATATTGGAGTGGGTAGCCATGCCCTTCTCTAGGAGATCTTCCTGACCCAGGGATAAAACCTAGGTCTCCCACATTGCAGGCAGATTTTTACCATCTGAGCCACAAGGGAAGCCCTAGGAGCTTGAAAAATACCTGTAAAAAGGGTAAAAAGTACATACAAAGCAGTGTGTGAAAGCATGTAATGTTGGCCAGGTTTCAAGCTCATGTATTAGTGCAACTGAACATCAGAAGACGTTAACAGGGAGTTTAATCTATGTTTGGAATATTGAAATGTAAAGATTTCCATGAGTGAAGTGCAGTTTGTTCCTGCCCTTCTTTTGATTCCTTGTGGAAGCATTTGCCAAGTGCCTTTGATAAAAATATTTGCATTTTGCTCAATTTTTGTTTGTTTTCTTGTTGTCCTTGGGAGCGGAATGCCTGTCTGACTCCCCCTGACAGATCAGCTGTGGCAGGTCTGCTGTTACAGAAAATTCTCTACCTCAAAGGCTGTAGATTTCCTACAGGGAAGACTCTGAGCAAATGCTGTCATTAGCAGCCACGCACTGCTGCAGACATGCAGTGAGAAAATATGTCAGGCTTTGTTTCAATGTACAGGTTTTAGTAAAAAAAAAAAAAAAAAACAGGAAGAATTTTCAGGATATTGATTACAGATTAAAACAACAACCTTTAACTTAAATCTTGAGAGTTCCCCTTGTCATTTTAATTTTCTTATTTTTCTTGCCAATTTTTAAAGTTAATGTATTTGCCCCCCCTATTTTTCAGGGAAAGGTGATTTCATCAGATAATTTTTTAGCTATATTATTTCATTTCACCTTTTATGTAGTCTATTTCATGTTTCTTGGTTTAAAGCCACCAATCTCAACCTTCTCTAAATCTAGGACAATAGGCATATTGAGCTTCCATTATATAAAATCTCTTTTCTCTTTTTTTAATGTACATGGAAGCACACTGCACTGTCTTGGGCATAACAATCAGAATATTTGTTGAATTAGCGAGCATTAAAAATAGTTATGGGCTTCCCAGGTGGCACTAGTGGTAAAGAACCCGCCTGCCAATGCAGGAGACAAAAGAGACATGGGTTTGATCCCTGGGTTGGAAAGATCCTCTGGAGAAGGAAATGGCAACCCACTCCAGTATTCTTGCCTGGAGAATCCCTAGGACAGAGGAGCCTGGCAGGCTGTAGTCTGAGGGGCTGCAAACAGTCAGACTCTAACGAAATGACTTGGCAAAAATAGTTACATGATCTGTATGTGTGCATGCATGCTAGGTTGCTTCAGTCATGTCTGACTCTCTAAGACCCTACAGACTGTATTCCATCAGGCTCCTCTGTCCATGGGGTTTCCCAGGCAAAAATACTGGAGTGGATTGCCATTTCTTTCTCCAGGGGATCTTCTTTAGCCAAGGATTGAACCCACATCTCCTGCATTGCAGGTGGATTCTTTTACTGCTGAGCCACCAGGTAAGCACCTAGGTATTTGTGGAAGTTGTCTATTTCAGTTTTGGGCATGCCTTCAGACCACATCTGAGAGATCTGGTATGACTATCTGACCATGTTGGGTCCTTTACTGGAATATTGGAACTAAAAAAGGGGAGTCAACAACTTTCTCCTTCTAAAGATTGACTTATTTAATGTGTAATGAGTCAGCAGGTGTATTTTATACTATATTTAGATGCAAAAATAGCTGGGATGCTGGAAAGAAAGAAAAAACAGTGACTGATGAAAAGCAGCAGAAACAAAGAATGGGTCAAAGTTCCAGTTAGCTTCTGCTGCCTGCAGTCATGCCCACCATGCTCTCAGGGCCTCTGTAAGGACTCCTTGCAGGGGTCTAACCTCTGAAAATCACTGGCTGTCAAATTTATTCAAAATGCATCCCTTTATTGTCTCTCTGGCCTGTCTCTCCCCAGTTTACCTTCAACTTTGTTCTCAGCCTCACAGCACTATTGCCACTAGTATAATTCTATTATGCTGAATCTTAGTTCTGCCCTAGTTTCTTCTGGGTGTCTAACCCACCTCTCCCCTGCTCTCCTTCCTTCCCCACTTCTCCCACATTCACTTGAAGGTCTCAGTTTAGAGCTTACTTCTTCAAAGGCATCGACTTTGACCCCTCCTGCAGTCAGAGTAAAAGGTCTCTTTCTGTTTTCATAAGCAACCCCCTCTTGCCCTATTATAGAGCTGACTTTGTCATCATATATTCCAACTAAATGCCTGTGTACTTGACTGGATTCTCTGTTACTGTGTGAGCTCCTTGAGGAAAGGATCACAGCTGTTTTGTTCACCAGCGTCTATCTAAAGGTGGCTCAGTGGTAAAGAATCTGCCTGCAAAGCAGGGCACATGGGTTCAGTCCTTGGGTCGGGAAGATCCCGTGGAGAAGGAAATGGTAACTGACTCCAGTATTCTTGCCTGGAGACTCCCATGGACAGAGAAGCCTGGCAGGCTACAGTCCATGGGGTCACAAAGAGCTGACATGACTTGGTGACTCAACAACAACAATACATCTAGCACACAAAGGACCATTCCTGGTGCAGAGGAGGTAAACAATAGTATTATCTTTTTTTTTTAATTTATATTTTTGGTTGTGCTGGGTCTTCGTTGCTGCACACAAGCTTTTCTCTAGTTGTGGTGAGCGGGGACTTCTCTTTCTGGCAGTGCACAAGCTTCTCATTGTGGTGGCTTCTCTAGTTGTAGAGAACAGACTCTAGGGTGCAAGGGCTCAGTAATTGTAGTGCATGGGCTTAGTTGCCCTGAGGCATGTGGGATCTTCTCAGACCAGGGATCGAACCCATGTCCCTTGCACTGGCAGGCAAATTTTCATCTGCTGCACCACCAGGGAAGTCCAGGTACTATTGAATAAATTAAAGATAATATATATATATATATATTTAGATATCACAGAGTAAGTAGATCTCTGAGTCAATATGCCTAAGTATTGTAATTACATGCTCTTCATAAAATAAAATTGACATTAAGCTCTTTTTTCATTATCCCTTGTGGCTCAGACAGTAAAGAATCTGCCTGCAATGCAGGATACCTGGTTTGGATCACTGGGTTGGGAAGATCCCCTGAAGAAGGGAATGGCAGCCCAATCCAGTATTCTTGCCTGGAGAATTCCATGGATGGAGGAGCCTGATGGGCTATATATAGTCCATGAGGTTGCAAAGAGTTGGACATGACTGAGTGACTAATACTTTCACTTTTCTCAAGCTCTTTTTTAAGAACAAAACCCCTCATATTCTGTTCCTAGCAACACTGCACTGCTTGTTCTGTACACTTCATTCTTTTTCTCTTCTCCCCATCTTGGCTGGAGTCTGTCCCTCTGCTTACAGCATAGGTTCTTCCTCCTCCACTTCAGTAACTAACTCTTACCATTCTTCCCTATTGTCATCCACCGCCTTCAGGAAGCCTCTCTGAACCACTGACTGGTGGCCCCTTCTCTTCACTTTCAAAGAACCTGGTTTTTAGTCCATGATATAGGGCAAATAACCTCACCTACTTTGGCCACGGTTGCCTTATTTCTAAAAATGAAGAGATTGTATTGGATTATTCATCTTTAAGTTCTTTTTAGCAGCGAAATTCTCTTATTTTTATAAGTAAGATTCTTTTATGAAGTCCAATATATTCATCAGTGGAAATCCAGGGAAACTATCTTAGACTACATTGCCTAAAAAGGATCACCATGGGGAGTCCCTCTTAGACAGATAGTAGACCACTGCAAGGGGCCTGGGTTATATTATGACTTAAATGCCCTTTCTTGATTACAAGAGGAAATAATGGCTTATTTCTGATCTGAAGTGGAAATGGAAGCCTTCCCTTCTCCTAAAAGTGGATGCCCAGGGAAGGAGACTGAGTGAACGGGTGAACCTGAAAATGCAAACACTAAGGAACTAGTTGGACCATAAATAAAGCTGAGCAGTGAAGAATTGATGCTTTCAAATTCTGGTGCTGGAGAAGATTCTTGAGTCCCTTGGACTGCAAGGAGAATAAACCAGTTAATCCTAAAGGAGATTAGTCCTGAATATTCATTGGAAGGACTGATGCTGAAGCTCTAATACTTTGGCCACCTGATGCAAAGAGCTGACTTATTGGAAAAGACCCTAATACCAGGAAGAACAGTCAGGAGGAAAACGGGGAGACAGATGATGACATGGTTGGATGGCATCACCGACTCAATGGATATGAGTTTGAGCAGACTCTGAGAGATATTGAAGGATAGGAAAGCCTTCTGTGCTGCAGTCCATGGAGGTCACAAAGAGTCACACATGACTTAGCAACTGAATGACAACAACAAAGAACTAGTGGCCTCAAGTACCCAAATTCGATGACTTTGGGCCACATCTTAACATTTTATTAATTTGACCATTCAAAATGTCTATGTTATCAAACGAATTTATTATAGTGATAATACCCAATCCCACTCTCGACAAATACTGTTAAAAATAAATATAAAGCAGACTTCCTTCTAAAAAAGGTGAAAAATATTAGAAAGATTATCCTGGAAAAGTCCATTGTTTCTTCTTTGTTGACTAATCTTTGGGGTAGAGTTTTCTGATTCTCACAATTCAAACCTAGTTTTGGCACTACTTGCATTTCAACTACTAGTCAAGAAAATAATGGCTAAAAGTGGCAACATTCAAGGCTTAGATGAGTCCATTGAATCGATTTCTTTGCTGGAGCTAACATTTAATAGCTTGCCAAGAGAGCCAAATCAATGATGCATTCTTAAAAAAAAATCCTCCTAACGATCTCAGTGTTTCACTTTTCATATCAAAATGCATGCTCTTCTTTACTGACTTTGTATAGAAAAATTACATTCTAGTCATCTAAAAGATCAAATTTCCTAGTATTTTAATCTTTAATTTTATTTTTAGTTTGAGGATAACCACGTTACAGTGTTGTGCTAGTTTCTGCTGAATAACAACATGAATCAGCTAAGTGAATACATACATACACCCTTTCCTGAGCCTCCCTCCTATCTACTCCCCGTCTCACTCTTCTAGGCCATCACAGAGCACTGAGCTGAGCTCCCTGTGCTATACAGCAAGTTCCCACTAGCAATCTATTTTATACATGGTAGTGTGTATATATTAATGCTACTCTCTCAATTTGTTCTCTCCCATTCTTCCCTTCTGTGTCGACAAGTCCATTCTCTACATCTGCACCTCTATCCCTGCCCTGCAAACAGGTTCATCTGTATACCATTTTTCTAGATTCCATATTTATGTGCTGATAGACAATATTTATTTTTCTCTTTCTGATTACTTCACTTACTAGTATTTTAAAAGGTTAAATCAATATTTGCTGTGGTTTGGCTTGCAAATATTGGCTTGTGGTTTGGTTTTAATACTTGAGTATTATTATCAACATTACACAGAAAACAGACTTAAAGAATAATGCAAGGCCTCAGATGGGGCAAAAGTTGACTGGGGGATGTGATTTGTTTAGGAGAGTCTTAGGAGGAATCTTACTGATACAAGATACAGTTTGGATCCAAGTAATGGAATAAGGAAGTAAAATATGTATCTTTATAATATGACATTGTCTTTGAAAAACTGTTGAAAAGTTCTGCCTGTTGTGATTATTTACAGGATTTAAAAGTAGTATGATGTAATTGCTAGGGAAAATATACTATTTGAGAAGTTATATAGGACAAAAGCCCAAAGTGGTTGGGTCTCCTGCTATTAACATAGCACCTTGCCTAGGTGCAGCCAAGAATTTCTGCATCTCAATGGATTTCCACCAAAAAGCGGGACTGAATTTCACAGAGAATTTACCTCTAAAGAGCTGAAAAAGGTTAGAGAATTTACTTATATATGTGTCAATGAATCTTTAGTAGTATCCTATTTTGCATTTGAGTTTCTTCCCAATCAAAAAAGACTCGATCATGCAATATAGAGTAGTTTTTTTAAAACATATTTTATATAGCCCAGTGGCTACATTTTTTTTCTGTCATAGTTAAAGGACTATTTTTTATTATTGTTGACTCATTTAAAATATAAATATGTTAACACTGATAGTTGATTTTCAAGATTTTCAATCATATTGGTGTTTTATCCCAAACAGTACTATTTGTTCCCATTTATCATTTCTAGTTGGGCTCTCAATAGGGCACAGGGACAGGATAGAACAGGTAGTCTATAGAGGCTTCTAAATGAACAATGTGTAATTTAGGGACAGAGTTTGCAACAACAAACTGTTTGTAAAAAGACATAGTTTGACTCTCAGAGCATAATAATCTGTTGGTTGCATGTTACATTTTCTTTTAGAAAGTGGTCCTTTTGAATTGTATGAAGCCAAATAAAAGGAAAGAAAAATTACTAAAGTGCATTGGGTGCTGAGTAAAACTTCTCTTGTTCAGTGATGTATCTTAGAACCTGAAATAGTAATTTCTCTTATTTTGTAATGTGTCTTATTTTAGGCAATAGACTGTATAGAAATGCCAAGACAGGTAATAATTTACATGTTCTCTTTTGTATATAAAGTCAGTATTGTATATTACAAACTCTGTGGAATGCTGACAGAAAAATCCATGTTCAAATCAGTTCTTGCACAGATAAACTATCTCTGATGTAAACAGACAATGATTAGCCAACATCTTTTCTGATCTATTTTTCTAAAACAGAAATTATAGAAACAGATAAATTGTGACTATTACCATTTAAAAAATCGTAGTTACAAATGAGATAAGTTTTGGGAAAAAATTGAAACACATTTTTTTTTCTTTTGTAGTGAATGCTTTTTAACTTTTTAAAAAATATAATAAGCCTATTACTTTAGACTTTCATTTATCAGGTATGATCTTTAAGACTTTTATGTTCTTAGTGGCATTTAAACTTTGCTAATAGCTACAAACAGTTGAACTAATAAAAACAACACAAACATCGATTTATAAAGTCTTTCATACCTTTGCAATCATTATAACAACTTGGGTGGGCAGAGCTGAGAGCACAGAGGAGTATCCTTGTTTTACAGATAAGAAAATTGTGTTTCACAAAAGATATATGATTGATCTTGTCGCAGACTCCAGGGTGGTTGAAAGTCTGTGATTTTATTCATGGTCACGGTAAGTCTTACACAGCCAAAGAATGGCACATCCAAGTTTGAAGGCATCATCCTTCAGGTTAAGTAGGGGCTACTTATGAAGAAGTTTTCATTTCAGACAAGTACAGGAAGCCCCTCCACCAGGATTTTCCTAAACCACTCTCAGTTCAGCCTACTGCTTTGAGAACAATGCCCAATTCAAGCCAATTACATATTTTCATTGTATTTCTCCTGTCTCTCTAGATATTCTTATTTTATTTTTTCATTTCAAAAAGTGTAAAGAAATAATGAGAGAATAGAGTAATGGATTAGGAAAGATTGTCCTTTAAAAAGGATGGTCAGTGAAAGCCTTTCTAATAAGCTGATTTTTGAAAACTTATGAACATATATCCAATAATCCCAAAGAAAATCTTAACAAATTAAACTCATCACCACCTTAAAAAAAAAAAAAAACTATAGCATAGTATAAGGCTTATCTCAGGAATGCTTAACATGTAGAAAAATTTTAAAATAATCTATGAAATTAAGATAACTAGGACAAATATATTTATCTCAACAGATGCAGGAGAAACATTTGATGAAATGTAATCATCATTCATTATTAAAACTGTCAGCAAAGTAGAAATAGAAAATAAGCTTCCTTAATATAATAAATATTAACTAACACAATATGGAAAATATTGATGTCAAAATATCAAAACTATTCCCTTTAAAATCAAAACAAGACATGGATCACCTCTTTTAGTCAGCATTGTACTGGAAGTACTTAACAATGAAATAAGACAAGGGAAACAAATGGCTGTTTCAAAGAAATAAATTTGGGGCTATTTGTAGATTAGTTGAGTCTACATATAAAAGTTGAGGCTATTAACAAATTTTATAGCTATTGCATGGGCTTTCCAGGTGGTGCTAGTGGTAAAGAGCCTGCCTGCCAATGCATGAGACATACCAGATATTAAGAGTTATATAACTGTAGAAATAAAAATAGCATGATAGTACAAGAATAGCTAATAGACCAATGAGACAGAACTGAAAACAGGAAAGTGGACAAAAATTTATGTGGAGTTTGTTAAATAGGAGGAATTCTCATTACAAATGGTAGGAGTGGTGGGCTAGTCAGTAAATGGCACTGAAACTCACTACTCATATGCGTGCGTGCTCAGTTGCTTCCACCATGTCTGACTGTGACCCTATTGACTGTAGCCCACCAGGCTCCTCTGTCCATGGGTTATTCCAGGCAAGAATACTGGAGTGGATTGCTATGTCTTCCTTCAGGGGATCTCCCCAACCCAGGGATAGAATCCACATCTCCTCCCTTGCAAGTGAATTCTAACCACTGAGCCACTGGGAAGCCTGACAACTCATATAAATAAAAATAAAATTATGTATCTCTCTTCATATTATATATAAAGCCCTCAGTATGAAAACTAAATAGTGAAAACTTTGAAAAGAATGTTGGGAAGGATGTGATTATGACATCGGAGTAGGAAAGATTTAATAAGCAAAACTCAAGAAGCAAAAGTATAAAAGACAATAATGATTAGTATTTCTAAATGTTTTACGTTTTGGAACCAATAAGGACACCATCAGCAAACTAAGAAACAAGCCACAAGTTGGAAGCAGACTGTGGTACAGTAGAAGTAAGACCTATTGTTGTTCTAGGATGGTCTCAGGAATGTCACAGAAGACAAAATCCAGGTACCAGTAGAATGTGGTTGATGCTCACCCTCATCAATAAGTTCAGGACTGCAAATTATAGTAGCAATGAAATGCATTTAATCTCCACTGGGCAGGCAACAATGAGTGAGAGAGACAATATTCAAACAACTTTCTGAGGGGATGGGAAGAAAGTAGGGGCTCTCATATCCTTCTCTTGGAGGAGAAACCTGACGGTGTTAATGTCCTATGAACCTGAAACGTTTAGCTAGCCTAAAAGTTTGCTCGGGTTTTTCTGTAAGATGGTACAGAAAAATCCAAACAAACTTTTTGACCAGGTCAATACCATGCCTAAGTATAAACCCTAGAGGAACTCTTGCATGTGGGCACAAGGCAACTTCCATGCTTGTGTTTAAGAGGAAAAAGAATGGAGATAGCACAAATGTTAACCAACATAGGAATGAAAAAATTAATTACAGCATACTCATAAAAAGGACAAATTAGACTTACATGTATGGATAAGGCTGAATCTCAGAATTCTGAATATAAGAGGAAAAGAGAAAATTCAGTGTCTCAACTATTATATGCCGCCATTTGTGTAACTTAAAAAGCATGCAAAACCATATGATAAATCATATATGATCTATAGTAAAAGTATTAAATTTATTGATAAAAGATACACATCAACTTCAGAATATTAGTCACCTCGGGTGACAGAGTGATGGGAATAAAGTGGGAGAAATCTTCTACCTTTAACTGTAGTATTTCATTAAAAAAAAAAATTCGGAGGGGGTAATTCAGGTTGGTTATGAACAAGAAAAATAAAGTTGCCAGAATAAAGCCAGAGATACTGCCTCCCCTCACATCTCACTAGTTTTAAGTCTGGGTTATACATGTGAGCTATTTTTATATCCTTACTCTAGACCACATTAATGTGTCACTGATTTCTACCTCTACCCATAGCAAGGAATTCAAGTTCAACAAGAAAATATCTTTTGTACTCTCCCCAGAAACTCCATTGTATCAATAATTGGCAGGTGGCATAAAGTGGTTCAAAAAAACACAAATTCATTATCTTATCATTATAGAGGTCAGTAGTCTAAAATGATCAGGCAGGGCCTGTTTCTTGCTTTTTCCAGTTTCTGGAGATCTCCAGCACTGCTTTAGTTCAGGGTCTTAACTTCATTCAGACCCTCCTGCCTCTCTTTTGTACCGGCCCTCGTGATTTCAGTGGAGTCACTTGGATAATCCATGATCTTCTCCCCGTCTCAAGATCTTTAACTGAAGCACATCTGCAAAGTTCCTTTTGCCAGGTAAAGTAATATTTTCACAAGTATTAGGAATTAGGATGTGGACATCTTTTGGAGGACCATTATTCTACCTACCAACATTGGCATTCTTTCTCATTGTGTCTTTCTCCCGTCTCTCTAGATGTTTTTCTGTCAATGGAACCCTGCACTCACTGCATTGAAATCAGAGCCTTCACCACTGGACCACCAAGAAAGTCCTAGATGTTCTTTTCTTTTTTCAAAATGTGTTTATTTCTTCCTCTATCACTTGCTCTCTCTTAATCAAATTGTCTGATATGTGTCTGTTGAATTAACTATACCCTGACAGCAGTGGCCAGAGTGTGGGATTTTATAGTATAAAGGCTGAAAAGGCCTTGTCAGCCAGGCTGAAAGTTCTAAGTTAATTTCCCCCTTCCTGTCATCTCCCTCTGCTTCATCAAACAAAAGTACTTTCATTGTGCTCTGAGTGGTTCCATTGTCACCTCTGGTAGGATGCCTCCTAAGGTATTAAAAGGGTGTTCGTCGCTCAGTGGAGTCCAGCTCTTTGTGACCAGGCAAGAATACTGGAGTAGGTTGACATTTCCTTCTCCAGGGCATCTTCCCAACCCAGGGATCAAACCTGTATCTCTTCTGTCTTCTGCACTGGCAGGAGGGTTCTTTACCACTAACGCCACCTGGGAAGCACAAGGTATTAAAGGTAAAATGGTTAAAGGTCACAGGGCATCCTGAGCATCCCCGTTCTGCGTCCTACTCCCCAAACTGCCCATTCTCTGTGATGGAAGCCTCTGAGCATCCTTTCTTTCCCGTCCTCAGTTCTTGGGAATACCTAAAGAGGTGAGCGCCTCACCTTACCACTCCTTCAGGGACCCGGGCCTGAGCAAGCGCAGGGGCCACAGCCGACTGAAAGCGAACGCATGGATCTCTCCCTTCTCTTTTCCCGCAACCTGGCTCTGGGACCGGCCTGGCTGGTTCCGACATCTGGGGAATTAACATGTCCCGCCCATTCCCATCCTCGAGCCGCGCAGGCTCCGCGTCTCCGCCCTTGTTCCCTCGCCGCTTCCAGCTCCTACGTGTGAAAGCCGCTACAAAGGGCTTGAATGAAACGTGTGTGGTTTAGTGAGTCGTAGGCCACCAGGGGATCCCGTCTCCCCACAAACCAGCCTCTCTCGCAGGAGGCAGAGGAGGGGGAGGAGGCGAGGAGCCGAGCGCTGGGTTTCGCGGGCGCGCCGCGGCTGGAGCGGCGGGGAGAGGCCGGGCCACCTCCCCCCTTCCCGGCCATGCACCGCCTCGCCCGCGGCGGTTCCAGGCACCACAGTCTCCGCCCGGGCTGCGCCCGCCGTCGCCGCAACGAGCTCCTGCGGCCGCCGGCCCCGTCCGCCGAGGAGCAGCGCCAGCCCTCCCCACCCCACCTCCACCGCCGATTCCCTTCTCCGCGGGGACGCGCCGCCCAGCAGCCCGCGCCGCCCCCTGGTCAACTTTGAGCGAGAGGAGAAACAACTTTGGCAGTGGCCGCGGGTTTCCAAACCCTCGCCTCCCGGTCCGCAGCAGCCTCGCGGGTTGCCGGGGTTAGGTGGGGCAGAGTTTCCCGGGCGCATCTGAGCGGCGTCTGGCAGCTAGCAACCTGTTTCCAGCGAGCGGGAGCGGGACTGTAGCTCCTGGGCATCCGAAGGAGGGCAACTTGTTTTTATTTTCCTTGAGCGACGGACCTCGGCTTGCAGCTGGATAGAGCCGCCACGAAAGGATGTAAATAGGCGGAGCAACTGTTACCGAGAAGGCAACCACCCCAAAGGCAGGGAGGAGCGCGGGGCTTCGTCCGGGCTTCTCCCAGTCGCAACATTAATCATCAAGCAGGTGTTGGTTGCAAGTTTTCAAGGTCAGCCACTCGGAGCAGCGAGTCCCTCCCTGAACCTTGGGGATACGTAGCGCCCGGGTTGGATTTGACTGAGAAATGCCTAGGACGCCAAACAAGGAAGGCTCGTAGAGGGGGAGGGTTGTGACCCCAAGACCCATCCCCCAACACCCCCGTAATCTCCCGTCCCCCGCTGCCGGGGCGGGGGTTAGTATGTGACATGTGCCCAACTCTCAGCGGCAACTTAGGCAGCAGGTGTCGGTCCTAACAGGAGCCGCTGCTGCTGGGTGCGCCCTGGCCCAGCCATGCGGGCCGCGGGCGCACCTCTCGCCCGCACCTCGCGGCTGCTGCTTCTGCTATTGCTCAAGGTTTCCGCTTCTCCTGCCCTCGGGCCCGCCCTTGCACCCAGGAAGGAAAATTGTCTGGGAGAAAGCTGTTCACCTACACTGATCCAGCGTCGCAGCAGGGACGCTTGGGGACCAGGAGATTCTGCAGGAGACCTTCTGCCAACTCGTGCGCCCAGGGAGGAGGAGCAGGAGGCAGTGGTGCTCTCGGCGCCCCCGTGGGACCTACCGGCAGCTCCCGGCGGTGACCCAGGTGTGGGCAGAGGGGCGGAGGCGTCAGCAGCGGAACCCTCGGGACCTCCGGCTAGGCCACCTGGAGCCTGGAGATGGAAAGGTGCCCGGGGTCAGGAGCCCCCTGAAAGTTTGGGGAGAGGGAACCCCACGGCTCGCCAGTTCTTCCTTCACACCTCAGAGGAGAAGGAGAAGGGTCCCAGAGGCGCTGGCCTATCTGGGCGTAGCCAGGAGCAGAGTGCGAGGAAGGAACCCGGAGCCAGCGACCTTTATTACTGGCCAAGGAGAGCCGGGAAACTCCAGGGTTCCCACCACGACCCCCAACCCAAGACGGTCCATGGACCGTCGGGGCACGAAGGGCGGACAATTGCACCCCCTGGCAGAGCGCTGGCCCAGAATGGGTCCTCCCTTGAAGGAGTTCACGAACGCTGGGGTCCCCGGCGGGGGAACAGCACGCGCCCACGCTTGCGACTGAAAAACCCCTTCTACCCGCTGACCCAGGAGTCGTATGGAGCCTATGCGGTCATGTGTTTGTCCGTGGTGATCTTCGGGACCGGCATCATTGGCAACCTGGCAGTGATGTGCATCGTGTGTCACAACTACTACATGCGGAGCATCTCCAACTCCCTCTTGGCCAACCTGGCCTTCTGGGACTTTCTCATCATCTTCTTCTGCCTTCCGCTGGTCATCTTTCATGAACTGACCAAGAAGTGGCTGCTAGAGGACTTCTCCTGCAAGATCGTGCCCTATATAGAGGTAATGCCGTCCAGGGGGTCTCGAGCTACTGGCTTTATTCATTTCCGGGATTCATAGCATCAGGACTGCTGCTCCACACACCTCCCTGGCTGCTGAACCCCTGCACTTTTCCTGAGTCTCTCCCCCATTTCTCTTGCCAATCATGTATATACATTGGCATTTATAGATAGGTATGGGGGGCGGACCTGAGTCGGCTTTGTCCAGTCACCTTCAAACTCATCTGCTCCTGATTGGGAAATAGCTATGATCTCATTATACATAGGATTGTTTAGGTTTTAAATGTATTTCTCTGAATATGATATTTTATGGTGTGTGTGTATATATATATATATTTGGAGACTGTCAGATTCTACGGTTAAGTAATCAGTCCTTGACTGTCATTATTAAACCTAGCAGGGATAAAGCCCTATATCATTTATCTATTAGGTTTCTAGTGCTCCAATATGATTTAGTACCCAAGAATATTATTATATTATTAAATTCTTTCTTTAAATATAAAAAAATTGAGTAATATTTTATTTAACAGAGGAAATCTACTTTTCTTTGTCACTTGGTCTCGATACATTAGTAACCTCCCAAATTAGTTTTAGGGTCTAGCTGTCTGCCATGCTATCCCATCTGAATTCTTATATTCTTATGTCATTTCTGTCCCTCTGTTTTCCTTCCTCAATTTTGTAACCATTTATTTTGTATGAATGACCTTAAGCAAAAATAACACTTTGTGCCTCATGGTACAGAGTTTATTGAACATTCTCAAAATATATAGTATATATTTGTCATTTATTAGGGTGTAACGGATTGACTACTTTTCTAAGACTAGAAAATTTCTTAAGAAGTAAGGGACACTTAATAGGTTCTGAACTTTGGAAACGAGAATCTTTGGGTAAAATTTTACTGTAACATCCTACAGCTAGTGTCCTTAACTATTATTATGGTAGTTGGAATTTGCTCTTTAAATGGCTTCTCTTTAAACACCAGCTCTTGGATGGAGCCCAAGTGCTTTGTTGCCAGTTGTGTTTTTAGCCAGCTGGCCCTTGATTTCCTCCATTCAGACTGCCCATTTCATTTATGGAAGCAGAAGAAGGGAACCTGTAAATATTCCAGAGCCCCTGATCCTGTCTGGCACCAGGGCCAGTGACACTATGTTCAACATTGTTCCAGGGCCTAGAGTTAGGGGACAAGTAAACAGAAAACAGTACCTACTTAGAAGGACCAAGGCAAGAAGCTGTAAATAAGACCCTCTGCTATCCTGGCAGGGATCAGCTGTAGGATCATTGCACGCTTGCTAAATCAGCTGTTGCTGCTTTACCAAGATCTAGGATTTCTCTTGTTGCCAAGCTCCAAGTAGCTCTGAAACATTTAATTTATTTGGAAGACAGCTCATTTTTGAATTGCAGAGAAGGAAGTTAAACTTATGAAAGAGAATATGTGTCTACCAGTCATCTTTTCAAGGTCAATTTCAATGTAAGGTTTCTCTGATTGTTTAAATAGTGCAGAAGAAATTGACATATGCAAAAAAGAGACAAAAGTAAACTAGTAAGTAAATAGGAGAGTTACTTCCAAGAAGAGGAAAGCATATTGACTTGTTTTAAATGCACTGGACAGGATAAAATCTTCATACAGTAGAGGGAAAACAATAAAGAGGACAGAAAAAAGAAACTGGGAAAGAAAAAAAAATACTAATGTTCTTTAAAAAAAAACTTTAAAATAGTTTTATTCAGAATCAGAAAAGAATAATCAAATGTTGGTGAGTTTTATGAGACCTATGAGTTTTGAGTGATGGTATTTTTTTATGTGTGTGTTTTAATTTTCTTTCTCTCTCTAATTCTGAGGATTTTAAAAAATATCTATTTTTTCTTTTTCATTTGTATCTAGTTTTTAAATTTAATTCTCATCTCCTTAAGAATAGCAATTATTGTTATTTTTTACTCTGTATTTTCTCCTTTTTCATAGCCCTTTCTATTTTTTTATTTATTGGTACAGAGCTTTTTTTACCTCTAGAGAATCAAAGACTTGAAGAAAAGATTCATTCATTTTTTTCTTGAAAAATTAAACTATAATATACATTTTTACTGTTAGAGTAATGAATAAAGACATTAAGATTTAGTGTTTCTATACTCATACTTAATTCTGTTCTTCTGAAACAATTCTATAATATTTCATCATTTTCTGTGAAAATGATCACTACTGTGATCAGACAGTAGTATTAGCTCCACAGTTCCTGATTATGAGTGCAAGAAATACAATCCAATTTTCACAGAAGAGGTATCTAATGTCTATTCCATGTTGGGTTTCTGGGAAAAAACAAAACAAAACAAAACAATGGGAAAGTTGAACTGTGATGCAAAATGTCACAGGAGCTCTAGGGCTGGGATGGCTTTAGAGGGATGTTCTGAAGGGAGGCAAGAGGACCCAGCCCTTCCATAACCCCGTGAAGGACCTGTCACTGGATGCAAGTTGCTCCCAGGAAGGGGGCAATCCCTTGAGCTGGGTGGATCCCTGGTCAAGGGCAACCCTATAGAGGAATGCAGCTAAGAGCCATCAACTACCAGTAGCCCCAGCAGCTAGGGAAGCAATCTGTGTGGGGAACAACAGCATCCACTACAGTGACATTTGAATTATCATGTTGAATTAGAACCAGGTAACATTCTAACTGAATCGCCTCATTTTAAAGATGAAACATGACACTCAGAGAAGAGAAATGACCCTCCTAAGTATATACACTAGTCAATGGAAACCAGACCCTTTCTCTCAACACTTGATGTTGATATTTGGTTATTAGGCAAACATCTATGAGGCAAAACAGTGCCCAGTGACTGTTTTCTTTTTCTGCTCCTTGTTATCTTTTAAAAAGACCTTTGAATCCAACAGACAGGAAAAAACCCTAAAGTTGACATTGTTTGTTTTATGATGAAATTTGTAGCTTTTTATATTTTTAAATTTCATCTTCCTTCCCATAAACTGACAGTAAATTCCCTAGTTGGTAGCTCATTAAATTTTAAAAAGTTACAATCATTTGGGACAACTGCACTTTTTAATGTGCCACAGATGATTATCTTAATAATCAAATACAGATATATAGGTTGTACTTTATGTTCTTAACAACTACAAAGTGTCTTAGATTGGGGAGCACATTACAAATGTTTTAAAAACTTTTCCCACAATTTGTCTTCATTCTGAATCTTTTTCTTCTTGGCCACAAGACTCTGAAAATTATTTAACATTTCATCTCCTTTTATTATCTAGATTTGATCCTTTCTTTACTTTTTACTTCTTTACATTTATTTGTTGGCTATTCTTCTTTTTTTCCCCATCACACACTGTCTATTGATTTATAATGTCTGAGCTACCATTTTTCTAGTAGTTGTTTCTGCCTTTTTCAATGTGTTTATTTTAAAATTTTAACCACAATTCATTTTGATTGATCTTTACAAATTTTCTCTACCTTCTTTTTTGCCTTCGTTTCTTTCTCTACTACAGTTCTTTCCTCTTTAGCTTGAGTATTAGCATCATCTTAAGGAGGTAGAAGAATTTAGGGGAGAGTTCTGTTTCTATAGAAAAATATGTATTTCTTCAGCAGAAAGGATAGGTCTTTGCGATTTGCATTCAGCTCTTCTTTTTTATTTCAAAGTGTTGACATAAAGTTTAAAGAGAACACTGAGCTTCCAGAGTCTATCTCTAGAAAGAGAGTTCTATTATATTTAATGTTACTTTGAGTAGGAACATAGTGGGAACATTTGCAGTTGATAATTTCTCTCTTTCTGTTCCAGGATTAAAAAGTCTCAGTGGTCTAGTGATAAGTCCCTTAAAGACCAAGGGTAGATGGAATGGTAGGAAAGAGGGAGAGGAGAGAAGGAAGTCTGGGTGAATGGTGGCCATCCTAACACATACATCATTTTAAACTGGTTTATCAGAGAGTCACCAGGAAAACAACAACAACAACAACAACAACAACAACAACAACAACAACCAAAAACTATACTCCAAGCAATAGTTGTTTGTGGAGAGAGAGTGTATGTGCAGCTTGCATATGGAGGTCTGGGTGTGGATTGCAGTAGGAGGATGGCAGAAGAGCTCCCTACAGTACCATTCTCTAGAGATTTAACAAATGCTTCAGTTCCGTTCAGTAGCTCAGTTGTGTCCATTTCTTTTCGACCCCATGGACTGCAGCACACTAGCCTTCCCTGTCCATCATGAACTCAATGGAGTTTGAGCAAGCTTCGTTGCTCAAACTTATGTCCATCTAGTCAGTGATGCCATCCAACCATCTCATCCTCTGTTGTCCCCAGTATTCTTGCCTTGAGAGAACCTCATGAACAGTATGAAAAGGCAAAAAAGATATAACAAATGCTTAAAGCCAAATAACTCAGGCATTGAATGTGGCAACTGGAACAGCTCTTTGCTTGTTACTTGATTAAAGCTGACTAGAGTAAAGTGTATCATCTGATCCAGATCCACTGCTAAATGTATATTTCTCTTTGGATGTCATTTGGAGGTTTTGAATAATATGTCATTGTTGTTTAGTTGCTAAGTTGTGTCTGACTCTTGCCAGGCTTCTCTGTCCATGGGATTTCCCAGGCAAGAATATTAGAGTGGGTTGCCATCTCCTTCTCCAGGGGATCTTCCCAACCTGGGGATGGAACCCTCCTCTCCTGCACTGGCAGACAGATTCTTGCCACTGAGCCACCAGGGAAGCCATGAGAGAATCCTTGTTTTTGTTGTTCAGTTGCTAAGTCCTGTCTGACTCTTTGTGACCCCGTGGACTGTAGCCTGCCAGGCTGTTCTGTCCTTGGAATTCTCTGGGCAAGAATACAGAGTGGGTTGCTATGCCTTTGTCCAGAGGATCTTCCTGACCCAGGGATCGAACTCCCATCTCTTATGTCTGCTGCATTGGCAGGCATGTTCTTTACCACTAGCACCACCTGGGAAGCTATTCTACACAGGTATGCTATTCTACACAGATTTTCCTTGAACTCCTACATTCAAGTACTAACATGCTGATCACAACAGATAGTAACTTTCCTTGAGGAGTGGATTAGATATTGGTTTGTTTAGTTGCTAGGTCATTTCTGACTCTTTGTGACCCCATGGACTATAGCCCACCAGGCTCCTCTGTCTTTGGGATTTCCCAGGTAAAAATACCGGAGTGGGTTGCTAATGGGCTTCCATGGTGGCTCCGAGGTAAATAATCTGCTTGCCAAGGCAGGAGACACAGGTTGAATCTCTGGGTAGGGAAAATCCCCGGGAGAAGAATTAGTTATACTGATGGACTTTTAAGTGGAGGAACACAGTTTTGAGAGCCATTTGAAAGTTACTAATAATATTCTCAGGGAAAATAAACATGCTGAATGAGAACGGTACTTAACAAATATTGTATGACTTCCTATTAATACTTTGTAATAATTTTCACATTCCCATGTGAGAAATATTTGGCTGATAACTCCAATGAATTAACCAGAAAAGGAAAAAAAATAGAGTGTGCACCTATGTATAACTCTATTCATGAACAGTGTATGATGAAGTCTACTGAACTTGGGTTCTACCTGAGAAATATTGTTCAGTTGCTAAATCATATCTGACTCTTTGTGACCCCATGGATTGCAGCACACCAGGCTTCCCTGTATTTCACTTTCTCCTGGAGTTTGCTCAAACTCATGTCCATTGAGTCCGTGATGCCATCCAACCATCTCATCCTAGGTTGTCCCCTTTTCCTCCTGCCTTCAATCTTTCCCAGCATCAGGGTCTTTTCCAATAAGTCACATCAGGTCACCAAAGTATTGGAGCTTCAGCTTCAGCATCAGCCCTTCCAATGACTATTCAAGGTTGATTTCTTTAGGATTGACTGGTTGGATCTCCTTGCAGTCCAAGGGACTGTCAAGAGTCTTTAGCCCCACAGTTCAAAAGCATCAGTTCTTCAGGTCTCAACCTTCAATGTGGTCCAACTCTCACATCTGAACATGACTACATACTTGACATGTCATAACTTTGACTATATGTACCTTTGTTGGCAAAGTGTTATCTCTTCTTTTTAATACACATGAGGAATGAAAGTTTTACAATAATCAAACGTGAAATTCAAATATTTTCCTTAACTATTGATTATAAGAATGCTTTCCTTTTGTAAGGCTTGCCAATGAAGTAGAAACAAGAAAATGGGTTTCTCTTCACTTGCCTCCTAGAGATATCAGTTGGCTTTCAGCTTTTAATAATTATACACATAACACCAGCACCCAATAAGGACTAAAGAACAGCTTGAATAATTCATTATTTTCTTTTGTCCTCTTCCATAGATGTCATTATTCATTCATTTATTTACTATCCATTCATTCATTAAACATTTATTGGGCTATTCTTCTATGCTAGGCACTAAGTTAGGAGGGAACAGGAGGGAAAGAGAGGAAAAAGTTTCCAGAATTCAGTAACACAGATGTGTCACTGCTATTATAGACAGGGGAAACCACGTGCTATGTAGTGTGAGAATACTGTAAGAGGGGCTTAAACAGGCTGTCACGGAGGTTTAGGAATGGCCCTGGAATCAGTCATCTCACAACTGTTCTTCCTCTCTCCAAAGATTAAAAAATTCAAGTGAAAACTATGTTCCCTTTTATTCTTTTTCAATCATATTCTATTAGTTTTCATAAATATGTACAGCCTAGAGCCGTGGTGAAAAGCTACAACTATTAATTCTTGCTTTCCTGTTTTTTTCAATTTGTCCTAGGATATGAGGTGTATGAGATATTTCAGCAGATATGACTGTCCTAGACATTTCACTTAGAATACAGAATTATTCTAAATATTGTTAAATGTTTTAAATTATCATTTGGAATACAATGCCTGAGATAACCATTTCCGAGTTGGAATTAGTCATCCTTATTAGTCATAAAGACATTAAAGAAAATCAAGTTTTAAAACTGTACTTAAATGAATGGTTTATTTAGCAGTGCAATAGCAGAATGTTAAATGATATCCTTTTCTTCTAAAAATCTCATAAACATAGCAATTGTTTAATTTGACCTTAGAGGACCTGGGGAGAAAGGCTAATAAGAGAGATACTTTACACCTTATTATAGAGTCAGGGAAAACGGAAGCATGGGGAATTGGAGTCATCCCTCAAGCCCACAATCAACTTTAGGACTTACCCTCAGTTTTTAAGGGTTTTCAAAGTATCTGGCTATATCGACAAAATATCCCTCAACAGTGAAAAAGAAGTTATGCAAAAGAAAAATAGATCTGAGCTTCTGAGTCTACCCAAGGCTGAGAAAGCAAGGCTCTACCTTGTCATCTACCCTTGTACTACATGTGCCGTGAGAAAAGGGTCCCACCTTTAATAGCTCTTCCTGTGAGTTGTAGGGTTTCCCCAGTGGCTCAGTGGTAATGAACCCACCTCCAATGCAGGAGACTCGGGTTAGATCCCTGGGTTGGGAAGATCCCTTGAAGAAGGAAATAGCAACCCACTCCAGTATTCTTGCCTGGGAAATCCCATGGACAAATGAGCCCAGCAGGCTACAGTCCTAGGTTTAATGGTATCCCATTGGAAGCACAGGGCTCTGAGTCTGGGAAATGGACCATGTTGGGAGAAGACTGGGTAGACCGCTATGCACTGAGGTTTGTCTCTGACACTACACTTCTGTACCCATCCTCCAGGGATCGTCTGTCATTTTTCTTACCATGAATTGACCTGCCAGAGTCCCATAATTAACTCAACCTTGTTGCCAAGACTAACTCTTAAGTATTCTTTTGAGAATGGTATTCTTTGTGCCAGAAGAGATGATCTCTTCTAAAATTTCAAGGTGGAGTGGAGAATAGAATTGCTACAACCTCAAATATGGGCTCTTTCTATTTGCAAAGTCGGTACAGACACTTTCCATAAAACTTCCATAAAAACTGGATATAATCACAGTTCCAGACTTATTCTTGAGATAGAATACTTTCAGCTTGTGAATTTATGATGGTTTTCAATGTGATCTATCAGCACACTTGAATGGTTCACAGCATGAATGAGGCCAAGGTCACTGATTTGATCCTAGCCTAGAATGAGTCATTTCAATTAGGTCTATGACTGTACTCGGGGCTGCCATTTTTCACTCCCTTCTCATCACTTCCTGCCTTCAGGGAACTTTCCTCCTGCTTCTACTACGTCTCCTTGGTTCAAATTTCTCTCGTATAGGAAAAGCATCTGTTAACTAATTCACAGTTAAGATGTGACATTTAGAGATACATGCCTTTTATAAGAAGGATGAATAAAGAAAGAGTACTACTTCCTTAACCTATTACCCAGAATGGGATTTTGGCTACGAATAGAGAAATTTTATCTTCAAATATGGTCTCTCAATGTCACTCAAATCATAATTACCTAACAACAAATGGATGAGGCCAGTTCTGATTTTGTCTTTAGTTTAGGTTCACCACCATGTGCAAGGGACTGCTTGCTGTCCAAGGAGCTCCGTGGACAGCAAGGAGATCAAACCAGTCAATCTGAAAGGAAGTCAACCCTGAATATCCATTGGAAGGACTGATGCCGAAACTGAAGCTCCAATACTTTGGCCACCTGATGCGAAGAGCTGACTCATTGGAAGACCCTGATGCTGGGAAAGATTGAAGGCAGTAGAAGAAGGGAGCAACAGAGATGGTTGAATGGCATCACGGACTCAATGAACATGAGTTTGAGAAAACTCTGAGAGATAATGAAGGACAGGGAAGCCTGGCATGCTGCAGTCCATGGGGTCACAAAGAGTCAGACACCACTTAGCAACTGAACAGCAACAACATGATCATATGCAATGGTGCAATGTCATTATTCACAAGAAAAAACAGGTGAACATTTGTTACTGGTCTTTGGAAACTCATCTGAATCCCTAGGTGAAAAACAAAAATTCCAGTTCATTTTAAGATTGACTAGAACCAACATCATAATATCAAGAGTTGAAATCTAGACTTTGGGCTTGTGGGAAATACTACATTTTGAAATGAATTTCTAATTATTGAGAATAAATTTGGAATGCATAGATTCCTTCAGAACTGTGGAATCTAATAGATGGCTTGCATTTTAGGACAAATTATGTTAATCTTGCTTCAGTTGCTTTTTTTTTAACCAATAAGCATTGGCATATTTATATTTAAATTATAACATTTCAGATAAGTTGTAGCAAAATGATTTTTTTTAACTGCAAAGGAATGTACTTCTACAGAAGTCAGAAGTTGCAGTTGTTAGGAATGTCAAGGTGGGAATGATAAAAGTAAAAGGATAAATACAAATTTTAGGGTGATATGTTGACTTTTAAATAGCCTCCTTTTTTTTTTTTTTAACTTAGTAAGAACATGTTACCAAGTTTAAAAACGAGGGAGTAAAGCTGAGAATGCAGCAATAATGATAGTTGATACCTTGAAACTTGTTTTTCCCTGACCCTGGAAATCATGTAAAGATGAAATAGGCTGGGTACAATTGGAATAAATAGATACGTATGATATGTAGATACGTATTAGGTTAAATCTCAGTGATTTTGGTAACAGTAAGAAGCCCTCTTTTTGACTGTGGAAGAGTGTCTGTGAAGGGCTTTGTTTCATTTCAGAGGGCTGTGCGTCCTTGCCAGGGCTGAGGCACATCTCTCCTCCTCACTCTGTATCTTGGTTTGGACACACTAATACACATACGTCACTGCCACAAGATCATGGTTAGCATGTGCTCCAAAATGAAGACCTTTTGGCAAAGGCCATCACATTGACAGTGATGAATAAAGTGGCTTTGATAAACAGTGATGATAAACAGTGGCTTTGAAAAACATGGTTTCTACACTGTTGCTCAAAAAAATGTCTCTGGTGGGGCAGTTGCCTTGAAGAATTTGGAGGAGATCCGCTGTGGAAAGTGCAAGAGGAAGGCAGGGACACAAGCTCAAGCCATTTAGAGTTTCACAGGAAACTCTACCCGGTGCTCCTCCTGCTTTTTCCCTGACTGATTGTTAGGTCTCTAACCATGACTTATAATGGGTTATCATTCATGGCCCAAATGAATGGGTTTTCTTAACAATGATATCCTTGTTTTGAGAGTTACTTGTTTACAAAGGACAGCCCATAAATAGATGCACTTGTCTTTCTGAGGTAAAATATAAGTTAGGCGAGAGTACAGTTGTCATGATTTTGGTTAGAAATTTTTCTGTTTTATAAAAATCAGTGTATTCCAGTTGCTTCACCCTAGTTAAGCATGTGGGTTCAATGTCATTTGAAAGCATTTTTGCTTGGAAGTACATCAGTCTTTTCTTTCCCCATCAGTGTTATTACTGATGTCTATTAGAGGGTTTAGCAAAATATACTATTTATTTGGCATGAGTTAAACTTTCATAGCTTGACCTCATTCGTAAAGGTTTCTTATTTGCCTGTCTGCAGGAAGCTTCTGAGAAATGGAGCTATAGCTACCACACGATTTTCGTAGATGACTGATTTTCATAACATATCCATGTGCACTTTCTTCACATCATTTTGAATGAACAGGGATTTAAAATAGTACTAGCTGAAAACAGTCCTTTCCTCTCAGCTGGATGTTTGTATTGAGTTAGAACCTTAAATGGTAGGGAGAGCTCTTGTGCATTGGAACTCTGCTTTCCCACGTGAGGGTCTCCACTTGCCCTGTGCCCGTACGGTCCCTTGAAGCAACACTGCAGGTGACCGCAGGTGATCACAGCTGCCCTCAGCCTCACTGTTCTAGATGTTGACTGGGCAGCAACATTTGCTGTTGTTCTTCTTCTAGGACACAAAGAAGAGCAGGACATTGCTGGTGGAAGAAAAGATTTCAGAGTTGTTTATTTTGATTCTCTAGTGCCTGTATTTTGATGACAATCCCCTCAAAATGCTATATTATTTTCCCAAATAGTTAAAGATTTCTGCTTCCAACTTTCCTTTGATCTTGATTCTCAGAATTAACCATCTTGTCCATTCAAAGTGTTTACATTTCTGCTTTTGTTGATGTTAATTATTCCTCCCATTGCAGTTTAATTAATAAGAGATTGCATCTCACGCATTCCATCTCTCAGAATATTGCTTCAAAGAACTAACCATCTAAGCTAATGCTTAAAGCTTTTACTCCCAAGAGCATATTTCTAGTGATATGGAATTTTAGCAATCAGATATGGTCATTAAATGCAGAAAGATCCAGCCTTCATGATACAGTTTTGTAATTGTATATAATTGCACCATTCATCTTGGTAGAATTTCTAATGAGCTGTATGTAAACAAGTATATTTAAAAATTGTGATAGAAATCTTTTCATGGCCAAATGTTACCCCAACATTTAGCAATTCTAATTACATGGATAGATTCCATATCTGAATAAACAGAAATTAGTCCACCACTCCTTGTCCAGCTGATTTTTATACATGCATTTCTGTGGCATGCAGTTAATTCTCTATAAGGGTTTACAGCCTCCTGTAAATAACTTGGGAAAGTACTGAGTGGGGACCTTGTGCCTTTCTTGCTGTTTCACGTCATGTTTCAAGTGCATAAGTGAATTTATAGAAAACTATCTGGAGTAATAACACTGCAGGCAGTGGCAGCAGGAGAGAGTAGCTATCGAGGACTGGCATTTGGGATGCAGTTGCTCTTGGCAACTGTGTGCTAAGTGCTGTCTGTATTTGGGGAGGTGTTTGTCTCAGCGATTCTTTTAACAACTCTTTCTAGCTCTTGTGACCTTCCTGGATGGTTTACCTCATTTCAGCTGGATCCTAATTGCAGAGAGTTTTATCAGAGAGAAGAACAATTTGAAAGTAGGAAGCTAGATGCAAGAATTTCCTGAAATTTGTGTATGACAACTGAGAAGTTTCCCATAATCCATGGTTTGTCAAGAACACTACACGTCAAATGTGTCTGAAGTCCTCAGTACTGCAGCTCTCAGGAGTATGGTTGAAGAACTGAGCATCTTTAAATAAAATAAAATGTAGAAGGATTCCTGAGTGAAAAAATCAAGGCACATGTAAATCCTGCTTAAAATTTGTCCCATTTTTTTCTTTTTTAATCTTGTGAGATGAGTTATACAGAGTCTAGAAACAACCTCCCCCCCCCTTTTTTTTTGCTTTTTGAAGCAGTGAACATCTTTTCATTAAGCATGATGATGCAGCAAAGTTTATGGTATCTAAGGAGCTGATAATCTAACACACCTGTTTTAGTACCTGTCCACTTACATTCATTTGCTCTTTGCTATTACCTTACATTAAATGCTTTGTAACAGATTTGAGATAAGTATGCAAATGATAGCTCCTGTAGTAATTGGTTCAGATTTGAAATCTCTAGATTTAAAATGATGGAGATCAATTGGGGAGAAGATACTATCTCTCGTGTGTTGTGTGTTCTCTATAAGTAATGAAAGAGAATTACCAAGCAAATAGATTTTGTGAACCTCTAAGAGACTGCTTCTTCTCAGAGTCTAGTATTTTCATATTGCCAAGCTGTCCTTTTAATAGAAATGTTATTCATAATTTAAAAAGGCTGCAGAGCATAAACTTTTGTAGCTTTGTATTTTGGGGCTGACTCTGGAAACAGGGTGACAAGGAAGTATGCACATGATTTGCCTCAGTGAAGATGGTGCAGAAAGTCTTGCTGAGGACTCTTGTACATTTGATAGCCGGAGAATTTTTGTTGTTGTTGTTTGTGCTTTACAATCTTATAGAGAGATGACTCAAAACACTTGCAAAGCTAATATATACATAAAAACTTCCAAAAATCTGTACAAGAAAATAAAGCAATTTCCAAATAATACTGTTTGAGGCAGACCTTTAGAAAATGACACATTCTTCTTAGATTTCCAAAATGTGATATTAAAAAAATTATTGACATAAAACACAATCTGATCTTAGGACAGTTGCATAGTGTGGACTTCAATTTTAGAATTATTTTGAGTCTCTAGCATAAATGAAATATATTTCTATTAAGGTGAACAACTCATTAAGTTGAAAGTTAATTTTAAAAAGGTAAATGTAAGATGACTCAAGCATATTAGATTGATATTTTCTATGCTGATGTTAATGGGAAACTTCATGAAGATTGTGTAGTAAAAGAACTTGGTTATAAGTTGAACCATGACCTCTTGACTTGCTCTGATGTAGACTCTGTTAGTCCTAATTTTCTTCATTTTTGCTTTTCATACAGCTAACCCCTTATTTTGTCTCACTTTCAGACTGTCTCCACCAATAGTTATTAGAATAACCAGAACATGCATGCAGTATCCTTATTTTCCATATGAGAACTAGTAGACCCTAACTAATATGTGGTGTATAAGAAGCAAGACTGTTTGCCATTGGAACCCATAGAATCCACAAGGCAATTTTTTATTTTTCTAGTGATAGTGACAGCTTAAATGTAGTAGGTAAACAGTTAATGTTTTGAGTGCTGAAATTGTTAGGACAAGTGGTTTTCCTTTTGTCAACATGATCTTTTAGAGTCCTAAAAATTTAGACATTAATGTATATTAATTATATATATATGTGTATACACACACACACACACACACACACACACACACACACACGTGTGTGTGTGTGCTTGTGCATGCATGCCAAGTCACTTCAGTTGTGTTTGACTCTTTGCGACCCTGTGGATCATAGCCTGCCAGGCTCCTCTGTCCATAGGGTTCTCCAGGCAAGAATACAATACCGGAATGGGTTGCCTTGCCCACCCCCAGGGGATCTTCCCAACCCAGGAATGGAACCATGTCTCCTGAATTGGCAGGTGGGTTCTTTACCATTAGTGCCACCTGGGAAGCCCATATGAATGTAGGTATTTGGGGTATACCCCAAAGCAGCCCATTTACTTAAAGGATTTTCTGTTAGCTTCCTGTTTTATGTGAACCTTCAGGAACATTTTACCTCCTATCCATTGTCCTTGTTTAAATATATAAATAATGACTTCATTTATTAAATATTAAATTACTTCAATTTCACCCCAAAACAGTGGAGTAAATTTGGTGCTCTCAGATGATTACTCTGCTTATCTTGTGACTTTGAGAGCCACCTTACCTCTCTTGGTTGACTATAATGTAGCTGATCTTTATGCATCCTTCCAGCTTTAATATTTTTTGGCTCCATGACCCCGAAACACTACATTTCTTCTATTTTTTTCCTTCTATTTTTATTTGTTGTCCTTACCATGATTCATCAGAAGTCACCAACAACAGTTACCCATGCCTGATTCCAGGAAACTGTTCTTTTCTTTAGAGGGGTACTTTTCGTCCATCTGTATTTATTGCCTAATGTTTTGGTCTTTCAGAGATGACCCGGGATAAATGTATTCTATGTTCCTCGTGCAGGTTGCTTCTCTGGGAGTCACTACCTTCACTTTATGCGCTCTGTGTATAGACCGCTTCCGGGCGGCCACCAACGTCCAGATGTACTATGAAATGATAGAAAACTGTTCTTCCACAACCGCCAAACTTGCTGTGATATGGGTGGGCGCTCTCCTGCTAGCGCTGCCGGAAGTGGTGCTCCGCCAGCTGAGTAGGGAGGACCTGGGCTTGAGCGGGCGAGCGCCTGCCGAGCGCTGCGTCATCAAGATCTCCCCCGACCTCCCGGACACCATCTATGTCTTAGCCCTCACCTACGACAGCGCTAGACTCTGGTGGTATTTCGGCTGTTACTTCTGTTTGCCCACGCTTTTCACCATCACCTGCTCTCTAGTGACTGCAAGGAAAATCCGCAAAGCCGAGAAAGCCTGTACTCGGGGGAATAAGCGACAGATCCAGCTAGAAAGCCAGATGAACTGTACAGTCGTGGCTTTGACCATTTTGTATGGATTTTGCATTATTCCTGAAAACATTTGCAACATTGTGACTGCTTACATGGCCACAGGGGTTTCCCAGCAGACGATGGACCTTCTTAATATCATCAGCCAGTTCCTTCTGTTCTTTAAGTCCTGTGTCACCCCTGTCCTCCTCTTCTGCCTCTGCAAACCCTTCAGTCGGGCCTTTATGGACTGCTGCTGCTGCTGTTGTGACGAGTGCATTCAGAAGTCATCCACGGTGACCAGTGATGACAATGACAACGAATACACCACAGAACTGGAGCTGTCACCTTTCAGTACCATACGCCGGGAAATGTCCACGTTTGCTTCTGTTGGAACTCACTGCTGAAGGAGTGAGCCCAGCCTTGGGTTGGCTTAGCTTCCAATTTGTGTTGTTGTTTGATTTTCATACCCTGTGAAAGTTTTTACTCCTATTGTTCCTCCCTGGGAAAAAAATGCAAAAGAAAAAAAGAAGGCAAGAAATATTAACTACTGGTAGAACTGATTTTGCAAATTAATATTTGTGCTTTGAAAAAGAAGTTTATATTTAGTTATTTAAGAAGTATGGGAGACCCATAGTTTTAGATCATTTTATCTGGTATGGTGCTAATATTTTATTTGACAAAAAGCGACTGCACCTTAATGAATTGCTAACTTACTTTTGTTCTTTTAAAAAATATGATCACTGTATATTGGTTATAGCCATGTGATTTTGTAGGCTATTTTCTGTTTGAGTTGTGATTGAAAGTATATTGTATGTGGTTTTGTGAGATGAGATGTAGTTAAGAAGCATTCACCAAGTAGCACCAAATAAATGACACTTTATTCTTTAACCTCATTGTCAATCTACTTTTAACCAAGATTCAATAAATATTTTAATTGCCTTACACAATTACTGGTTTTATGCACGATTTAAAATCAACCTTATTGTTTTATAAATTCTATTTTCCTTTAAGGCTTCTCTGATAGCTAAGTTGGTAAAGAATCCACCTGCAATGCAGGAGACCCTGGTTTGATTCCTGGGTTGGAAATCTCCCCTGGAGAAGGGATAGGCTACCCACTCCAGTATTCTTGGGCTTCCCTTGTGATTCAGATGGTAAAGAATTTGGCCTGCAATGCGGGAGACCTGGGTTCGATCCCTGGGTTGGGAAGATCCCCTGGAGAAGGGAAAGGCTACCCACTCCAGTATTCTGACCTAGAGAATTCCATGGACTGTATAGTCCATAGGCTTGCAAAGAGTTGGGCACGACTGAGTGACTTTCACTCAGTTGACTATTTTCCTTTAAGGTGGGAAACCACTATGTTACAAAGAAGTTTTCCTAACAGTACTATTTATATGTATGATTCATAAAACTATATTGTATGTTTCAAAAATATATTTTTAATATTCAGATAGAGATGCAAATTACTTCCAAATATTTATAAAATATGAATAAATAGACAGCAGAGGAGGAAGAAACCATCTTTTTTAAAAAATAAAATTCACCTCTTAACCAGCATATAGAGTTACAGGTTTTTCCATGAGGAATTATGAGTGGAACCAAAGATGGAAAAACAATGCATTTGTCATCTATTTCATCTAAACACTGACCTCTGAAGCACTGTGAATTCTATGTGAAGCACTTTGAATTCTTATTTTTCTCCTTTTAAAAAGTGAACTTGGTTAAATCTGTGTGACTTAATTTCTTTAATAAAGTACAGTATAGTGGAATAATAAGATATTTATACATCTTGATTAAAACACTTAAATATTCAAGTACTACCTGTAAATTGATATTCTGTAAACTACCAACAAAAATAACTAGTTCTCTCCATTTGAATTATATGAATCCCTGAAGGAGTTCAAGTAAAAACAATTGTCTAGGATGCCTGCCAGGTGGGACACATCCCTAATCAGATGG
This sequence comes from Antilocapra americana, assembly GCA_007570785.1. Classification (NCBI taxonomy): domain Eukaryota; kingdom Metazoa; phylum Chordata; class Mammalia; order Artiodactyla; family Antilocapridae; genus Antilocapra; species Antilocapra americana. The sequence continues at coordinate 38,434 of ML660772.1, forward strand.
CAGAGGCAGTGACTTAAGTGACTCAGTGTGATTGTCATGTTGCTGTCCTCAGAAAAATCATACTGGGGAACCCAACTTTCCAGCTGGAAACTGCCCTATGTGTTTTCTGCTTGTCAATTTGTGTACTATTTAATATAACTGAGTACCACATTTTTTTCTTCCTGACTAAATGTTATTTAAATCATTAAACTTTAGTGCTAGAAAAATTAAAAGTACTTAATTCAGACCACTCGTTTTCTGCATGAAACCCAGATTAACTAAATGACAGTGCCCAGAATATCTCCTTTTCTCCAGTCCAGTACTCTTCAAAGGGATTCCATCCCCCGCCCGCCCCACTGTCTGTATTTCAAAGAATTTGAGGAAGAATAAAACAAGGCACCATTGTTCCTCATACAGATCCCTGTAACAGGTCTTTGGAAATGAGGATGCCTGAACTAGGTTTTGGCTTCTGAGCAGATCAACAATTATCATTCCACAGCGTGTTTTGTGATATTTAGTTGAAGAACCAACTCACTGGAAAAGACCTGATGCTGGAAAAATTTGAAAGCAGGAGGAGAAGGGGACAACAGAGGATGAGATGGTTGGATGGCATCACCGACTCAACAGACATGAGTCTGAGCAGGCTCCTGGAGATGGTGAGGGACAGGGAAACCTGGCATGCTGCCATCCATGGGGTTGCAAAGGGTTGGACCTGACTTAGTGACTGAACAACAACAATGATAAATCAAGAAACTGATTGAGCACATGGTATAGAAAAGATTCTGTGCTATAATCTGCAATAAATAAACGTAAATAAAGCTTAGTGTCAGACCTTATAAAAACAGCTAGGGGTGGGCTGAGAAGAAAGGAATAAGACACACATATAAACAGGTATGACATCCACTGGGACTGGTTAGGAAGGTGTAGAGTTCTAGGATAATTTAGAGAGAGTGCCTCAGATGAGAGGAAATCACAAATGACTCTGTAGGATGACTGGAGGGGTAGGCTTTCAGACAGAGCTGACGAAAGGCAGTGGGAGAAGTGAACGCTTCAGGAGGAGAGAGAGAACTGAGGAACAGAGGAAGGCATCCTGGCCTGTGACTGAAGAACAAACAGTCCAGTGAGGCTCCTATACTATGTGTGAACAGAAGCCTCATGGAAAATCCTGATGAAAATATATGTTTAAAACATAGTAGAAAAGGGTACTTGGTTTATGTTTTTGGCATTCAAAATATCCTGCGTTCACGTGAGACGCCCTGCCCTCCCCCTCCCCCATGTTGTTCTTCAGTCGCTAAGTTGTGTCCGGCTCTTTTGTAACCCTATGGACTGTAGCCTGCCAGGCTCCTCTGTCCTTGGGATTTCCCTGGCAGAAATACTGGAGTGGGTCACCATTCCCTTCTCCAGGGGATCTTCCCTACCCAGGGATCAAAGCCACATCTCCTGCATTGGCAGGAGTATTTTTTATCACTGAGCCACCAGGGAAGACCCTCTTCCCCATACTCTCATATTAATACAACATATACATTAGCAGTGGGAAATAGGAGCTTCCTCTCCCTACATTCACACCGGTCCTGAACTAGATATTGTTTGGTAGGAGCTTGATTCCTCTGAGAAATACTTTAGACATTTCTGTCAAGAAATTTTATTCTCTCACCCTTCACCATCATTTTAAAAATAGATGGACTTTTCGCAGTCTTCAAGGATTCTCCAAGATAATAGGTGGAGGTTTCTCCCTGGTAATTTGAATTCATCTTACATTTTAAAGTACTCTGATTATTTTGTGAGTGTGGCTTTCTCTGTTCTCTTTCTGGGCAGCATATTCCCAGTGTACCTGATTATGGCTAACCCTTTCTCATAAAGAAAGAGGAAGGAAAACATTGCTAGTTTCTGTAATTTCAAACTCATGTTTTATGAGTGTTCTCTCCTTGTTTCTTGGGAGTAAGAAAATATATGCTATATTTCTTGGTCCCTGTCTTTTAGTGAAGGCAAGTGAGAAGTATTTACTGAACCCCAGTTTGCTTTGATACTTCTAATGTTAGTTTTTGAATTCAAAGTGATCAGTGTGGTACCTGTAATAGGTTGGAATTACATTACTTCAGAGCTTAAAAAGTCTTAGAGTATTAATTACTCAGCTTTTTCTTTATATGTACAAAACTGATTTTCTCAGAAGTTAACCAAGTTACACAAAGTCACATAATTTGACCCAAGGTTGAATATTGACTTAGTTTAAGAATTCTAAGAATAGATAGAAAACTTCCTTCCAGGGATTATAAATAATAATTCTTTTCAATTTAACCAGTAGGCTCACAGCAATCTATGAAAGACTCTTGATTAAGCTAGGGGACATTGAATGTTCAGCAACTACTTGCTCAATGAAGCGATAAACAAATCTTTAAATGAAAGAACTCTCAGAAAACACAGTTTAGCAAAAATACAGATGGAATACCATGACTGTGGTTAAGAAGTAGTGACATAGAAAAAAAACAAGAAAATATGATTTTCTTGTAACTGTGTCCAGCCCTAATCAAATGATGTAAATCATATGGCCATATGCATGGTATATGTATGTATATATTTATATATATGTTCTAGACAAATTATAAAGACTGAGTTCTACAGCTGAGTCTTCAAACCTCTATCCCAAAGTTATTAAGTCCAGGTATCTTAAAAGCCACTTTAGTCCTTTGCCCATTTTATGCCTCAGTCGTTCACCCCATTCACTCAGTTAAACACCAGTCGCTGACTTTGTGCAGTGGCAGCATCATTGCCAATGACATTTACCTGTGGCACACTTATTGGTAATTGAAAACACCTACATGCTAGACACTAAGCTAAGTCCCAGGGACTGAATAGTGTATGATTTAGACACAGTTCAGTCCCTTTTGGAGTTTACATAATGTGCAGTGCCTAAACATAAGATTGTTCCCTACACATAGATTATTCCCCCAATTGAGTATCTAGTGAAAATGTGAGCAGGGCTGAGGAAGAAAAGTTCTCGGAGAGTTTGTTATAGGGGATCTTGACCTAGTGATGGAGTCAGAGAAAATTCCCTTGGTGAAAAGCTCAGGGAGAGGAAGGAAGTATATTAAGGCTCTGTAATGGACACAGACAGGTTTTCCAGGTGGTGCTAGTGGTAAGCAATCTGCCTGCCAATGTAGGAGACACACGGGTTTGATACCTGGATGGGGAACATACTCTGTGTAGGAAATGGCAATCCACTCCAGTATTCTTGCCTGAAAAATCCCAAGAACAGAGGAGTCTGGCAGGCTACAGTCCATGGAGTTGCAAAGAGCTGGACACCACTGAGCAACTGAGAGCGTGTGGGCGCGGGCACACACACACACAGACACACACACACACGGACACAGACAGAGCAAGCCCAGGAACCAAGAAGGGCCAAGAAGCCTGGCATGCAAAAAGCAAAGGCAAGTATGAGACCAGAGTTTGTATGAAACACATTGCTGTTTATCTACAAAGAGTTTTGGTTATATGTAGGTAAGATAACTTCACTTCATCAAAGTTAGACTGCCCTTCTGTGGTTCATGGGGGACTACTTATCACTGTGGTTAGAAAACTGACTTCCTTTTATATTTAACATAACAACCTCACAATTCTGAGTCTTGATTTTTCATTATATTTCACTGAATTGTGTTTCTGCACTTTCACCCCAAATATTACAATATGAAACAGGATAATTATTCATTAATTGAAATCATATTGGTATAAGTAGGAGATCATGGTTATTTGCTATCAAGTTATGAGATCTTTGATTCCTACAATGATCAAAGGAAACACTTTGATTCCTCTGGTGCTAAATCAATAACTGTCCATTGCATTTATAAACTTACAGAGAATTAGCAATCTTTTGGCTCCAGTGCTCAGAATTTAAAGACTGATTTAAAAAAATAGTATGGTAATCAACCTCAAAGTGATCATTCTCTTGAATCAGTAATACTTTAATCAATTGCATAACTGTTAAATGACATTTTCATTTCCTATTACTTCAACTGCTGTCAATTCCACAAACTGAATTCAATATTTTTCTTCAAGTTTTAAGAGATATAAATAATTCATGTGAAATACATTCTGTGAAATCCATAGAAACCTTCTGAGTTGAATGCCTTGCTATATAGACAGAGACGTGACTGGTTTGTTTTACTCTTTAGATAGTTACACCAAATTTAAGTGTGGGTGTGTTTGTGTGTGTGTGTAGTGTGTGTGCTGGGTCATGTCCGACTCTTTGTGACCCCATGGACTGTAGTCTGTCAGGCTCTTCTGTCCATGGAATATTCCAGTCATAAATACTAGGGCAGGTTGCCATTTCCTCCTCCAGGGAATTTTCCCAACCTAGGAATAGAACCCAGGTCTCCAGCATTGCAGGCAGATTCTTTACTGACTGAGCTACATGGGAAGCCCAAAGCTATCAAGAACATATTTGTAAAGACAAATATGTTCTTTTGTGAATTGTCCATGTATGAACAAGAATCATACTTAAATCCCTGAAAGTCATGTGGGTCATTTTTCTTCTATTTTGAGAATATGCTCTTGTCCTGTGGGCAGAATTCCCTCAAATTAACTTTTAATCCTGCCTTCACTACTTTGGCCGCCTGATGCAAAGAACTGACTCAATGGAAAAGACCCTGATGCTGGGAAAGATTGAGGGGAGGAGGAGAAGGGGACGACAGAGGATGAGATGGTTAGATGGCATCACCGACTCGATGGATGTGAATCTGAGCAAACTTCATGAGAAAGGGAAGGACAGAAGCCTGGTGTGCTGCTGTCCATGGGGTCACAAAGAGTGGGACACGATTTAGTGACTGAAAAAAAACAGCAACAATTGCTGCTTCTGGAAAGAAGACTTATTTTTGGTTTGTTTCCCTATGTTTGGCTTCTCCTTAAAGATTTGGTGTTGGGGCAGCATTTGGTCTTGGTTTACTCTGAATTCCAAATTGATTGCACAAACCCCACATCACAGGTTGGCATTATTCTATGGGCATAATACAGTGATTGTTGGAGAAGTGTGCTTGAAAGTCCACCCAGGGTGTCAGACAGTAAATGGGCCTTTTGTTAGGTTTGGGGGATGGAATATTTTTCTTTGTCTTGCTGATTCTGAGGTTGCTGGACAAAAATTGAACGTTTTCTTTTGGAAAGAGATGAAAAAATCTCACTAATGTTTCTTAAAAAGGCTTCATTGACTTCCATAAAACTTGGTTTCTGACTTAACTTTTATCTCCTGAAAACCTGTGGGCAGAACAAGCCAGGCATATACAGGGCATTTGCAACAATTAGAAAGTTCACTGGTTGGAACTGATCTTTGGTCACGGAGTTTAAAAAGATGGGGTGTTGTCATGCCCACTGATTGTGTGATTGTTCAAACCTCACTCATAAAGGATTTTCGCTGAAGAGTCTTTGTGTGGCTAGGCCTGTGAGATGCAGCTGCAGCGGTCCTGGAATGAATGCCTTTGTTTCAATGGTCAGCTCCCTCTGATATCTGATCAGCCCCTATTTGTACGGTGACCTATTTCTACATTGCAAAGTGTGCATATAATGCTGGACTTTGTAATCTGGTTGAGAAAATGCATGGGTGTTCAGAGGTTTCCCCTAAACTGTCACCTTGGAGGATCAAGTCGAGTGGAAAGAAGTGTTCTGTGAATAATGAGAAACATAGAATGACTGACCCGGATGAAGTTGAGTTAGAACTGTGACTTTGCTTGCAGGGCTGCAATTTCCTGTGGTCAAGATAAGTTATATGATTTGGCCACTTTGATTCATCAAAAGTTATAGTGACGTAGATGAACCTAGTATAGAGTGAAGTCAGAAACAGAAAAGCAAATATTGTATATTAACACATATATATGGAATCTAGAGAAACGGTACTGATGAACCTATTAGAGAATGGACTTGTGGACAGTGGGGGAGGGGGAGGGTGGTACTAATTGAGACAGTAGCATTGGCATATATACAGTATCAGGTGTAAAATAGTGAGAAGTTTCTGTGTAACACAGGGAGCCCAGCCTGACACTCTGTGATGACCAAGAAGGGTGGGTTGGGTGGAGGGGAGGTAGGCTTAGGAGGGAAGGGAGAGATCTATAATTATGGCTAATTTGTGTTGTTGTATGGCAGAAACCAATGCAACATTGTGAAGCAACTGTCCTCTAATTAACAAATAAATAAAATTTAAAAGCTAACTGGAAAGTTTACAAGATCTTCATTTCCTCCAGACCCAAGGACTATGTCAGTCTCCAGTCACTGAAAAATGAGAGAAACTAATTTTTATTGTTAGAGTCTTTTGGAGAGTAAAGAAACTCACACAAAGCCAGCCCACCCCCCACCCCCATACACATACAGTTATATACAATGATACAGAAATGGAAACTTAAACTGGTCATACTGTACCCTGATCTGGCTGCAGTAAATGCACCTAAACCCCTAGTGTCTTTTTGTTTTAAATCATAATCTCAGAAGGTCTCCAGCAGTCCTTACATCGTAAGCAACTAGGAGCACTGTTTCTCTGCAGAAATACAATTGGCATTTAGGACAAGATAGTTCTTTGTTCTTTGTTGTGTGTGACTTTCCCAATATTACAGCATGTGTAGTATACCTGACCCCTAGGGAGCCAGATACCAGTAACATCTCCTAGTAGTTGTGACAAGAGAAAGCTCCTTTCTTGTCATCCCCACTCCCGCTATTTCCAAGTGTCCCAGGGAAGCTCTGGAATGGTGCCAGATAAGCAGATTGAGAACCTCAGTACGGCATTATTATTTCAGAAATAGTTTGAAAAATACGGAGGCATAGCCACTATCCATAGTTTACCATCTTTTGTGAAATTTGGAATGTATAAAGAAACATTCAATCTTAAAATTACAGAATACATACAGACGACTCTCAACTAAAAATATTATCCCAGGGGAGATTTTATTTTTTCAATGTTTATAAAATTAAAATTTTTTTTACAATGTTGTGTTGGTTTCTGTCATACAACAATGCATATAGCCATAATTGTACATACATCCCCTCCCTCTGGCTCTTCCCTCCTCCCCCATCCCATGCCTCCAGGTCATCATAGAGGGCTTGACTGGGCTCCCTGTGCTACAAAACTTCTCATCCATCTTACACCTGATAGGGTATATATTTTTTAATTAGGTATTTAATCTAACTTTATGCACACTTTTCCATAGGCTATATCTCCAAAATTTATGTAGAAAACTGTAGACGTTTTTATTTTTTGAGTGCCATCCAGTAAGAGACCCTATAGAGATGAATTTTGCAAAGTGCAAAGTCTGTTTCATGGCCTTGAACTCTTTCACCATAGACCAGGGACAGTGTGACCTTGGGTGAGATGTGATAGAGTATCAGTTAATTTGTATAATTCAGGGTGTATACACAAGGTCTCTGATGCTGTGTCCTACCATTAAAGACCTGAGAATTTACATTAGTAACCACCATGTGGCTGCTTGGTAGGTGAGGGGAAATGACAAGTCTGGATGACCAGTCCCTCCAGGTCATGGCAATGCCCGGGCAAAGTCCTTTCACAACTGAGATGCCCATGTCCCTCAGATTCTTTCCTTTGGAAAAGGAAAATAGGTAGATAATCTACAAAAGTTGACTTCTGTTTTCATTTCATCCATTCAGTTGAATGCTGTTTCTAGCCAAGCTTACTGTTCCTGCATGTCTAAGAAATGATCTGTCACTTTCTATTTAGGGTTGACATTAACTTTACCTTCAGGATATAGGTCTTCCCTATACCTCAGGGTTACTCTGGAAGAAACTCTGAACCATCCCATATACTGTAGATTCTCATTATAGAGATAAAATAGAATCAATAACAGCAAATATTTTTGGTGTTTACTGTATTCCAGAAATGGAAAAGTTGGAAAAGAGGTCTTAGTTAATACACATAAGGAAGTCTTGAAAGACCTCAGTGAACTAAGGATTACATGATACATTTAAATGGGTTGCTACAATACTTTTTCACGAGTTTATGATTCTATATTATGTTCTAGCTAGGTAATGAAAACATCGTACCTCCATAAACAGTTGGTCATACTTTTGTCTTGGCTTTATTTTTCTTCCACTGAATCATTTTTCCCTCCGTTAGGCACTGAGTGAGCATTTTCCAAGCATTAAACATCACTCACCTCATTTCAGACAGGTCCTGTGACAAATTACAATCTCTTTAGACATCAAAAATACATTGATCAAGAGAAGCTGTAAGACATGGAAGAAAAATTAATCCATATCCATCTTAGAAAGAAAAGAAGTCACATTTCTGAGTAACCTTGGAGCTGAACAGACCTTGGAGTCTTAAAGGAATCTCCCAGTTTCACATCCCATCTGAGGTCAGTGCACTATAGGACATGTTTTAGACAGCCCACACATATTCTGTTCTCCATTGTGGAACAGCTATGGATCATGTAGATCACTTCTCCCAGCTCTAAAGGTTCGTTGTCTCTTTATTTTCTTTTAATCTTTTAAATTATGAAAGTAGGATGACACAATTACAGGAGACTTGGAAAACACAGAAAAAGTTGCATATAGTTCCACTGTATATTACAATCCTTTTTTAAGTAGAAAAAAGTAAGATTTTTAGTTGGAGTTTCAGTATAAAACTCTCAAAAACTAGTAGAATGAATATACAGAGATGTAGAAGGACATAGTAGACATGAAAAGCACTATGAACCAATTCAACGTAATTAAGATTTTTACAATTTTCACACAACAGTAGGATACAAATACTATTCAAGTTCCCATAGACTATAAACTAGGAGACACTGGAACATATCCAGGGACATAAAACATGGTGTAAAAATTTCATGGTCCAAAGGTATTGAAATCCTAGAGTTTGTTGTGTTATCACTGTGGAATTATGTTAGAAATCAATATCAAAAGATATTTGAAAATAACCCACATATTTTCAAGTGCAATGTGACATTTAAAGTAGACTCATTGATTCTTCTTCTTTTTTAAATCTTATCCTATCTTTCTCTCCAGAGTAGTTTGTTTGGTTACTTAATTCATGCCTCAGTCAATCAGCTCATGGTATTTCCTTCATCCTGGTCATGTGTTCAGCAGCAGATCTAAATCTGTCCAATCTACATGCCCTAACTCAGTGTGTTAGTTCTATGGCTATTGTAACAAAATTACCATGAATTTAACAGCTCATGCAATATGAGTTTATTCTGTTACAGGTCTGTAGGTCAGAAATCAGAAACCTGTATCATTGGGCTGGCAGATACCATTGAATGGCAGAAGGAGAAGAGGGTGACAGAGGATGAGATGGTTGGATGGCATCATTGATGCAATGGACATGAACTTGGGCAAACTCTGCAAGATGGTGAGGGACAGGGAAGCCTGGTGTGCTGCAGTCCATAGGTCACAAAGAGTAGGTCATGACTTGGTAACTGAACAACAACATCATTGGGCTATGGACATAGTGTTGGCAGGGCTGAACTCCCTTCTGGGGATCCTAAGGGAGTATTCCTTTCCTTGTCTTTTCCAGTTCCCGGTGGCTGACTGTATTCTTCGGCTTGTGACACCTGCTTTCTTCGGTCGGTCTTCAAAGACAGGAGCCCTGCAGGAGAACTCTGACCATTCTTCTGTGGTCACATCTTCCTCTGAGTACAGCTAGGAAAGCTTCTCTGCTTTTAAGGACACAAGTTATGAGACTGAGTCCATTTGAACAATCCAGGATAATTTCCCATTTTAACATCCTTAACTTTAAACACATTTGCAAAGTCTCTCTACCACATAAGATAACATTCACAGATTCTAAAGATGAGAACACAGACAGGATTGGAGAAGGTCAGTATTTTGCCTATGGCACCCAGATTTTTGTTCAACAGTGAATAAAATGACTTTATTCTGGATAGTTTTATTTGTGGGTTATGACTGGAACCTACTGCAGCTATCCTAAAGAAGGCCAACCTGAGTATAAAGTTAATATGAGACAGCAGCAGGGCTGGGATACAAAGCAGAGAAATTGTGTAATACTCATTTAAGTGTACACACTTTCTCTAGATTTTGCAGTAATGCGAGCCATTATATCTTCCTTTGTGTATCAGCTGGTTGTAGTTGAACATTATATTATTTTTACCTGAAGAATCCTAACAATATATACCCAGGTGGTTCATTTTAGTTTAAGTTATACCATGATTTTTGAAACATGTAGGGAATATATTAGTCCAACTTTCTAGTAGCACACAAAGGATTGTTACAAAGACAAGCCTAAGTAGTATTATTGATGCAGCAGAAGTACACCCCCACTGAATTGGCCCAGCATAAACTTTCCCAAGAAAGATAACCCAGAGTTGAATAGGGCAACTGGGACCCAATCAAATCTTCCATTTGGACGATGTATTTTCTGGTTAAATAAATGGATGGTCCAGTCACTTAAGCTCAGACCATTGCACAAGTTCATTGTCCATCAGAGTTTTTGTGAACATCAATACTCAGAAAAATTCTGGGCTCATGAAGCTGTTCTATCTTCCTACAGAACACAACATGCAATCAATTTCCCTCCTCGCAGGTGATCTAACTGCATTTTCTTACTTATAAGTGTAAGAAAACTCACTAACACATTTCTCAAGACTTTTCCTGTAAATTGATTGTTTACTGTTACTCTTGGCATGGACCACACTCAGTGTGAAATGCTTCTGTGTTCTTAAGGGTCTCATTCTCCCACCCTCTCTCTCTCTTTAGAATAACAGCACCTAAGTCAATTCCTGTAACATAACAAAGTTTACATAGTGGCTCATGACTATGATTGCTATTTATAAATTTAGCTTTTGGATTAGGTAGAAGGGTTCCAGTAAACATATTCAGCTTCTCCTATTTTATTATCTGCAATTTAAAATTTTATAAACTTTTAAATCTTTATAAATCTTAAAATGCAGATACTTCCAGAAGAGGTTAATATATAATATTTAAGTTTACAGATATTTTCCCAGAAACAGATTTGGGTAAGAGAGGAAATAAAAGAATACAAAGATAGTGAATTTCTAGACTTAGACATTAGGAGAAGTTTATTTCCAAATGTAAGGAAATAGTACCAAAAGTAAAATAAACTTTGTTGTTGTTCAGTTGCAAAGTCACATTTTACTCTTTGTGACCACGTGAACTTCAGCACAACACGCTTCCCTGTCCTCCACTATCTCCTAGAGCTTGCTCATACTCAGGTCCATTGAGTCAGTGATGACATCTCATCCTCTGCTGCCCCCTTCTCCTTTTTCCCTCAGTCTTTCCCAGCATCAGGGTCTTTTTAAATGAGTCAGCCCTTCACATCAAGTGGTCAAAGTATTGGAGCTTCAGTTTCAGCATCAGTCCTTCCAGTGAATATCAGGGTTGATTTTCTTTAGGATTGACTGGCTTGATCTCCTTGCTGTCCAAGGGACTATCAAGAGTCTTCTCCAACACCACAGTTTCAAAAGCATCAGTTCTTTTGTGCTCAGCCTTCTTTATGGTCCAACTCTCACATCCATACATGACTACTGGAAAAACCATAGCTTTGACTATATGGGCCTTTGTCAGCAAAGTGATGTCTCTTGTTTTTAATGAACTTAAATAAAAATTCTGCCAGGACAAACTCAGAAGAATGAGAGTTGATTAAATAAAATTTGTGGTATTTGTCATATTATACAACCTCAAGTAGAAGGATATTCTTTTCACCACTAGCATGAGAAGAAAAGAGCCCCAGAGAGAACACATTACCAAAGTCAAAGGAGAGAAAAATGGATACCAGACAAAAGATATTGACATAGACACTTTTCTAAGAATGGTGACTATGTTTCTACTCTTTGAGTCACCCTCAGTATCCACAGGAGATGATTTCAGGACCCCTCAGGTATCAATATCTCAGAATGATCAAGTCCCTTATGTAAATACTAAATCATTATATTTAAAGGATTATTTGTTTATAACCTGTGTATATACTGTCATATACTTTAAATCATCACTAGATTACTTACAATACCTGTATTGTGCTGTGCTTAGTTGCTCAGTTGTGTCTGACTCTTTACGACCCCATGGACTGTAGCCCACCAGGCTCCTTTGTTCACTGGGATTCTCCAGGCAAGAACACTGGAATGGGTTACCATGCCCTCCTCCAGGGGATCTTCCCTACCCAGGGATCAAACCCAGGTCTCCTGCATTGCAAGCAGATTCTTTACTGTCTGAGCCACCAGGAAATCCCAAGAATACCAGAGTGGGTAGCCTATCCCTTCTCCAGGGGATCTTCCTGACCCAGGAATCAAACTGGAGTCTCCTGTATTGTAGGCAGATTCTTTACCACCTGACCTACCAGAGAAGCCCCCTTACAATACCTAATAGAATGTAAATACTGTGCTCTGTGCTATGGTCAGTCATGTCTGACTCTTCATGACCCAGTGGACTGTGGCCTGCTAGGCTCCTCTGTCTATGGAATTTTTCAGGCAAGATTGCTAGAGTGGACTGCCATTTCTTACTGCAGGAGATCTTCTCAACACAAGGATAGAACCTAGATCTCTTGTATCTCCTACATTGGCAGGCAAATTCTTTATCACTATGTTACCTGAAAAGCACAAATGCTATGTTAATAATTGTAAATACAGCATAACAGCTATGTAAACAGTTACTGGTATGAGACAAATTCAAGTTTTGCTTTTTTGAACCATCTGGAATTTAAAAAAAATCTTTTTGATCTGCAAAATCATGGATGCAGAGCCTGCAGAAATGGAGGGTCCACTGTACAACCACTTTTAATGTTTGATTTAACTAATGCAATCAAATAAATTATTAAATATATAAAGAATGCAACACCATAAACAGAAGTATCAGTGTACTTCCTTCTGATATTTCAGGAAACTAAGGAATTTGTTTTTGTTATAATTTTCAAAGTGGGTATCATAAAACTAGGTCAACATCATTTCGTAAAAGAAAACCAAAAAATTATCCTTTCCAGCTAAATTCTTCCTCCTCTTTGTTTCCTTTTCCTTAGGGAAAAACTTTTAAACCATAAAAACTGATAATTAACAAGGCAGTAAGGAAATAATGAGAGGAAAACATTACTTAGGAATAAAGGGGATTATTATTAACATCAGAGATCACTGGTTTCCAAACGTTTTTAATCACGTGAGAGGATAGAAATTGCAATCATATATTTAAAGGAGTAAAGAGGAAGTGCAGATATTTTAAAAATCTTTAATAACAAAAGTTTCTGTAGTTTTTGTTTCCTCATGCACATTATCCATTCATCTAAGTTCTCTAATAATTTTCTGTTGACTATGATTTTAAGCTTAATTTTAAACTATTTTTCCTATTTACAATCCAATATTGATATTTTTATGAGCTGGCTGAGGAAGATTAAAAATTATCAAAAGTTTTACTGGCTGGAGTCTTACCTTATGATTCAAACAAAATTTTAAAAAGATTGAAGTTATATAATGCTTAGAGTTAAATTAGATTTTAACACTTAATATTTTAAAATTCATGTTTTCCCCCTCAAAAAAATAAGTTAAAGTATGATAGTTTAAAAATAAATATTCTGAAAATAATGACAATAAAGGTAGGCATCTAAACCTTCAATCTGTTGTCTAGGAAGTACATTTTTTATGTTCTCTTAGTATGATGTGTCTGCTTCTAATTAGATGTCTGAGAAAAATATGTGTTGTTTTGATTTATTAACAAGAAAGTAAACCTTGCCACAGTAGTCAATATCAATTACATAGAAGAGAATAAACATCAAATCTCTCAAACTGAATATATATATTTTTTCCATTGGAATTCAATGTGTTGCTTAAAAAAATCAGAGGAGCAGCAGGGCAACCTTGGTATAGAATTTTTATTAAGTCTGGGTAAATTTAAAATCAAATTGAAACTGTATAAAAGAGTCCCATTTTGTCCTAATTCTCTAGAAATACTCTTGTCAGGCATTGTAAAGGAGACTATTGAATGACCTAAAATTTTGCGATTTGAGTTGTTGCTCCCAAATAGCTCCTGGCACTTCAGAAACCCATGTGGAGCTCAATGGGCTTCAATGTGTAGTTTCCGATTCTTCATTCATTTTCTAGCCTTCCTGATATTTCTTCAGGCAGCTGACCTGGCAGCGGGTCAGGATAAATTCATGTTTAAAATGGATGCAAAAGAGTTAGGAAAAGAATCGCAAATTTGAGCAATTTGATGCTTCTGAAGACGCATCAAATATTAGGGGTCACCTTAATGTTGAATTTTATTTCTCCGTATTCTTTTAAATGTGGCTTGTCTCTGTTCCAGGAAGACTCAAAGGGTAGGGGCAAAAGTGATCTGGAGGATCACTCATTCACACATCAGGTTTTCACACATCAGCTGGTTGATGCCGGCTATTGGCTAAGATGTCAGCAGGGCTGTGGGCTGAACACCGACTTGTGACCTCTTTATATGATCTGAGCGTCTACAATGGAGAGTCTGGTTTCTGAGGACCAGTGCCCCAAGCGGAGCTGAAGGGAAGGGGTGTGTGTGTGTGTGTGTGTGTGTTTGTGTGTGTGTGTGCGCGCGCACACACGTGCATACACACATCACATCCGACTGTTTGTGACCCTATGGACCCCAGTCTGCCAGGCTCCCCTCTGTTCATAGAATTTTCCAAGCAAAGTTGTTGGAGTGGGTTTGCCATTTCCTCCTCCAGGGGATCTTCATGGTCGAACTCAAGTCTCCTGCTTTGCAGGCGGATTTTATTTTTTAACCACTGAGTCACCGGGGAAGTCTGATGGAAGATACATCTTTTTTATAAGCCAGCCTCAGAAATCAGTGTAACTTTCTGGGATGGAGCAGCCACAAGTCTGCCCAAATTCAAGGACAGGGGAAATGGACTCCATCTCCTGATAGGAAATCAACCCTAAGCATTCCTTGGAAGGACTCTTGCTGAAGCTCCAATACTTTGGCCACCTGATGTAAAGAGTTAGCTCATTGGAAAAGACCCTGATGCTGGGAAAGATTGAAGGCAAAAGCAGAAGAGAGTGATGGAAGATGAGATGGTTAGATAGCATCACCGACTCAAAGGACATGAATTTGAGCAAACTCCTTGAGATAGTGGAGAACAGAGGAGCCAGACAGGACTTAGCAACTGAACAGCAACAGCAGCTTGATGGGGAGTGGAAGTTCTGCACCAGAATATGGGTTTTGGGAATATATGAGACTAGAAATATTCCTGTAGTTATTTTGGAAAATACAGTCTTTCACACTGTGTAAAAGGCAGATATAATCACTTAATTATTTTGTCATAGAAAGTGTAAACCTGCTTTGAAGCAGCCCATTCATTCACTCTAACACTACTCACTGCACATGAATAGTGTAAACAGTGTTACACGACAGTTCTTCATACTCTTGAACTTGGTCACTTTGAAGCCCTCTTTTCTTTATTTAAAATTCCTATGGATACACTCTGACTTGTCAATATACTTTAAATGTGATATCCCAAAATGAACACAATATCCCAACATTTCAGTCTAGGTTTTTGTAAATAAAATAAATTGTAAACCTTTTAAATTCACATTTTATACCTTAGATAGGGTGGTGGTGGTTTAGTCACTAAGTAGTGTCCGATTCTTGCCACCCATAGACTGTAGCCCGCCAGGCTCCTCTGTCTGTAGGATTTCCCAGGCAAGAAAATTGGATTGGGTTGCCATGTCCTTCTCAAGGGGATCTTCCCGACCCAGGGATCAAACCCAGGTCTCCTGGTTTGATCTGCAAAGAATTGTAGGCAGATTCTTTATCAACTGAGCCACCAGGGAAGCTACTAAAGTAGCCTAAAGGCACTAGCTTTTTAAAGTAAATCACACTATTATCTTAGATTGGGTGCATTGCTAACTAAATCATATTCTCTTCTGTTGTGAAAGTTTCAGCTTAAGTGATTCCTGTTTTATTTTTTTTCTCTTCACTCCCTTCTTTCCTTCCTTCCTTCCTTCTTCCCTTCCTTCCTTCTCCCCTTCCTTTCTTCCTTCATCACTTCTCTTCCCTCTTTATTCATTGTTCCCTGAGTGTAAAATGTGAACAAATATTATTTTCTTCTGCAAATGTTCTTTATATCAAATTTAGAACAAAATTTACTAATTTATCCTATCAATTTCTTTATGAAATTATAACTCTGTTCTACTCTCAATAAACCATTCTCTCAGTTCAAATACTTACTGGCTCAGTTCTATATACATGGCAGATATAAAACTTCATGGCCATGAAAATTAGCAATGAGAAAAGAAAAAAAAAAAGCATTCTGTCACCGAGGAGGAAAATACATAATGAAAACTTAGTAGTAAACACTGGTTTAAAATCCTATTGAAAAAGCCTGCCTGGGCTTGACCAATTAGATGAATCTTCAAATAATGAAAGTAATGATAAGACCATAAATGAAAATAGCTGAGAAAAGAAATGTGAAAGGCAAAAGAGGAAAGGAAAAATATACCCAACTGAGTGCAGAGTTTCAGAGAATAGCAAGGAGAGATAAGAAAGCCTTCTTAAGTAAACAATGCAAAGAAATAGAGTAAAACAATAGAATGAGAAAGAGTAGAGATCTCTTCAAGAAAATTTGAGGTACCAAGAGAACACTTCATGCAAATGGGCACATTAAGGACAGAAATGGCAAAGACCTAACAGAGGCAGAACAGATGAAGAAGAGGTGGCAAGAATATACAACTAATACTACAGTCATTTAAAAATACTCATCATGTGTATATTATTATAAATGATTTCTTGCAACAATAAGCATTGCAGTATTACTATCCCCATTTTACAACTAACAAAACTGAGACAATATTACTCTTCCCATTTTACAACTGACAAAACTGAGCTTTAAGGAAATGAAATAACTTGTTCATGATTAAAACAGCTAGTAAGTGGCCCAACTTGGTATTCGACTATGAGTTTTAATCATATATTGTAAACCTTTCTAACTATGTCATGGATTTGCCCTTGTGAAGAATGCAACTGATTTTTTTTTTGCAAGTCAGTTGTCTCATAATAATGCAAAAGCTTATAGCAATGAAAGGATTCTCCAGATAATTTAAGTGAAAAAAGAAATTTATTGAAAGAATAGGGGTGCTTATATCTGAAAATACAGGTACCATGGTAGCTCTGGGATCCAGATTTGTTGTTGTTGAGTCAGTAAGTTGTGTCCAATTCTTTTGAGACCCCATGCACGGTAGCCCGCGAGGCTCCTCTAATCATGGGATTTCCCAGGCAAAAATACTGGAATTGGCTGCCATTTCCTTTTCTGGGGGATCTTCAGGACCCAGGAATCAAACTCGTGTCTCCTGCATTGGCAGGCGGATTCTTTACTGCTGTTTCATTTGGGAAGCTTGGGATCCAGATTAGGAACAAATATAAGGTCTTTTCTGAAGGGAAGCACCATCGAGATGAATCTGAGCAAACTCTTTCTGCACTAGCACCATTCTGCTAAGATTCAAAATCTTCAAGAGAGCTTCACTGACTCTGGTTGGATAATATGCCCACTTTGTGGCTTATGGGAGAATACTGTGATTGACGGGCCTTCCCAGGTGGCACAGTGGTAAATAAACTGCCTGCTAATTCAGAAGATGCAAGAAACATGGGTTCCTTGGGTCAAGAAGATTCCATGGGGTAGGAAATGGCAACCTACTCCAGTATTCTTGCCTGGAAAATTCCAAAGGCATAGGAGACTGGTGGGCTACTGTCCATGGGGTCGAAACAGTCAGAAAAGACTGAGCAACTGAATACACATATATACTGTGATTGTATATATCACGGCCTTCCTAAGATTTCCATAATAGGTTCTGGAAAATGGTGGGTGATTTTCTCCAAGGAAGCAGGATATTATTACCAAGTGAAGGCAGAAGGATGGTGGGCAGTTAAAAATAAAAGATATTCACTATGTAACCTTCTAGGTTTGTTGGGGAAATTAAATGAGATAAAAAGTATGAGATGGTTGGGACCTAGTGCTCAAAAAGGATTCATTGCTACTATAATAGTCATCACTGAAATAAAACTCAACCATCAGTGCCTGACACATCAAACATTAACTAGGTTTTTGTATGGGAGGAAGATTTATCCCATGGGAGGCTGATCCACATACGCCTGAACATTCAGAGTTTTAAGCCTACCAGCTAAGCACTTCATGTGCAGTTACAGTGAAAGTGCTAGTCGCTCAGTGGTGTTCCACCCTTTGCAAGCCCATGGACTATAGCCTGCCAGGCTCCTCTGCCCATGGGATTCTCCAGGCAAGAACACGGGAGTGGGTAGCCATTACATGCAGAAACACCAGTAACTGTCTCTCTCATTCCTCCCCAAGCTAGTGCCTAGACAAGAACAAGCCCTACCACTTGGGAGGCTAGTCCAAGTGGGCAACGACAATAGGTTTAGAGCCAGTGTTCCTTTCGAGATACTCATGCAAGACAGTAGTTGGTTCACTGGATGATGCTCAAAGGCACATAAGTGTCCCATTGGGCAGCTTAATCTCAAATACCTTCAAGTGCTAGAAAAGTGGTCCATAATCATGAAACCAATAAGAAGAATTGCTGGCAGTAATTTGGGGAGAATGTGACTGACCCCAGAGGACACCTGATACCTTATTCCAGCCAATGTAGTGAAGAGGGGAAATGCAAGCCTTTGGTGATCAGATCATGTGAATTTTTGAAAGAACTAGAAATCCTGATCCTTAGATGAAGTTAGTTTGCAGAGAACTCAAAAAGTTTGTGTGTGTGCTAAGATATTTTAATTGTATCTGATTCTGTATAACTCTATGGACTGCAACCCACCAGGCATTTCTGTCCATGGGATTCTCCAGACAAGAATACTGGAGTTGTTGTTGTTGCTTTTCATTTGCTCAATTGTGTCCAACCCTTTGAGGCCCCATGGACTGCAGCATGCTGGGCTTCCCTGTCCTTTACCATCTCCAATACTGGAGCGGTTGCCATTTCCATCGCCAGGAGATCTTCCCAATTCAGGGATCGAACCTGGGTCTCTTATGTCTACCTACATGGCAGGTGGGTTCTTTAACACTAGGGCCACAAAAAGTTTTGAAAAATACTTTGTAATTTAACACTAAGAAGGTCGAATAAAACTCATTTTTGATTAAATTTGCCACATGGAGGTCTGTTTGCCATTTCTAGCCTAAAAAGCTTATCAGCCTATAACCTCATGGTCAGCAAATAAGTTCTCTTTGCTCATAGTTGTGCACTACATGGGTTGCTGCAATTTCTACATTAATTTCTCACTCATACTGCCATTCATAGCTGTTCATATTAGCATGGATTCAATTATAGAGGGGAGGTGTTGGGGAGAAGGCAAGAAGAGCTTTGGGAAGAATTTTCTTCGGGCAGTGACTCACACTACTGTACCTATTCCTCAGGCTTAGACTGCAAAGCTAAACGACCTCTGGACACCCAGGCTGAGGAGGGTAGCTGCATGTGGCTTTTGAAAAAAGGAGAAAACCAGAACTCTCTCCATAGTCCCCAAGACTCTTCATCACGCCACAAAATACTTGTTGAGTTGACAACTGGGATAAGAGACACATTATTATGTTCGGTTTTTCTTTTATGACATTTCCTTCCTTTCTTCTTTGTTGGGCTTCTCTCTGTGAAGCTATTCTGGGGAACTTCTGCTTTCTGAATAAGATCTCTGCTGGATTTTTATACAGTGATAAACACCAAAGGCTTAGATTTTTGCAAGCTGCAAGATTTAGCTTCTGGGCAATTTTCTTCCAACAGCTGGGCATTCCCATATGACACTGCAGTATCTAGAAGGGTCAAAGAAAATTAGACATCTTTTTCAGCAGAGCTTTATCTTATGCTGCATTGCTTCACAGAACCTAGCTTACCACTGGTTATAGAAAAAATGCTTCTTGATTTATAATAGGGGTGACCTTAAATAAAGCAAAAATACAAGACAATTTCAATAGGGTACCTTGAAAATTCATAAAGATATCTATCTGTAAATATATTCTGTTATCAAATTATTAAGGTACTTAAAATTTATATCATTAGTCACCCTTTTGGACTTTCTTCTGAAGACACAGTGTAATTATCACCAAGAGAAATGTGCTTTATTCTATTAGTTACCATTACATTTAAACAATAAAATAATTGTAAAATAATAAGTAAAATTAAAAATGAGTGTGTCCAAAGACACACTCAGGAAAATGGCTGCTTAAGTCATGAGAAAGACCCTGGGACTCTAAAGGGTAGGTGATGTTTACCAAGAGACAAGACAAAGCTGTCTGGGAGGAAATCATGTCGATGAACATTTTTCTTCTATTGAATGTTTGTCAAGATTTTTGGTCTTAGTATAGTTTCCAGTTGTGGTGCTGGAGAAGACTCTTGAGAGTCCCTTGGACTGCAAGGACATCAAACCAGTCAGTCCTAAAGGAAATCAACCCTGAATATTCACTGGGAGGACTGATGCTGAAGCTGCAAAGAGCCAACTCATTGGAAAAGACTCAGGTACTGGGAAAGAATGAAGGCAAAAGGAGCAGAGGGTGACAGAGGATGAGATGGTTAGATAGCAAGGAACGACTCAATGGACATGAATTTGAGTAAACTCTGGGAGGTAGCAGAGAACATGCTGCAGCCCATGGGGTCACAAAGAGTCAAACATGACTTAGCAACTGAACAGCAACAATAACAACATAGTTTCCAGTGGATCTCAAACTTTCAGAAAATTTACCAAGGTTCAGGTTATGTCTCCAATTACTTCAAGAACAATTTGCAACCCATGGGGTAGATGAGAAAGAAAGTGTAATAAAATATGTTGCATCCTCTAGTTTGTAATCAGTGTAGGACTGAAACTGTTGAGGTTTTCAGCCTCTTTCACTGATGTCACCTTCAGTAAACTCCACATATAAAAGAAGAGAAGGGTCAAGTGTACTTCCAACTTTAAATGGGTGTCTTGAGTGTTCTTAATTTAATAGATTATCTAAAGAACATTTTGAGAAATCTGAGTAGGAGGTGCACTGAAGCCACATAAACACATTTGTCACATTCCAGTGGAAGCTGATTGCTTAAGTGGTTTAGTAGTACCCGTAAACATTATCAGCAAATCTGTCACATCTCACTATGAATTATGCTTTGTTTCTCCAGTTCTAAAATTACCCATTTGAAGTTCCCTAATAACCCCAGAAACTTAGTGACTATTTTCTGCCATTAGGTTCTGTCTTCTCTTTGTGTAAACACTCAACTCTCACCCTGGATTTATTCAGTCTTGAGAACAAATCAAATGAATAACTGACCAAAACTCTTGGGTTTTATAATACTGTAAACATACAGTTAAAGAGTTCAATACTCACACTTAAAGAGTTCAATAACTTTATGGATGTGTATTTTTTTTAATTTGCATTTATTCTTTGTGACATTTTTTCGTGGGCCATAATTTTTGTTTCTTCAGTTTCTTATGGGATATCTTTTTCTTCTGTTCAACCTCTTCTGGTTTAGAACAATTTGTTCTTTTTCAATAAGGAAAATCTCAATGTGGCAGGGAGAGCTCATGTAGGGGCTGATCTGACCACGAGCTCTGTAAGTCCTGCGGTGCATCTCGGGGGCTTTGTTCACCGGGATGTGCCCAGTGCCAAGAGAATCTATATCTAAGCCCTTAAATTCAGCTTTACTGTCTGCATTTTTGAGCATGTGCAGTAAAAAATGCAGCACTCTCTCTGGACCACCAGCCCTGTACCCTGCACCAGTTTGGCCTGGGCTTACCTACCAACTTGCACCACTGTAATGACGAAATGGTACACATTGCTTCTTTAAAGTGACATCCTTCAGATAACTTGATAGCTTTCTTGATATTCATACCCTTAATGGCCAGGATGGTTTCTCAAGTGTTCTTCAGGTGAACATGAAGATTTGAACTTCTTGAACTGCATGATTTTGTGGGGTTTTGGGGGTCACATGAATAGTGCACCATTTTTAGAGGTCACCACAGTCTGGTCCCAGGTGGTGCTAGTGGTAAATAACCTGCCTGCCAATGCATCAGACATAGAGATGTGAGTTCAATTCCTGGGTCGGGCAGATCCTCTGGAGGAGGGTATGGCATCCCACTCCAGTATTCTTGCCTGGAGAATCCCATGGACAGAGGAGTCTGGTGGGTTACAGTCCACAGGTTTACAAAGAGTTGAACACAACTGAAGTAACTTAGCACACATAGCAGGCTGCTTACTGGAAAAGCTATGGATGTGTATTTTTTAAGCAAACATATTTTGAGTATTTCATAGCTGCACCCTTGGGTTGTACTGGAGCATATGCATGTATAAGATACAAGAGACAAGTCTATTCCAAGTCACAGTGGAGTTCTGCTCTACATCTGGATGCTTGTTGATGGACATGGAGGTCACAAGTGAGACTGTTGGAATATCTTGATGGAATTTGCCCATATCATTATACTACCTTTGTAAAGGAAAGGTAGCCTGGAATAAGACAGGCATCAAATATGTGCACTAACACTATATGTCAGCAGAGCATATTGTTGGGCAGAACATGTCCAACCCCATATGGCAAATGCTCTATGAGTGATGAAGCAAACTTTAGGATCCCAAGATATATACACATGACTGAATAAATTACTGTTTGGTGCAATTTGTATTTCTTTAATGACAAATGTTAAATGATTAATTATTAATTGTCTATATAAATCAGTGAATTAAAATGATAAATTAGAATTATCATTAAATAATATCTTATAGTCAATAATTTTACTCTGAAGAATAAAAAATTAAAAATGCATTTATATTATACCTAGAAGTTTATAGAAACATTTCATTTGATCACAGCCATAGAATGATGTAGCCACAGATCATGAGTCATGAAATTGTCAGTTTCATAGATTAAGACAGTCAAATGTTGGCAGTTTCATCTAGCTCAGCTTAAGAGTTGAGAAAGCCAAAACTCTGAATGATTAAATTTATATAGACTCATAGTTTGCACTGAAAGAGCCAGCTTTGATCCAGTTTGTCTGTGTGCACCTCTCTTGGTCATTTGATTTTCAGTGTTCAGTCCTGTCTAGTGTCTCCACGACAGCTCCAGTTACCTGGCAGTTATACCAAAGTCAAAATCACCTGAACACAGAAGTATGTTCTGGTGGGACACAGGGATGCACTGCAATCTATTTCATGCCTGAATCACCCCAGTCAGCATCAATCAATTTTCCTCCCTTTCAATAAGGTCTTGTCCTTGGTTATACATCCCGAGTGAACAATGAAGCAGTCGAGAGGAGAACTTACCCTGCTTTCTTTAGAAACTAACTGACCAGTATATTAAGGAGTATATATAGGAGCAAACTAACTGAGTCCATTAAAGGACAGAGCTCAGACATACATCTTTTATAAGCCAATAAAATTGATTTTAATTAGTGCTCTAGATGGGCTCACCGAAACATTGAACCATTGTATGATACATATATCTCCCCCCTATGCCATGGTATTTGAAGTGGGGAACAAAAATAGCCTTGGGTCTTATCATAATTCATTTCCTTATTTTACTATAGGTTTGAATTCATTTGCTGTAGCCACCTTCCTTGTTTGCTTCTTTGCTCTAGTAGTTCAAAATGCATGATATTAAAATAAATTAATTTGAGACTGAAATTAAAAAGAGTAAAATTGTTTTGTTTTCCTTCTAGGAGATTCAGGTATATATTTATTATAATTTCTTTCTCTTCCTTTTCTTTCCAACAGTCTCCTGTATATGCAGCATTTTAGTTATTTTTTATTTTGAACTAATAAACAAAGACCTAATTTGGCACAGGTTAGTGTCTCCCTGGTAGAGAGATGTTAGATTATGTCAGTCATGATTTCATTTTCTGAAAACAACTTTACAGATCCATTTCTATTCTGCAGTGGCTACTATCATCATTTTCTTCCCTTTATCTCACTAAGATTTTTATCTCTTGGTATTTGTAAGGAACAAAAAATAAATGTTTCCATTAAAAAAATTCATTTCAACTGTAACATGAGGAAATAATAGGCTTTTGAAAATCCTACATAGATATAGTGTTTATTTTAGTTCTCCTTTCATTTTTACATCTAGCCCTACAGAACTAGTATTGTAGAGCTAGATGTAAAAAAGAAATCGAAACTAAAATAAATGTTATTTTTTTTTAAAAAAGGATATTAAGCCCAGAGCCTAAATAGGGTAAGTATTTTATTTCATGATTGTAAGAACATCAGATAAGTTGTCAGATGGAATGTTGATTTCATTAACATAGTTCCTAAATTAATATAGTCATGCTATCATGAAAGCTGATAATATGGAATTACATGGATGTGACTTGAATTGGAAATAATATCTAAAGCAAGATTTGGCAAACTACAGCCCATGGGCCAAAATCAGCCTGCTGCTTGTATTTGTAAAGAGACACACTTATTGGTTTGTGTGTATTGTCTATGGAAGCTTTTGTGCTACAACAGAATTGAGAAGTTGCAACAAAGATAATATGACCTACAAAGCTGAAAATATTTACTATCTCACATATTTATCCTCTTAACTCCAGATCTATAGCAAAAGTATGTCAAAAGAAATCCTATGAAATGACTTCAAGGCAGAAGATAAAGATGCAGTCCTATTTTACATCTAAATTAAAAGGCAGGTAAGAACTCTTCCTAAAGTCATGGCTAAACTGGCATTCTTTTAAAATATTTGCAATTCAAGGAAAAACTGCTAAGAAGAAATGGGTGAGTGTATGAAATGACACAGTCAGTAGAGCATTTCTTCATAAATAATCTTATTGGACACACTCATCTTTCAGTCAACAGTTGCAAGGAGTGGTATGCTTTACTGAAAATATTAAACTAATAAAAATTGTAAACTTTGGTGGTAAAGTTGCAAACTCCTTTATTCTAACATAAAGCTCCCTGCTCACTTAATTGTCCACTGATTTTGATGCCAAAGTATTAAGGCATTTGTTTTGTTTATTCCAAGTCTTCAGGGAAGTTGGAGCTTGTATTAGTCAAAACAGACTAGGTTATGGTGCAACAATAAACAACTTACTTCCAAATGTTAGTGGTCTCAAAACAAAGGTTTAAATCCTGTTCAAAGTGCACTATGCATCTATGGGTCACTATAGTGACCCCACCCAGGTTCTTGTTTTTCATGTCATGGTTCAGCGTTGCATCTCCATATCAACACATGCTACCACGATTACAGCTGCCAAGGAAGAAAGTTCTGAAATGTCTCCAATGGCAATTAAATGTGTCTGCCCAAAGGAGAGACATGTCACCTGTCAGTTCAGTTCAATCGCTCAGTCATGTCTGACTCTGCGACCCCATGGACTGCAGCACGCCAGGCCTCCCTGTCTATCACCAACTCCCGGAGTTTACC
Organism: Antilocapra americana; assembly: GCA_007570785.1. Taxonomy (NCBI): domain Eukaryota; kingdom Metazoa; phylum Chordata; class Mammalia; order Artiodactyla; family Antilocapridae; genus Antilocapra; species Antilocapra americana. The sequence continues at coordinate 63,693 of ML660772.1, forward strand.
CAAATTCATGTCCATCTAGTCAGTGATGCCATCCAGCCATCTCATCCTCTGTCATCCCCTTCTCCTCCTGCCTTCAATCTTTCCCACCATCAGGGTCTTTTCCAATGAGTCAGCTCTTCGCATCAGGTGGCCAAAGTATTGGAGTTTCAGCTTCAACATCAGTCCTTCCAATGATCACTCAGGACCGATCTTCTTTAGGATGGACTGGTTGGATCTACTGCAGTCTAAGGGACTCTCAAGAGTCTTCTCCAATACCACCATTCAAAAGCATCAATTCTTTGGTGCTCAGCTTTCTTTATAGTCCAACTCTCATGTCCATACATGACCACTGGAAAAACCATAGCTTTGACTAGATGGACCTTTACTGACAAAGTAATGTCTCTGCTTTTCAATATGCTTTCTAGGTTGATCATAACTTTCCTTCCAAGGAGTAAATGTCTTTTAATTTCATGGCTGCAATCACCATCTGCAGTAATTTTGGAGCCCAAGAAAATAAAGTCTCTCATTGTTTTCCCCATCTATTTGCCATGAAGTGATGGGACTGGATGCCATGATCTTAGTTTTCTGAATGTTGAGTTTTAAGCCAATTTTTTCACTCTCCTCTTTCACTTTCATCAAGAGGCTCTTTAGTTCTTATTCACTTTCTGATATGAGTAGTGTCATCTGCATATCTGAGATATTGATATTTCTCCCGGCAATCTTGCTTCCAGTTTGTGCTTCTTCCAGCCCAGCATTTCTCATGATGTACTCTGCATAGAAGTTAAATAAGCAGGGTGACAATATACAGCCTTCATGTACTCCTTTTCCTATTTGGAACCAATCTGTTGTTCCATGTCCAGTTCTAACCGTTGCTTCCTGACCTGCATACAGGTTTCTTAAGAGGCAGGTCAGGTGGTCTGGTATTTCTATCTCTTTCAGAATTTTCCACAGTTTATTGTGATCCACACAGTCAAAGGCTTCGGCAAAGTCAATAAAGCAGAAGTAGATGTTTTTCTGGAATTCTCTTGCTTTTTCAATGATCCAGCGAATGTTGGCAATTTGATCTCTGGTTCCTCTACCTTTTCTAAAACCAGCTTGCACATCTGGAATTTCATGTTTCATGTGTTTTTAAGCCTGGCTTGAATCTATCACCTGTATTCATATTCTATTTTAAAAAATAAGTCGTATGGCCATTTCTAACCTTAAGGAGAAAATGAAAGTGAAAGTGTTAGTTGCTCAGTCATGTCCAACTCTTTGTGACCACATGGACTGCAGCCCGCCAGGCTCCTCTGTCCATAGAATTCTCCAGGCAAGAATACTAGAGTGGGTAGCCAGTTCCTTCTTCAGGAAATCTTCCTGACCCAGGTATGGAACTCATGAAAGACTAAATATACTCCTAAGGAGTATGATTACCTCATGTATCCAGTAGTTTTCCATATTTTCCCTCAACTTCCTCTTACCAACTCCCAGGAGTGTCTTCAGAATATCACATATTTAGCCTTTCATGAATAAGAGTGATTCGGTGGGGAACCTGTTGGTATTAAAAGTATATGCATGTAGGTTGATGAAACTGTTGCAGAGGTTAAGCTAGATTTCTGAATTTTTGGTTGTCATGAATTTCATTCTCATCTCACTAGTCTGCTTCCTTTAGTAACCAGTGTTTGATAGAAAGCAAAGGCCCTTTTCTGACTGGGTTCCCAGTGCAACAACCAATTTGAAATAAAAGTATTATTTGTACACCTACAAACCCAGCTTCAATGAAAAGCAAAACAAAACAAAACTGAACTAATCACTTCCACTCTGAATTCCACACGAAGAACATTCCAAATCAGTTTTTTCCTTGTCCTTCAACCCAGGGTCAATTATAAAAGTCATTTCTCCATTTCCTTCTTAGCTGACTCAATTCCTCCTTATCCTCTCTATGTAGCAACATAGGTCAACGTTTTTCCTCCAGTGGCTTTGTTGTAATTCATATTTTTCCTTTGATTTTTCTCTTTGAACATTTTTGTCTCTGTTTCTCTCATGGATCAACAGTTGTGTTACAGACTGCTACTCTAACCCTTCCCAGGTGGCTCAGTGGTAAAGAATCTGTCTGCCAATGCAGGAGATGTAGAGACTTGGGTTCGATCCCTGGGTGGGAAAGATCCCCTGGAGAAGGAAATGACAACCCATTCTTGCCTGGAAAATCCCATGGACAGAGAAGCCCGGCAGGCTACAGTCCATAGGGTCACAAAGAGTCGGACATGACTGAGCACAGCCCAGCACAACTCTAACCCTGGTGTGATGGTGTTTGAAGGGGAGGGCCATTGCAAGATACCTAAGTCATGAGAGTGAAGCTCTCATGAATGGAGCTAGTGTTCTCATAAGAAGAGGCCAGAGAGATAGCTCACTCATCCTTGTACTATGGAGGGTACAGTGAGAAGTCAGCCATCTGCAATGTAGGTGAGCACGCTCACCAGAACCTGACGGTGCTGGCACCATAATCCCAGACTGACAACCTCGAGAACAACTCACTGTTGTTTAAGTAACCCACTCTATGATTATTCTGGCAGCATGAACTGACTAAGGCTGCTTTACCACAAATACGATGAACTTCCCTGTAGCTTATATGGTAAAGAATCTGCTTGCAATGCAGGAGACCTAGGTTCTATCCGTGAGTGGGGAAGATCCTCTGGAGAAGGACGCAACCTTCTTCAGTATTACAACTGATGCAACCCACTTCAGTATTCTGGCCTGGAGAATTCCACGGACAGAGGAGCCTGGTGGGCTATAGCCCATGGGGTCACAAAGAGTCGGGTATAACAGAGCGACTAAACACACACACATACCACACATGTATAACATCATATGATATTCATGAGATGATGTTAGTCTCCTCACACACAACAGGAGAAAAGCTATTCATGAAGGTCATTATATTTATGACATCAATTTTAGTAAGATTTTGTTAGAACAATTGGTGATCTTATTTTTGGAGTTTTTTTCTTTTCCATAGTACAGATGGAAATAATGAATGGTGGGCTATGAGTTCCAAACTTTGTAGACCACCCTATGCCTATCCCTACTCACTCATACATGTTTGTAGTGTTCATAAAACTTTCCTTTCCCCAAATCTCTTATGTTTTTTCTCTAATGTAATGGATTTTTGTTTGATTCTCTTCATGTATGCACATTGTAAAATGGTCCTCAGTTTCCTTCCTTGCTATTTCCTAAAAATAGCAAATGAAAATGCTGACTTAAAAATAAGCATTGCCATGTATGGACTAAAGGTTAATTCTGGAAATTTCACAGCATATGCAGTTCCCCATGCTTTAAATTTGTGAGACCTCTCACAAAAAATGACATTTGACTTCTTTTGTTCAGTAGGGTCCTCAGTTGTTAGTAAGTCTTACTATATTCGGTTTGTATTTCTCACTTTAGGGGTCATACATGGGACAGAGCCCACAGTAATTGTATCTCTATTCTGCTGCTTAGTTCTCAGCACTTCAGTATTAACTGAGGTCCCTCATTAATCTCATATATCCCTTTCCCAGCATCCAATTTGGAAAGGACTAGCCCATCTGAAACTAAAAATAGCTATCAATTGATTAATATCTTGCAGGTATCTGAAGGGGCAGCAAGTACAGTCCAGCTTCAAAATGTTGTCCAGAATTCATAAGTCTTTGTCTTGCCATTAGAGCAGATCAATGACCATCATGTGGGCAATTGAGCATAGGCTTGACAGTTTCTATTAACACTGGGTGTTATAGATGATGCCCTCTCACACCCAAATATTCATGTGATTCACAGTTGGCATCTTACTGAAGATTAATGGCGCAATGTGAAATGATGGGTTTCTGATGGATTTCACTGATGACTGTTTTTTGACTATTTTGTGTAACATTCTTCTTCAGCTGGAGATTCACCAGCTTGAATCACTGAACTCATTCAGTAAAACAGTTTAAATTTTCACACATTTACCAGCCATATCTTTTTAAAACTTTCTTTCCTCTAAAACTGTGAATTAAAGAAATAATTTTCCCCCTCATCTAGCCAGTGGAAATTGTTCTTTTGTAGGTATAAATTGTTGACTCTTTCAAGTTTCTGTTGACTATAGGGTATTCTTTACAATTTAACAGATTTGTATAACATACTAGTCATAGGCTAGTCATAAAGTTCCATTCTTAATCATTTGAAGGGATATAAAAGAAAACAAGACAACAAGGAGAAAAAACATTTTCGACATTGGAATTGAGTGTTCAATAAAAATAAAAACAGAAGTTTACAATTAAACCAAACCATTCAGTAAAATTTGAAGATTTTAGTTCTGGCTTACTGTCTTTTACAACACTCTTTGTGTTATGATGCTTGTTGGCTAATTTCAATATAACCACATATGATATTCTGGCCTCTCATTTCCTTGACTCTCAATAATGTCCTTCATACAATCTCAGTCACTTACTCCCATATTTACACCTGGATATTGAATTCTCTCTCTCTCTCTCCTGGATGATTACTTCTTACCCTCACCTCTTTTTCACATGGCCAGCTCTGCTTCCACTGCCCTCATTTTTTGCAATAAAAACCTTATTCTTATTTTATGAATTACAGAAACAAAAAAAAAGACACCTTCCCCAAACTACATGACTCCTTCTCCTCATGTGCATCATCACAGCCTATCTCCTCTGTCTCCCCATCATCACTGTGGATCCATCATCCCCATCACCACCGTGGATCCATCATTCCGGCTCCTAATTGAACAGCTATTTCTGTTGAGCACTACCTCCCATCCTCTCTCACCCAGTTGGTTGCTTTGGCTGTCATGTCCTTGCTCTCCCATCCGTTGTCCCTCTCTTCTATATCATTACTTTAAATATAAAATATGTTGTTATTTCTCGTTGTTAAAAGAAACAACCATCTCTTAACCCTACTTCCTCTCCAATGACTGTCTTTTTAAAGCAAAGCTTTTCAGAAGTGTCATCTATAATCTAATTCATTTCTTCCCCAACTCTCTTAAACCCACTATAAATAGGCATTTTTTTCCTTCCATGTTACTAAAAGTTTTCTTGTTATGGTCACCAACAACCTCCCCATCCACTCAATCAGCAAATCTCATTGGGTCTAGCCTCACAGTATATCCAAAATTTCATTGCTTTATATCACTTTTATTGCTATCACCCTGGTCAGGTCATCTGGACTGTAAACAACCTGGATTACTGTAATAGCCTCCCAACATGTCTCCCTGCTTCAAACCCCCATGACAGCCTCTCTCTTATAACACCTGCTCTCAGCACAACAACATGATTCGTTAGAAAGTAAGGTCAGCTCAGCACTGTTTAAAATGTTCCAGTGTTTCCTGTCTTCTTGAAAGTAAAAGTCAGTGTCCATATAATAGCTGGTGGGATTGGATCCCCCTTCTTGATCCCTTTCTGCTACTAATCTCTCCCTTGTTTATTTTACACCAGCCTCTTGGATGTTCCTCGAACATTCCAGAGCACTTATGCCTCTCAGTATTTTCCCTTGTTTTCTTTTGGAATTTTCTTAATATATATATTTTATTGAAGTACAGTTGCTTTGCAAGGTTTCAGGTGGACAGCAAGGTGATTCAGTTATATATATACACATATATTATTTTTCAGATTATTTTCTATTATCAGTTATTACAATATATTAGCTATAGTTCCCTGTGCTATACAGTAAACCTTTGTAACTTGCTGCATATCTATTTTTAAATTATAAATATATATATAAATACTATGTATAATACATATATTCTCAAAAACATTAATTTTTGCTAAGCTTATGATATTTTGATTCCACTTGTTTGATTTAGTATGAATAGAATGCTAGATTTCTAATGCCCTTTTTTTCTTTCTTCTTGCCTGGAATGCATACCCCTATGTAGTTCACTGGGCTCACTAGCTCACTTTCTTCAGGGTTTGGATTAAATATCTCCTTCTGGTTAGAGTCTTTCTTGACCATTGTTTAAATTTGCCCCCACCCCCTGCCATTCTCCCCACCTCCCTCTCTGGCCTAATTTTCTCAACATTTATCATGATCTGGGATACTGTGTATTTTACCTTATTAACATTTGGACTCATGTTCCACCACTGCAGTGTTAGCTCAAGGAGGGCAGGAATTCCGGTCATTTGCCTTTGTTATTGTAGCCCAGCCAGACAGCGCCTGGCACAGGGTAGGCCTTTAATAAAAGGTCTTAAATCATAAACGAATGGTACTTCACACTATATTTGGTTGGAATTCCATGGTAGATATGACAAAATTACTAAGGCATTTCTTTAAAAGTGTTTCCTTTATTTGAATCAGTTCTACTCAGATGGACGGAACTGGAGCCCATTATCCAGAGTGAAGTAAGCCAGAAGCAAAAACAACAATACAGTATATTAACGCATATATATGGAATTTAGAAAGACGGTAACGAGAACCCAGCATGCGAGACAGCAAAAGGAACGCAGATGTATAGAATAGACTCGTGGACTCTGTGGATGAGGGAAAGGGTGGGATGATATGGGAGAATGGCATTGGAACATGTTAATTATCATATGTCTAATCAATCGCCAGCCCAGGATTGATGCTCAGGGCTGGTGCAATGAGATTTCCTGGGGGGAGGGAAGAGGGAGGGGGGTTGTGGAGGGGGAGTATATGTAAACCCATGGTGATATCATGTCATTGTTTGGAAAAACTAATAAAAAAAAAAAGAAAAAATAAAAATAAAAAATAAATAAATAAATAAAAGTGTTTCCTTCCAAACTCCAGTAGGAAACTCTGTTACAAAACTGATTTGTCAATCATTTCTCTGTCTTCCTAGGAATGGTTTGGTTTCATGAAGACACATATGTGATTTTAAGTTTCATGTTTTTATCACCTGGATAAAGGGTGTATGCAATAAACATTGTTTGAATGAGTCAATATGTCAACGGACAAAGGATACTTTGTTGGACAGCAAAGACCTAGCTCTTTCTGTGCTCTGTAAGCCAAAATCCTGCCTGAAGATTGAGGCTCTAATATCCTTTTCAATAGCATTATGAGGATGATAATGCCTCAAATTACTCTCTGAGAGTAAAGAACAATTCTATACTTCTCTGAAACTAGTTCAGAAATGAACATTATGGATAATCTCAGTTGCCCTAGGAATCAGATATCCCCAAATGAATTAGATTTTAAAATGAGTAGAAACAGAATTAGTTTTTCAATGCTACCTTTAGTTTCCTTACTTTGTCACAACTGCTAATGGCTGATTTCCTAGCATCACAATCATCATCACTGTCATTTACACATACCAATCAGAAGCTTTTCAATTTCTTTAGCAAATACTGAGCATTTGCTACACTGGCCTTTTAGACTTTACAGTGATTATGAATTGCTACTATGATACAGAATGGGGTATTTTTTAAATTAAAGAAAAAAGCTTTATTGAGATATAATTCCCATACTATGGCGCTCACCATTTTGAAGTATACATTTCAGTGTTTTTGTTTTTTTTTCTTTAGTATAGTCACAGAGTTATACAACCACTTCCAGAATTTGAGACTATTTTGACATTCTCCCAAAACTCCAGCACCCAGCCACTCCTCAATCTCTACTCGCCTTATCTGCAGGAAACTATTAGCCTTCTTTGCGCTTCTGTGGATTTGTATACTGTAAATGTTTCGTATAAATGGAATCAGACTATATGTTGTCTTTGTGACTGGTTTTCCTCATTTATTATATATATATTTTGGTATATATCAGTACTTTATTTCTTCTTATTGCAGAATAATATTCCATTGTAAGGATATACTGTATTTTGTTTAACTGTTCATCAGTTGTTACACATTTGGATTGTTAACAGTTTTTGGCTGCTGTGAACATTCATATACATGTTTTTGTATGGACATAAATTTTCCATTTTTTGTGTGTTTATACCCAACAGTGGAATTGCTGCATCACGTGGTAACTCTAAGTTTAACATTTTGAAAAACTGTCAAACTGTTTTCCAAAGTGGCTGCATCATTTTCAATCCCACCAAAAATATATAAGGGTTCCAACTTCTCTACACCCTTGCTGATATTTATTATCATTTGTTTTTCATTTTCACCTTCCCAGTGAGTATACAATGTTGTATAATTGTGGTTATGATTTGCATTTTTGTGGGAAGGATTGGGGGCAGGAGGAGAAGGGGAAGACAGAGGATGAGATGGCTGGATGGCATCACCGACTCGATGGACATGGGTTTGAGTGGACTCAGGGAGTTGGTGATGGACAGGGAGGCCTGGTGTGCTGTGGTTCATGGGGTTGCAGAGTCAGACACGACTGAGCGACTGAACTGAACTGACTGAAAAATATTGAGCATCTTTTTGTTTGCTTATTAGCTATTAAGAATGGTATATTCTGAGAAAATTTGTTTTCAGGGAAGGCCTTTCTGAGAAAAAGTTATTTTAATAAATATGAATATAAGTAGGATTTAGCTGGAATGAAGATGACAGAAAAAATTCATCATGCTGGGAGCACAGCTGTTCCAAGGATCCTGAGGTTCAAAGGCATTTGACTTTTGGAGGAACTTAAAGAAGGTTGGTGTGACTGGCCAGTAGTGAGTGAGACAAAAGGTGGCAGTGGAAGGTTTAGAGAGAACAGCAACAAGGAAAGAATTGCAAACACTTCAGAGGACATAATTAAGCAAATCAGTTATCAGCATATAGATTTTTTGGCAGAGAAGTTAAATACACTGATTTATGTTATTAAAATAGTAGTGGATGCTACACAGGACCTAGCATATTGTAGGCACCATTCAAAGTGCTTTATTTGTACATATATGTTATTTTCAGTGTCTCAGTCATTTCCAACTCTGTGATCTCATGGACTGTAGCCCGCCACGTTCCTCTGTCCATAGAGTTCTCCAGGCAAGAATACTGGAGTGGGTAGCATTTCCTTCTCCAAGGGATCCTCTTGATCCAGGGATCAAACCCTGGTCTCCCACATTGCAGGCAGATTCTTTACATTTGAGCCACCCGGGAAGCCCCATAACTCTGTAAGGTAATGTATTATTTTCTTATTGCTGCCATAACAAATTGCCATAAACTTAGTGGCTTAAAACAATGTGACTTATTGAATCTAAGCTAAAATCAAGGTGTCAATAGTGCTGTGCATCTCCTGGAAGCCCCAGGGAGAATCCATTTTCTTGCTTCCTTTCTGTCTGGAAGCTTGACATTTTTATTTCAGAAGACACATTTCTAGGCTCAGGAATGTGTATCACTCTGACCTGGGCTTCTGTCTTCACATCTTCCCCTCTTCTAGGGAGAAATTATTCTTCCATCAAGATATGTGCGATTATTTTCTGCAAGGTAATATCAATAACCTCAGATATGCAGATGACACCACCCTTATGGCAGAAGGTGAAGAAGAACTAAAGAGTCTCTTGATGAAAGTGAAAGAAGAGAGTGAAAAAGTTGGCTTAATGTTCAATATTCAGAAAACCAAGATCATGGCATCCAGTCCCATCACTTCATGGAAAATAGATGGGGAAACAGCGGCTGATTTTATTTTTCTGGGCTCCAAAATCATTGCAGATGGTCATTGCAGCCATGAAATTAAAAGACACTTACTTCTTGGAAGGAAAGTTATGACCAACCTAGACAGTGTATTAAAAAGCAGAGACATTACTTTGACAATGAAGATCTGTCTAGTCAAGGCTATGGTTTTTCCAGTAGTCATGTATGGATGTGAGAATTGGACTATAAAGAAAGCTGAGCACCAAAGAATTGATACTTTTGAAATGTGGTGTTGGAGAAGACTCTTGAGAGTCCCCTGAACTGCAAGGAGATCCAACCAGTCCATCGTAAAGAAGATCAGTCCTGGGTGTTTATTGGAAGGACTGATGTTGAAGCTGAAACTCCAACACTTTGGCCACCTTATGCAAAGAGCGGACTCATTTGAAAAGACCCTGATGTTGGGAAAGGTTGATGGCAGGAGGAGAAGGGGACGACAGAGGATGAGATGGTTAGATGGCATCACCGACTCAATGGACATGAGTTTGGGTAAACTCAGGGAGTTGGTGATGGACAGGGAGGCCTGGTGTGCTGTGGTTCATGAGGTTGCAAAGAGTCGGACACGACTGAGCAAATGAACTGAACTGAACTGAACTTGTTTACAGTCACATAGATAGTGAGAGCACCAGGATTTAAACTAGAGGTCTGATTCCAGAGAGCACTTTGTGTCTCATAGTTACTAGATTTTCACCAATGTATAACTATTTCTTTCCAATGCTAATGCCCTACTGAGCTCTGCATCAGAATATGGTTAATATAATTGACATGATTCTTCTCTGTTCTTGTAGGTGAAGCTCAATATATCTGGTTCCTCATAGAATGAGTTTGGAAGTTTACCTTCCTCTGCAATTTTCTGGAAAAGTTTGAGTAAAATAGGTGTTAGCTCTTCTCTAAATTTTTGGTAGAATTCAGCTGTGAAGCCATCTGGCCCTGGGCTTTTGTTTGTTGGAAGATTTCTGATTACAGTTTCAATTTCTGTGCTTGTGATGGATCTGTTAAGATTATCTATCTCTTCCTGGTTTAGTTTTGAAAAGTTGTACTTTTCTAAGAATTTGTCCATTTCTTCCGAGTTGTCCAGTTTATTTGCATATAGTTGCTGGTAATAGTCTCTTATGATCCTTTGTATTTCTGTGCTTTCTGTTGTGATCTCTCCATTTTCATTTCTAATTTTGTTGATTTTATTCTTCTCACTTTGTTTCTTGATGAGTCTGGCTAATGGTTTGTCAATTTTATTTATCTTCTCAAAGAAACAGCTTTTGGTTTTGTTGATTTTTTGCTATGGTCTCTTTTGTTTCCTTTGCATTTATTTCTGCCCTGATCTTTAAGATTTCTTTCCTTCTATTCACCCTGGGCTTCTGCATTTCTTCCTTTTCTAGTTGCTTTAGGTGTAAAGTTAGGTTATTTATTTGACTTTTTTCTTGTTTCCTGAGGTAAGCTTGTATTGCTATGAACCTTCCCCTTAGCACTGCTTTTACAGTGTCCCATAGGTTTTGGGTTGTTGTGTTTTCATTTTCATTCATTTCTATGCATATTTTGATTTCTTTTTTGATTTCTTCTGTGATTTGTTGGTTATTAAGCAGCGTGTTTTTGAGCCTCCATATGTTGGAATTTTTAAATGCTTTTCTCCTGTAATTGATATCTAATCTCACTGCATTGTGGTCAGAAAAGATGCTTGGAATGATTCCAATTTTTTTGAATTTACCAAGGCTAGATTTATGGCCCAGGATGTGATCTATTCTGGAGAAAGTCTCATGTGAACTTGAGAAAAAAGTGAAATTCATTGTTTTGGGGTGGAATGTCCTACAGATATCAATTAGGTCTAACCAGTCTATTGTATCATTTAAAGTTTGTGTTTCCTTGTTAATTTTCTGTTTAGTTGATCTATCCATCGGTGTGAGAGGGGTATTAAAGTCTCCCACTATTATTGTGTTATTGTTAATTTCCCCTTTCATACTTGTTAGCATTTGCCTTTGACAAACCACCTGTCCAACCTCACCCATAGTGAGGAACCTCCACAATAAAGAGATAACACAGCAATATAAATAAGATGAAAAGGCAGAGAAATACCCAGCAGGTAAAGGGACAAGATAAATGCCCTCCAGACCAAACAAAAGAGGAGATAGGAAATATACCTGATAAAGAATTCCGAATAATGATAGTGAAAATGATCCAAAATCTTGAAAACAATTTGGAGTTACAGTTTAATAACCTGCAGACAAGGATTGAGAAGATGCAAGAAAGGTTTATCAAGGACTTAGAAGAAATGAAAAAGAGTAAAAATACAATGAATAATGCAATAAATGAGATTAAAAAAAAAAACCTTGGAGGGAGCTAACAGTAGAATAGCAGAGATAGAAGACAGGATAAGTGAAGTAGAAGACAGAATGGTAGAAATAAATGAAATAGGGAAAACGAAAAAAGAATTAAAAGAAATGAGGACAATCTCAGAGACCTCTGGGACAATGTTAAACACACCAACATTCGAATCATAGGAGTCCCAGAAGAAGAAGACAAAAAGAAAGACCACCAGAAAATACTTGAGGAGATAATAGTTGAAAATTTCCCTAAAATTGGAAAGGAAATAATCACCCAAGTCCAAGAAACCCAGAGAGTCCCAAACGGAATGAACCCAAAGCAAAACACCCCAAGACACATATTAATCAAATTAACAAAGGTCAAGCACAAAGAGCAAATATTAAAAGCAGCAAGGGAAAAACAACAAATAACTCACAAGGGGAATCCCATAAGGATAACAGCTGATCTCTCAATAGAGACGCTTCAGGCCAGAAGGGAATGGCAGGACATACTTAAAGTGATGAAAAAAAATAATCTACAACCCCGATTACTGTACCCAGCAAGGATCTCATTCAAATTTGAAGGAGAAATCAAAAGCTTTACAGACAAGCAAAAGCTGAGAAAATTCAGCAACACCAAACCAGCGCTCCAACAAATGCTAAAGGATCTTCCCTAGACAAGAAACATGGATAGGGTATATCATCTCGAACCCAAAACAATAAAGTAAATGGCAACAGGATCATACTTATCAATAATTACCTTAAATGTAAACGGGTTGAATGCCCCAACCAAAAGACAAAGATTGGCCAATTGGATACAAAAACAAGACCCCTATATATGTTGTTTACAAGAGACCCACTTCAAATCTAGGGACACATATAGACTGAAAGTTAAAGGCTGGAAAAAGATATTCCATGCAAATAAAGACCAAAAGAAAGCAGAAGTGGCAATACTCATATCAGATAAATTAGATTTTAAAATAAAGGCAGTGAAAAGAGATAAAGATGGACATTACATAATGATCAAAGGATCAATCCAAGAAGAAGATATAACAATTATAAATATACATGCACCCAACATAGGAGCACCACAATATATCTGGTTCCTTTTAAACTTGTGGGCTTTTATTTTCTGGTTTTTATAAATGCTCTCCTATGTATTAACATTGGTATTTTTCTTTCACTTTTTCAAAAAGCTGGTTATTCCATCGAAAACCCTAAATGGTAGATTGCTGCCTGTTATTACAGAAAAGAAATTTTGACCTTTGTGAGAGTCAGCTGTTATGAATATCCTAATATAATTATCAGTCTGCACAAATTAGTATAGTGAGGAAATGTCCAGGAATAGTTCTGTCATCTTTGGCTACTTAAAACTCTCCAAAGCAAAATGCTGATGAATAATTTCTGCCTCAGAAGGATTTTTTGTTTGGAGAGTTTAATGGAGAGAAAAGTATGTAAAATAGTTTTATAAAAATAAGAGGTGTACATATTTAGTACAGATATGGAAAGATATCCTATCACTTGTCTCTTAAACCCTGAATATGGTAAATAATAGCAGTTTTAAAGTTTGTAGTTTAAGTCTTGTCAGTTATCCCATAAATTGAATAGAAAATGTAGCTTACAATGTAAAGTTTAATATGTGAATTTGTATGCTTTTAGTTAACTGCTGTTAGTAGAACAATTACCTTTGTCTTTTGGGGAAAAATTTGCCACAATTTTCCTTCATCTGTAATTCAGGCTTTCTAATTTATGATAATCATGTTCAAAATAAATATAGCTTTTTATCCTTTGGGGGAAGCAAGTATTGGAAAAAACCCTGAGGCTGGGAAATATTGAAGGCAGGAAGAGAAGGGGTCGACAGAGGGTGAGATGGTTGGATGGCATCATCAACTCAATGGACATGAGTTTGAGCAAGCTAGGGGAGATAGTGAAGGACTGTGAAGGCTGGGGTGCTGCAGTCCGTGGGGTCACAAAGAGTCGGACATGACTTAGCAACTGAATAACAACAACAAGTACTAGAACCAGCCAATGTGTCCTTCGTTAATACACAATGCCTTATATCATACTGGAACAAATCTTTGCTTTAGGAATTGTTAACTAGAACTCTCCTAAATTGTACATACATTAAGATGTGTTCTGAAAATAAGACTTTTCTGTGAAATGAAACATATATCTTTAGTACTGAACACGTTGATCATACTGTGAATAAAAAGTCTTTATCTGTAATAGGAAAATGTACCCTTAATAACAGCAAAGGTGTTTACATGTACAGATTCACATCTAACTCTTCCAAGTACGTAAAATGATTTAAAATATGACTGAAATCTTGGTGAAAAAGAGGATGACTGAAGCTTCTTAACTGTTGTATTTCTATCTTTTTAATTGGGCTTCCTAGGTGGCTTAGTGATAAAAAATCCATCTGCCAATACAGGAGATGCAAAATACTCAGGCTAGATCCCCTGGAGGAGGAAATGGTAACCTGCTCCCATATTCTTGCCTGGAAAATTCAATGGAGAGAGGAGCCTTGAGGGCTATAGTTCATGGGGTTGCCAAGAGTTGGACACAACTGAGTGACAGAGTACAACATACTATCATTGTGATTAGTTTCCTTGTAAGCAAAAAGGCCATACTGAGATGACACACCAGCTGACATCATCTTGTCTGGTTCATTTCTAAGACACAGGATGGGGCAGGGGTACTTTTAGGGGTTTACTGTAAGTGTGGTTCTCTCTTTTTTCCTCTGCCTCATTGCATGCTTGAGTGGAGCACAATTCAGAGGTTTTTGATATTGTAGCACCAGCTGGGACTAAGAGTGTGGGAAACTAGATTTCAGACTCAGTTTTGCCTTAAATATGATGTAGGGCCAATCATGTGGGCTTCCCTGGTGGCTCAGACGAAGAAGAATCCGCCTGCAATGCAGGATACCTGGGTTCGAACCCTGGGTTTGGAAGATCCCTTAGAGGAGGGTATGGCAGCCCACTCCAGTATCCTTGCCTGAGGAACCCCCATAGACAGAGGAGCCTGGCAGACTACAGTCCAGGGGGTCACAATAAGTCGGACACAACTGAGCTACTAAGCATGGGGCCAATCACATGGGCTTCCCAAGTGGCTCAGTGGTAAAGAACCTGCCTGCCAATTCAGGAGATGTGGGTTTGATCACTGGGTTGGGAAGATCTCTGGGAGAAGGAAATGGCAACCCACTCCACTATTCTTGCCAGAAAATCCCATGGACAAAGGAGCCTGGTGAGCTACAGTCCGTGGGGTTGCAAAAGAGTTGGATGTGACTCTGAGACCAAACAACAACAAGGACCAATCATGGAGCCTTTGGGGAACTAATTTGCTAAATTACAAACTGGAAGAACTGGATTGGGCAATTCTGAATGTATCTTTCTGCACAAAGTGTCCACATTATAAAAGTAATAAACAGCAATGTAATTTTCTAGGAATTGATGATGTAACACAGATTGACACTGTCCAGGGATAGCCAGCACAGGGCCATTTCTACTTTGCATTCTTAGGCTTGGAAAGCCTCTGCCCAGACACTGAAGTCTTACCTCTTCCCAGCTGAAACCTATGTTTTCTTTCTTTTTTTAAAAAAAGTTTTGGCAGTGCTAGGTTGTTGCTGTGCTCAGGCTTTCTCTAGTTGCAATGAATGGGGGCCGCTCTCCAGTGGTGGTGCATAGGCTTCTCATTATGGTGGCTTCTCTTGTGGATCATGGGCTCTAGGGCAGGGGGCTTCAGTAATTGCTGTGCATGGGCCTTGTTGCCTTGTGGCATGTGTGATCTTCCTGCACCAGGGATTGAACGTGTATTCCCTGCATTGGCAGTAAGATTCCCTGGACCACCAGGGAAGTCCCCCATGTTTTCTTTGAACTATGCTTCCTCAGATCCTCTTGGTTTTACCTTCAAACCAAATTTAAGCTCTTCCTGGTCACTGAACAAATTGGCCTTCTTCCTATTTTTTTTTTTTTTTAATTTCTGTAAGATGGAGAAAGTAGAATAAGCAAGTTCTTAAATCCCTACATTTCTTACATGCACAGCTATGTGGACCCCATAAAGCTAGAAAACCCAGATTGTTTTTTTAATTTTACTGACTCTGATTTTTGGCTTCTTTTGTTCATGATTCCTTGTTTTTTCCCTACCTTTCTAAGCCCACATGTGGGGTATGCCTCTCTTCTCTCTCTCTTGCTATTCATGTTCTGTATCAGCCAGTTAACCAAGTCAAGTGTCTTACCCTTTTACAAATTAGCACATTTCAGCAGCCACTTCAAAGAAGACATATTTGTGTAATGACTACTAGCAAATTTAAGGTCATAAAAAGGGCCTATACTCACTCATTTCTACATATTTTATGGATTTTGCTGTTAAGATTATTACAGCTTAGAATTGAGAGGCTTAATGGTCAAGTTCCTTGTATTTCTTTAATGAATTCTAATTAAGCATCTCATCTGAAATAGCAAGAGTAATCATCTTTTTTATATTCAGTGTGAGAAAATTTTAAGTCAGTTGAAAATACCATGTTTGTAAAGTTTAGAAACTTTCCTAAGACTAGAATGTATCTGTTTCTGCTATGTTAACATAGCCTCAATTCTGTTCCAATGATAATTCATAATTCATAAATACAAAATTTAAACTAAAGAATATTTTTCTTTGGTAAAAAACTGTCTTGGCACTTAAGAGGTACATTGTGGACAAAGCCCTGTTGCTCAGCATGGCCCTTGAACATATGCACCATTCAAGAGCTTATCAGAAATGAAAAGTTAAAGACTAATAAATCAGATTTTGCATTTTACAAATATTCCTAAACAATTCTTATGCACACTAAAGTTTGAGAAACACTGCTGTAGAAAGAATTAATATGAAAAAAACACTAGAATAAAATATCCATATAAGTATGAAAGTGTGAATATGTGTGTTTCCTTGGTTGATTTCCCAAACTTCCAGGGAAATTAGACTTATGTTAAAGTGTCTGCCTGCAGTGCGGGAGACCTGGGTTCAATCCCTGGGTTGGGAGGATCCCCTGGAGAAGGAAATGGCACCCCACTCCAGTACTCTTGCCTGGAAAATTCCATGGATGGAGGAGCCTGGTGGGCTACAGTCCATGGGGTCACAAAGAGTCGGACACGAATGAGTGACTTCACTTTGATTTTACGTACATAAAGAGCACACAGTTTAAAAACACACACACACATAGCATTTTCATGACAAACAATCCCAGCTGTCTCCAGAGAAAATTGAAATCTGGAGGTAGCAGTATTTACAGGTTTTCATTTGACCAAAATATGTGATAATAATTTCAAACAAATTCTAAAAGTCCTCATGCTTGGGAGGTGCTATATAAGGATATTTATTTTTCTATGCTTTGATAAAATTAGTAAGGTAAGTAATATGGTGTACAGAACATCCCACAGTTTTCAAAGCAAGTTGCCTTTATTCTAACTTCATGCGTTTATCTGTAGTGTGACCCCCCTTCCACAAAAGGAGTTTTCACAAAGGCTTAATTACACTGTTCTCTGTGTCTCCCACCTAATTATAATCACACTGCCCTATTCAGTAGAGGGCTAATTGTTTCAAAATAGAGTTCTGAAGCAAAAGCCTCAGGTGGATAGTTAAATGAGGTGTTAATTGGATGGCAGATGCACTAACTTTAGTCAGAAAATCAAAGGCTGGAGGTTACACTCTTGGCTAGAAGGCCAAAGGGTCGCTTTGAGAGTTCACCAGTCCATTTTTTAAGGTCTATATTTACATTCTTCTGTAATCATGAGGTCTGAAATCCAGGTGAGGTGTGGGACAAATGAAATTGTGGTCAAATGCTAAGCATGGTTAAGCAGTAGAACTATCACTCATTTCTTTTCGATGGCACTTTTGTGTTTACTTGTGCAGAATAGAGACCCAATCTGAGGTGTCACTACTCCTGGATTCTCCTTACCAATACCCCTGCCTACTTGCCTGTCCATTCAGACCAGTGCAGGTAGGGATGTTTGCTGCCCCTCTCTCATTTTCAGCACCTCTCCCTCCAACTAGCATATGTATCTGTGTATCCGCCAGGAGCCATAACCACTTCCTAATCACAAAATGGGGCTTCCCTGGTAGCTCAGTTCGAAAACAATGCAGCTGCAATGCTGGAGACCCTGGTTCAATTCCTGGGTAGGGAAGATCCCCTGGAGAAGAGATAGACTACCCACTCAAGTATTAAGGGCTTCCCTGGTGGCTCAGACAGTAAAGAATTTGTCTGCAATGTGGGAAACTTGGGTTCAGTCCCTAGGTTGGGAAGATCCCCTAGAGGAGGGTATGGCAACCTGTTCCAAAATTCTTGCCCGGAGAATCCCATGGACAGAGGAGCCTGGTGGGCTACAGTCCATGGGGTCACAAAGAGTCAGACATGACTGAGTGCCTAAGCACAGCACAGTGCTTAGGGTGCTTCCTTTTGTCTATTTCCTAACTTCACCATTTAGTACCTGTCCTGAGATGTTTACCACTTACACTCTTACT
This sequence comes from Antilocapra americana, assembly GCA_007570785.1. Taxonomy (NCBI): domain Eukaryota; kingdom Metazoa; phylum Chordata; class Mammalia; order Artiodactyla; family Antilocapridae; genus Antilocapra; species Antilocapra americana. The sequence continues at coordinate 81,979 of ML660772.1, forward strand.
TAATATACAAAAGAAGGGTTAAATTTAGCATGACAAAGGGAAAGTGAGCCAGAAACAAAGAGAGGGCAGGAAGACTCCAGAATGATGTCCTGCATCAGAGTGACCTCTCCAAGCCTGCCTCTTGTATCCATCCCTAGCAAGTTTCACATGGTTACTCTGTCTTGCCTGTGCCACTCCTACAGATAAAATCAATGTTTTCAAATATGATTGTAAACCACCTTGATTATAGTTGCCTGAAAGTGTTGGTCCCTTTAGTCATGTCTGACTCTTTGGAACACCATGGACTGTAGTCCTCCAGGCTCTCTCTGTCCATGGGATTCTCCAGGAATATGAGGGTGGGTAGACATTTCCTTCTCCAGGGGATCTTCCTGACCTAAGGATAGAGTCCAGGTCTCCTGCACTGTAGGTGGATTCTTTACCATCTGAGCCACCAGGGAATCCCTGGGAGACTGTTAAAAATGCAGATTCCTAGATCTCACTTCAGTCCTTCAGAATCAGAATCATGGGATATGAACTTTAGAAACTTTACACAAAACCCACAGGTGGCTAATTTGATCAATGAACCACTACTTATATCCTGGCATAGACAGGACATGAGGCTCATTCAGTACATTGTCTATGATTACCAAAGCAATTCCCTGTCAGTCATCCATCCCTGTCTCTATAAACACCAGTAAGCAAACCATCAAAACCCTCACTTGTTTCAGTATGTATTAAAAAGTGTATAAGTATGAGAAAGACAGGTGAAACATGCATAGATCTTATTTTTTTTAACTCTCCATTAATGCTCAAAGTGAAGTGAATGTGAAAGTCACTCAGCTGTGTCTGACTCTTTGCAACCCCAAGGATTGTAGTCCATGGAATTCTCCAGGCTGGAATACTGAGGTGGGTAGTCTTTCCCTTCTTCGGGAATGTTCCCAACCCAGGGATCAAACCCAGGTCTCCCTCATCGCAGGCGGATTCTTTACCAGCTGAGCCACAAGGGAAGCCCAGTGCTCCAAGTGGCAGTATCCTTTAGGTTGTTACTGTTTAGTTGCTCAGTCCTGTCTGACTCTTTAGAGACCCCATGGACTGGAGCCCACCAGGCTCCTCTGTCCGAGGGATTTTGCAGGCAAGAATACTGGAGTGGGGTTGTCACGTCCTTCTCCAAGGAATCTTCCTGACCCAGATATTGAGCTCGCATCTCCAGCAGTGGCAGGCAAACTCTTTACCACTGAGCCACCAGGAAAGCACATCCTTAAGGACTCTTCAGCAGTTAAATAGAAATATAACCAAACCACTTAGCAGCAACACTCTGTAAGGATGATCAATTTAACTGAAAAGTAATATGATGATAGATTAATGTCTGTGTCATCATCCTTTCACAATATATACTTTGTTCACATAAACATGTATAGGATATGATTATTCTAAAAAGAAAAGCCTTCTGCATTCATGTCATGATATATGCTAAACATGGGCTGTGCAGAAGCCATAAATGTCAATAAGGGCACAGAAGAGCAAGAATAGTTAAAAGAAAATGAGAAAGATGATGAATGGGAGTTCCATCTGAGGAAGCAGTTGTGGAGTTAATCACTATAACCTTTGGGGGCTAATTAGCAATGTCCATAGCGTACCAATGATGCAGTGTGCCCCAGGATACTGAAAATATAATAAGGCTTTCTAATTTAAAAGGCAAGTTAGATATTTAAAATAGGATTACTTCTTTGGTTCATCAGAAACATTATTTTGCTAATTAAACTGTTAATTGTTAAAACACTATTAATAAGTACTGAAAGTTATTTGCATGACCATATAAATTTACATACTCTAGAAAACTAAATGATAGGGAACTGTCTATTATTCCTTTACTACCCAAGGATTTGCAGCAAATGAAAGGGAAAGTATATATAATGCATTAAAACTTGTTAATTTCTTATGGAAGTTTTGATGTAACATTAAAACATTTTTAACAAGATTGCTAAAATGTTACTATTTTCCAAAAAAAGAAAGATGTTACAATATAGTCAATTAAGAGAGAAACACTTTTATTACTGATATTATGAAGATTCAAAGAGACTGCCACTGATTATTAACTGCTAATTAAGTGCCTTTTGCAAATTGACTTTAAAATTTTAGATGCCAGGCTGAATTATGTTCTTTTGAATCTCAGAAGGAAAAATTATAGTTGTTTTCTGACATAATTAGAAAACCTTTTATATCAAACTATATATCATTCTTACAGGGTAGATTCGTTGACTTAAGGAAAAAATTTAATTTATGAGTTATTTCCTTTCTGAAATAATTGCAAAAGTGTATATTTTAGCCAAATTTATCTAGGTGTATTCATATCAAACACTATGACCAAAAGCCTCACGGGAATCTGAACAGCTACATAGTTTTGTCCTTATGTCAAGTATATTCACCAGCCAAACTTATATAATCAGTATTCATAAGCTGTTTGCCCTGAAGCAAAAGTTTTCAAATATATATTTTTACTCCCTGTATCTTTATCCTCTTTTGGTTGATTATATACTCCAGAACTTAGTAGAATGAGCTGATTTGAGCTTCATTTTATCATTGTACAAAAACTATAGAGGTAGAAATGCTGCCTGTAAAGCTTCAAGTCAGTAGCTTTGAAATAACTCCTAAACTGTGCTCTATAACTTAGTCCAAAGTTTTATTCTTTTTATATTTTTTGCCCAGAGTTGCTTTTTATGATAAAGGGCAATAAGAAATTAATTTGTGGGTGACTAAGCAATAGATTGGGCTTCCCAGCTAGCTCAGTGGTAAAGAATCACCATGCCAATGCCGGAGACCTGTGTTCGATCCCTGGGTTGGGAAGATCCCCTGGAGAAAGAAATGGCAACCCACTTCAGTATTCTTGCCTGGGAAATCCCATGGACAGAGGAACCTGGCAGGCTATAATTGAAGGGGTCATGAAAGTGTTGGACACGACTCAGCAACTAAACAACAACAAAGCAGTAGATGTCAAACAAAGGTCTGGAATTAAGATATTAAATAAAGCTTAAGTGGCTACAGCTGTTTTCACCTAATGATTATTCCCTGGTATAATTTTTATATGGCCATGTATAATGTCATCTCTAATTCTCTAATCTCTAATTAGAGATTAGGGATAATTAGAAAGAAAAGAAAATTAGAGAAACCAAGGGAATATTTCATGCAAAGATGGGCACAATAAAGGACAGAAATGGTAGGGACCTAACAGAACCAGAAGATATTAGGAAGAGGAGGCAAGAATACATGAAAGAACTATACAGAAATGATCTTCATGACCCAGATAACCACGATGGTGTGATCACTCACCTAGAGCCAGAAGTTCTGGAGTGTGAAGTCAAGTGGGCCTTAGGAAGCATCACTACAAACAAAGCTAGCGGAGGTGATGGAATTCCAGTTGAGCTATTTCAAATCCTAAAAGATGATGCTGTGAAACTGATGCACTCAATATGCCAGCAAATTTGGAAAACTCAGCAGTGGCCACAGGACTGGAAAAGGTCAGTTTTCATTCCAATCCCAAGAAAGGCAATGCCAAAGAATGTTCAAACTACTGAACAATTGCACTCCTCTCACGTGCTAGCAAAGTAATGCTCAAAATTCTCCAAGCCAGGCTTCAGCAGTATGTGAACCAATGAGAACTTCCAGATGTTCAAGCCAGATTGAGACAAGGCAGAAGAACCAGAGATCAAATTGCCAAAACCTGTTGGATCACTGAAAAACCAAGAGAGTTCCAGGAAAACATCTACTTCTGCTTTATTAACTATTCTGAAGCCTTTGACTGTGTGGATCACAACAAACTGTGGAAAATTATTCAAGAAACGAGAATATCAGAACACCTTACCTGCCTCCTGAGAAATCTGTATGCGGGTCAAGAAGCAACTTAGAACCGGACATGGAGCTACAGATCAGTTCCAAATTGGGAAAGGAGTACATTAAGGCTGTCTATTGTCACCCTGCTGATTTAACTTTTATGCAGAGTAAGTACATCATGTGAGATGCCAGGCTGGATGAAGCACAAGCTGGAATCAAGGTTACCGGGAGAAATATCAATAACCTCAGATACATAGATAACACCACCCTTATGGCAGAAAGCAAAGAAGAACTAAAGAGCCTCTTGATGAAATCGAAAGAGCAGAGTGAAAAAGCTGGCTTAAAACTCAACATTCAAAAAACTAAAATCATGACATCTGATCAATAGCTTCATGAAGTTAAACATATAAAACCAGCAATTCCACCTCATATACAAAAATTTACTTAACATATAAGAAAAAATGTCAAAACTTCTGCAAGAATGTTAAGAGAGCTTTATTTATAATAATAAAACCTGAAAGCAATACAAATTTTCATCAACAAGCAAATTGAGGTACATCTATATAAAGCCTTTGACTGTGTGGATCATAATAAACTGCAGAAAATTCTGAAAGAGATGGGAATACCAGACCACCTGACTTGCCTCTTGAGAAGCCTGTATGCAGGTCAGGAAGCAACAGTTAGAACTGGACATGGAACAACAGACTGGTTCCAAACAGGAAAAGGAGTACGTCAAGGCTTTATATTGTCACCCTGCTTGTTTAACTTATATGCAGAGTACATCATGAGAAACACTGGGCTGGATGAAGCACATGCTGGAATCAAGATTGCTGGGAGAAATATCAATAACTTCAAAAATTGCAGATGACACCACCCTGATGGCAGAAAGTGAAGAAGAACTAAGGAGCCTCTTGATGAAAGTAAAAGAGGAGAGTGAAAAAGTTGGCTTAAAGCTCAACATTCAGAAAACAGATCATGGCATCTGGTCCCATCACTTCATGGAAAATAGATGGGGAAAACAGTGGAAACAGTGGCTGACTTTATTTTTCTGGGCTCCAAAATTACTGCAGATGGTGATTGCAGCCATGAAATAAAAAGACACTTACTCCTTGGAAGGAAAGTTATGGCCAACCTAGACAGCATATTAAAAAGCATAGACATTATACTTTGCCAACAAAAGTCTGTTTAGTCAAGGCTATGGGTTTTCCAGTAGTCATGTATGGATGTGAGATTTGGACTGTAAAGAAAGCTGAGCACCAAAGAATTGATGTTTTTGAACTGTGGTGTTGAAGAAGACTCTTGAGAGTCCCTTGGATGGCAAGGAGATCCAACCTGTCCATCCTAAAGGAAATCAGTCCTGGGTGTTTATTGGAAGGACTGATGTTGAAGGGGAAACTCCAATACTTTGGCCACTTGATGCGAAGAGCTGACTCATTTGAAAAGATCCTGATGGTGGGAAAGTTTGAAGGCAGGAGGAGAAGGGGACGACAGAGGATGAGATGGTTAGATGGCATCACCGACTCAATGGACATGAGTTTGGATAAACTCAGGGAGTTGGTGATGGACAGGGAGGCCTGGAGTGCTGCAGTTCATGAGGCTGCAAAAAGTTGCACATGACTGAGCGACTGGACTGAACTGAACTATATAATAGATTCAGCTATAAAAAGAAGCAAGCAAATAGATGTCTAAACTGAGACATGACCATACAATAGAATACTATACAGCAATGCAAAGAAGAGGCAACTACTATATGGTTTGCTTTCAAAGAGATTTTGTTGAGTTACAGAAGTCAGAAAAACACGGCATATACTACAATATTCCATTTACAAGAAGATTACAAATACTCAAGGGTAATCTATGGTGTTAGGAACTAGAATAGCAATTGCCTCTAGTTGGGGCAAGTAGTGGTTTGAAAACGTGAAACAATGAATACAAAAGAACTTTTTATGGGTATTGGAAATATCTTTATTTTGATTGGGCAGATTGTCCCAGGCATACACATTTTTTTAATACTCATTTAACTGAATATGTAATATCCATGTTTTCCACCGTATGTAAATTATAATGTTATACAAAGACCTACATCCATGCATAAATAAATGGATGGATGAATGAGTGGATAAAAAATATAGCTTCTGAATTCAGAAAGTCTAGACTTGAATCTTGGCATTAAAATTTCCCAGCTGTGTGACCACATACAAATTATTTCTTGTGCTTAAACTTGATTTTTTTTTACTAGTTTTGCCATACAATGATATGATATCGCCATGGGTTTACATATGCTCCCCCACTCCCTCCCCCCGCGAAATCTCGATGCACCAGCCCCGAGCATCAACCCTGGGCTGGCGATTGATTAG
>ML660772.1:88542-330201 GCA_007570785.1 Antilocapra americana
GGCACATTTCTCCATCTGTTTGTGTCCTCTTTGATTTCTTTCATCAGTGTTTTATAGTTTTCTATATACAAGTCTTTTGTTTCTTGAGGTAGAAATACTCCTAAGTATTTTATTCTTTTTGTTTCGATGGTGAATGGAATTGTTTCCTTAATTTCTCTTTCTGTTTTCTCATTGTTAGTGTATAGGAATGCCAGGGATTTCTGTGTGTTGATTTTGTATCCCGAAACTTTGCTATATTCACTGATTAGCTCTAGTAATTTTCTCGTAGAGTCTTTAGGGTTTTCAATATAGAGGATCATGTCATCTGCAAACAGAGAGAGTTTTACTTCTTCTTTTCCAATCTGGATTCCTTTAATTTCTTTATCTGCTCTGATTGCTGTGGCCAAGACTTCCAAAACTATGTTGAAAAGTAGTGGTGAGAGTGGGCACCCTTGTCTTGTTCCTGACTTCAGGGGGAATGCTTCCAGTTTTTCACCATTGAGGCTGGGCCAGGGGAGGGGACAAGCCACAGCCCCCAACCATGCTGCCAGAGACTGGAGCTCTGCACACCTGAGTAAACTTGATTTGATAATAATAGAGTGTTGTGAGGATGAAGTAAGTTAATACATCTAATGAGCATTGGGAAAGTGCTAGGAATAGAGTAATACTTCAATAACTTTTATGATGACATTTTTCTCTTTGTGATATGAAGACATTAAATGGATTGTAACTCAACATCTATATTCTGTTTCATATATACTGTTTCTTTCGAAGCAAGATAATTTATTGGCCAGCCAACGAGGTGTATCTTCCTATTGTAGAAGCAATAATTTTTATTATATAAAGAAGGTACTAATTGATCACTTACCATTTTACTGTGTTAATCAATTAGCGAGATCTGTTCATAATTAACTGCTATAATCTAAGCTGTCAGTGTACAAAACCAATGTGTAAAACCATTGGCAGGTATAAAACCAATATGTAAAGATTGAGACCACTGAAAAATATAGTCCCACATATTTATACATTTTTACATTGAATTCCAAAATTCTTAGTTTATTAAATGAGAAGCCCTATGAAAAAGTCTCAGACATTTTCATATAGTAGGTAGAGAGAAAGCCACTACTTTTCATAATTGAAGTAGTAGAAATAGTAGGAGTGAATACAACTCCCAGTTCATTTAATCCACCAAGTAAAGCTTTCTTTAAAAACACCAGGAAAAAAAAAAAAAAACCTTTAGTAATTTAAATAATCCTTCCCTAGGATTTGTCTGTTAGCTGTAAAGGTCTTAAATTTTCTGTTAGGAGATGAAGTACTGAAAGCATTATGGATGCTCAAGCCTGCCTGTCTGGCTTTAATGTCTTATATTAGCACTTGCATATGTGAGCAATAAGAAAGTCATCCTGTCATCTCCCAGGATAGCAGTAGTCACAATGAATGATCGGGGAAAAATTGGTTTCTCCCACTGAGGTCATTTATTATTGCCCATTATTTCTTACTTCTGAGGCCACTAGAATGTCATTCCTCATGTTGTTAGCCCCTAAGAAAAGCAGTTAGAAAAGCAATAGAGATACCTGGTAGTATTCCCCTTTACTGAGTCATAAGAAAGTGTTTTTCCTTTATTAAATGTGATGTCATCAGACTCTGTGTTTGAAACCTTATTTATTAAAATAAGTGTATCTAGTTTTCTTCTATTCTGCTCAAAGAGATAGATTATTTATCTTCCCATTGAGAAAAGATGTGGATTCTTGGAGATCTGAAATTCTTGTGTCCATTCATATAAAATCTACTAATGAAGCTCCAATTTTAATCCACGTTTAAATAGACAGTAAAGAGGATTATTTACCATCACTTAAAAGCAATTTATGGTATGAAAAGTTAATTAGCAGTTATGCCATGTCCATTTATATTAGATACTATACTAAGCATCAGGAAGATCCGCTGGAGAAGGGGTAGGTTACTCACTCCAGTATTCTTGGGCTTCCCTAGTGGCTCAGCTGGTAAATAATATGCCTGCCATGTGGGAGACCTGGGTTTGATCCCTGGGTTGGGAAGATCCCCTGGAGAAGGGAACGGCTACCCACTCCAGTATTCTGGTCTGGAGAAGTCAATGGGTTGTAGTCCATGGGGTTGCAAAGAGTCAGACGCAACTGAGTGACTTTCAAAAAAACAACAACAACTAAGCACTAGGTATCTTTTATCTGATTAATTTCATTTTCTACATACTTATTACTTTAAAAGTAATTATTCTTAAATATAAAAACTAGTTGGACTTTCATACTTCTTACCACTAGTAAACCTTTCTCAGGTCTTATGAAGGAGGCCAGTCACCCTAGACCCAGGAACTTTCAACATATTGTCTACTTAGCTGTACAGGCTTTGATTTCACTGCAAATTCAATGGCAGTTCTTAACGTCTTGATCTCTGTTCATTACGTCTTGAACAGGAGTGAACAACTCATTTGGTGTACACAGAAAAAACTTTATGCAAAAGGTATAGCTATGACTGGCTGTGGGAACAATGTCAGCTGTGAGAACACTTCATTACATACATGCATCCAAATGATAGTAGAATCCAATAAGATTATAATTGTCCAAGTTATCTTCCTTTACCAGCTCTCAGAAATGTCAGAATTTTCTAATAAATATTTCTGATATTTCATTGGCAGATTCCTTATTGGATGCAAATTGAGGTATTGGGAGGAATAATTAAACTTTCTTGCCTTTGGACTATTAGTAAGTTGTGAAAGGCTTTTGGTTGGTTAAAATTTCATGAAAGGGCATTAAGGAAGAAATCACTAAGGACTAGGAAAACAGGGAGAAACATCTCATATTTTGAGTAGGCTTTCAAAACCTCAGTTTGAAAACTGCAGGGAAGTTTATTGTAACATCTCTACATGATCATTCAAAACCAAAGTAAGAGTCCTAATCTTATGCCTCTGCAGGGAGCCTCTTATAATGATGACCTTCTTATTAAAAAGGATATGAAAGCAAAAATTCCCTCCAATGGTATCCATAGTGCTAAAATTGTAACTTGCTCCTCACAATATGGTTAAAGAAGACATTTTCACCCCAGAAATTAAAGTTAAAAATTTTTCAGTGTAATAGTTGAACATCCCCTCTTATTTTCCTGTGTTCATTAATTTTTTGGCAATCATGAAAGAAATAGTCCTTTTTAATTCAATTTCAGCCTGTCTATAAGATGTTGCTTATAAAGATAATAATGACAACAATCATAAGTTTTATCGATTTAATCATAGTAGTTGGTTATAAATTATGATTAGAAAGTTTTACCTTCATTCTCATAAAAACCTCCAAAGGTTAAAAAGTTATAATCTTAATAGTATGTTTTCTATGTTTCAAATTTATAACATTTATATATGTATGAGTGAGTGAAAATCACTCAATCGTATCCAACTTTTTCCGACTCCATGGACTGTAGCCTGCCAGGCTCCTCTGTTCTTGGGGTTCTCCAGGCAAGAATACTGAAGTGGGTTGCAGTGCCCTTCTCCAGGGGATCTTCTGGACCCAGGGATCGAACCCAGGTCTCCTGCATTGCAGACAGATTTTTTACCATCTGAGCCACCAGAGAAGCCCTGTATATGTATATGTATATATGCATATATAAAAACACACACATATAATGGTTTCATTGTTTGGTCCATTTTGAGGAAATTCTCCCATGATTTATAGGGGAGAAGAAATAATGATTTTTTTCTAGGCTCCATGGAAACCTATTATAGCTGCTTCACTTGCCTTGTTGCTGAGGCAGGAATTGTGAAGCAGGGAAGAAAGGGCCCCATGTGATTCCTGGATTGAGGCATGAGTACTAATGTTGATGGAAATGACCAGCAACAGAGGCCAACTGTAGAAGTACAGCCGTGACACTCAGGCTTCCATGTATGTTCAGTTCTTACTTCCAGTTAGACAGGTGGAGCAAAATAATGGGTGATACTAGTCAGCTAGCACACCACTATCCTTAAGATACGTCTATTAACTTATTGGTTTCAGGTCCAGATCTGTAAAAAGAAAGCAAATCTCCAATACCCTCAATCACCAAGCTAGAGTTGGTATAGGAGTTTGGGGAAGAGAATTAAGATTTAAACTGGGAACTGTGACTAAATATATAAGCTTGGCAGCAGGTAAAACTGGTCTGATTAGTTATAATGATGTTAATTTTAACCATGATTAGACCCAAGACAGTGACAATTACTGTGTTTTGTTTGGTAATTATACTTTGTGATGTTCATGTTTTTAGAAAAAGGGTAGCAAGGGCATATCCCATGATTATCTCTTGCTTCAGATAGGGTTTCCATGGGTCACGGGATGATTCTGAGCCTTGCAGTGAACACCTTTCCTAACATCTGTTTCCTACTTAACAGATGCTGGAAAATAGAAAGGTACAAGGAAAGAGGAAGGAGGTAGGACACACAACTTTTAAAAGTCCATGATGGGACTCTACCCATAGAATGACAGTCCTTACCTTCTCAGGACTTAAAATGCAACCGTGTTGAGCATCTCTTAGTTTTTCTTTAATATTATAGCTGTCAGCTTGGAGAAGGAAATGGCAACCCACTCCAGTATTCTTGCCTGGAGAATTCCATGAACAGAGGAATCTGGCAGGATATAGTCCATGGGGTTGCAAAGAGTCAGACATGACTGAGCAATTCACACACACACACACACACACACACACACACACACACTTAGCTGTTGGCTGCATTTTAGATACTCTCTGCTTGAACTGGGAGTAAGCTGTGGTGCAAACGCACAAAATGAAAAGATGAGTAATAGCTGATGATTAGATTCCTATCTCTTGTAGATTCTGTTTTGTAGACCATGTGTCCCCAACTGCTGGGATCTAATACCTGATGATCTGAGGTGGAGCTGATTTAATATTAATAGAAATAAGTGAAAGTCGCTTAGTTTGTGTCTGACTCTTTGCAACCCCATGAATTGTAGCCTGCCAGGCTCCTCTGTCAATGGGATTCTCTAAGCAAGAATACTGGAGTGGGTAGCCATTTCCTTCTCCAAGGGATATTCCCAACCCAGGGACTGAACCCAGATCTTCCACATTGCAGGCAGATTCTTTACCCTCTGAGCCACCACGGAAGCCCAGGTGCACAATAAAGTACACAATAAATGTATGTACTTGAATCATCCTGATACCATCCCCCATCCAGTCCATGGAAAAATTGTCTTCCTTCAAACTGGTCCTTGTTACCAAAATGGTTGGGGTCCACTGTTGTAGCCTACATTGAAGAATGGAGACAGGAGGAAAATAACCTAAATGGAGAACATGGATGCCCTTTTCTGCAAGCATGGGTCCTGTAATTTTGCCAAAGGCAGAGAGAAGTGTAGGACTATGGACACATTTCAATTTCAATGAATATATGCTAATTAAGAAAAATCACATATCATAATATTATCTTCAGCTGTTTTCAAGTTGGATAAGCAGGGCTCAAAGGGAATGAAGTGCAACACCACAAAACACAAATATGCTCCTGAGAGTAAAACCTAGTTTTATTTTATTTTTTTTACCTGTCGCTAAGGCATATTTTGATATCCAAGTAAATAATTAATGTACTTATGTGACACTTAAACTGAGGATAAGGTAGGAATTTACTAGTTGTTCTTTCCCTTTCCAGATGGCCATTAATTGTTTAACTCTGAAATGTTTTTTTATAGTAATAGTTGGAAAAATGGAGCAATTAATTGAATGATAAAGGTTACCTCATTGAAATTCAGTATTCTGTTTTGTCGAGAGAAAAGGAGACGTATTTGGCTCCAGTGGAAAGTGCCACAAGATATACAAAGAAAAACACTGAAAGGAAGTCTGTGCGGTAGATGGCACCCAGGATCACAGGGGGTCAGCTTACACTGAATGCCCCTGGGGCAAAGCCTTTCATGTTTGTACATGATAAGCTCACATTCAACAACAAGGAAGTGATAACAACATTAATTATAAATACGGGAAATCAAATACACCAACATAATATACTGGCAGATTTTTTTTCTTTGAAGCTACCTCTTTGAAGACTCGTATGCTCAAATACACAGCAAATCCATTCCAATAGCAACTTTGGAATTCAAAGAAAAATTATAACGTAGCTCTATTTTTATCAGGATTTGAGTACCTATGATTTCTGACTTCTTGAGATTGATCTTGATAGGCGTCCTTTTAAAGACCCCCGGGTGTGGCTTTTCTGGTGATTCTCTAGAGATATTTTTATCATACGAAATTGTGGCTTTTTTGTCATTTATTCCAAGTAACTTTCAACAGAACAGTATTTTCAGATACCTACTAGATACCAGGTATGGTTTAGCCTCAAGCCTAGAAATAATAATAATGAAACAATAACAGTAGTAGGATTATATATAATACTATGTATGTAAAACTATGCTTCCCTGGTGACTCAGTAGTGAACGATCTGCCTGCCAGTGTGGGAGATAAGGGTTCAATTCCTGGGTTGGAAAAATCCCTTGGAGGAGGGCACAGCAACCCACTCCAATATTCTTGTCTGGTAAGTCCGATGAACAAAGGAGCCTGGAAGGCCACGGTCCATGGATCACAAAAGAGTCGGATATGACTTAGCAATTAAACAACATACAGCCGTATATATCAATATGTAACATATATCAGTCAGTGTATAACATGACAATAATAATAGCTACTATAACTACTTGAACCTTAGTGCATACTGGGACCTTCAGTGGCTTTAAAAAATATAATCTCATTTTACTCTCAAAATAATCTTATAGGGCTAGGACTCCCCCCCCCCCCCCCAACCCAGTTTTATAAACAGGGAAACTGAGAGAGTAAATAACTTGCCCAAGACCTTACTATTTATTAGCAGATGTCAAAGCCTGACATACCCCAATACTGAACCAACTTTGCTCATCTGTCCAAGCAACCTAATCCATTAACAGGCAGAGCAATCAAAGGCAAATATACCTGTAGCACTGCTGCCAACCCTACAACGTTTCTCTGTTCAGTTCACTCAGCTCACTCTTTGCTCTCAAACAGCTTGCCTCCCCTCCTACCCTCTCACTCCAAGCAGATGAAATTGCCTCTTACTTTAAAGAGTAATTAGAGAGGAACTCCTTGAATCCTGTTCTTTGACCTCCATGACTCACCACATCAGCATATTCTCTTTTCTTTCCTTCTGTTACAGGAAAAAAGGCACCCCCTCCTCCTATGCCAACTGACACCCAACTTCTCCTCTTTCATCTCCTAGGTCCACAGTCAAGTATCCTTGCTCTCATATATTCAGTGTGAAGTGGGGATAATAATTATACTCAGTCGTTAGGGTGATTGTGAGGATCAAATTGGGCTGTATGTGAAAAAGTAACACATAGTTAACACACACAGAAGGGTAAAGAAGATGAGGAAGACAATACTACTCTCCAGACAGCCTGTTCTTCATCGGAAGCTATGATCTCTATATCACTTTCTTCCTCCTTAGGATAAAACTTTGACAAAGGGATTAACAGTTGGAAAAAAAATTAAATGCAACAAAACATCTGTGTAAGCTTTGGGAACAGCTGTGGCAGGAGGGTGTTTAGTGGCTTGAGAAACAGGTTTAATCTTTCATTGTAAAAAATACTACCATATAAATTTTCTGTTGCATACAATAAGCCTGAGTGGGTGTTTTGTGAGCTAATATTATGATGCTAAGAAATTATAAAAAGATATCAGACTCCCCAGTGTTGTTTTTACCTGCAGATTTCCTTCTCCATACTCTCAAGATCTCTTGGGCCATGAACTCATGTGCTAGTTGTAACATTTCAAGAGGAAACTATAAAATCTCATTAGGGACATCTCTCTGGGGCCACATAATTTTAATAAAGTATAAAATAAGTTCAGTGTGGAGACAATTGCCTGGAAATTCTTCTCTTTCAGTTATGTTAAATAGTTTATTTTCAATAAATCATAATGGACCAAATTGACTTTATAAAAGACCCTTAAACTTTTAAGGAGTACAATTTGAAAGTTTATTTTATTTTTTTGCTCATTTTCCTAAATTGCAGACCAAATTGTATTTTCTTATCTCCACAATTTCTCCATTTGGTTTCTTTTTATAAAAAAAAATCATTGTATCTTTTGACGTACCTACAATATGGGCACAATTTACCACTAGAAGATTTCATAACTTTTCTTTTGTTATCACTTAGTGAAATCCCAGGTCGCCAAGAGGACCAGAATCAAAGCGGAAAAGAGTGTCTGTTTGGTTGGAGAACAGTGTACCCAAAAATAGCATAAAATCATCCAGTTCAGTCTTTTAGTATTAATTTGTGGACTGTGGACGTAGAAGATGGATTGTCTTCTAGATCTGTAGCTAGGTGGTTAGAGACAAAGCGCGCTCCAATATCCAGCCTCTAGGTTCCGTTCCCTGCTGCCTTCCATTCAAACAGGGTGAGCTCTAGAAATGCAGGAGACATAAAATATATTTCCTTAGTCAAGCAGAAGTTCTATAAAGCCAACATTCTAGGAACATATTTATGAACATTTCCTCATGACTTCATAGTTATGCAGAAGTTTATCTTCTGAAGTTAAAAAATAATTTAATATATATTAATTTGCTTTTCTCTTCTAATAATAAGAGTGGCATGATCTTGACTGCATCTGATTCATCTGAAGTGTAAGCAACAGTGGATAATGAACATGCATTATTGTAGAAGATAAACAAATGCTGACTTAAAGATATTTACTTGAATTCCATGCAACTAAGTTGGCCAACTTAGGGTTTCTGCCTCTCAGATTACAACTAAAATGGAGACCATATATGTTTCGCTTTCTTTGCAAGATTTATGAATGTCCAAGGATATGACCTATGTGAAAAGGTTTTTTAAATTAAAGAATATTACAGTTTCATAGTGACATTGGGAGACTTGATGAAAGACATAGTGACAAATAGGGTTATATCCAAGGGAGGATATTTGGTCAGTTTTCTAGAGACTTCAGGAGATAATACATGGGTAAATTCACCATGATGTAGGGTTTAGTTCCCAGCCTTTGCATAGGCAGAAACCCAGACTGATTTAAACTCAGGTGAATGGACTGACAAAAACTAAACTCAAAACCTATTACAAACCAGCAAGAAAATTCCTAAATTTTAAAGACCAGCATGCTCATAATTCCATTCCAGAACAACACCTCCCTGATGTCAGACAGGATATAGGCAAGGGAACTTTATAAATATAAAAATGAGTTTCTTCCTTTACAAAAACATCAGAATGTGTTGAGTCTTTAAAAATTTTTTTTACTCTTTTGCTACTTGTTTTTATTATTCTCTTTCTTGTAGACACACACACATATGTACATAAAATTTTTTTCCTAAACGATTTGAGATTAGGTTATAGATACTGGAAGAAAAGTTGTGAAAAAGCAGAGACATTACTTTGCCGACAAACATCCATCTAATCAAAGCTATGGTTCTTCCAGTAGTCAGGTATGGATGTGAGCGTTGGACGATAAAGAAAGCTGAGTGCCAAAGAATTGATGCTTTGGAACTGTGGTGTTGGAGAAGACTCTTGAGAGTCCCTTGGACTGCAAGGAGATCCAACCAGTTAATCCCAAAGGAAATCCACCCTAAATATGCATTTGAAGGACTGATGTGCTGAAGCTGAAACTCCAATACTTTGGCCACCTGATTGGAAGAACTGACTCACTGGAAAAGACCCTGATGTTGGGAAAGATTGAAGAGGATGAGATGGTTGTATGGCATCACCGAATCTAGGAACATGAGTTTGAGCAAGCTCCAGGAGTTTGTGATGGACAGGGAAGCCTGGAGTGCTACAGTCCATGAGGTCACAAAGAGTTGGACACAACTGAGTTACTGAACGATAGATATTGTGATTTTTATTATTTAATATTTAGTGTGTATTTTCTAAGAACAAATATATTATCTTACTGTATCTTTGGTACAGTTATCTAATTAAAAAATTAACATTGTTACAATACTTTACTATTCATACTCTAATTTTGTCAGTTGTTTTAATAATAAACTTGACATATTTTTTCCCTTTCAGTTAAGGATCACAGACTGCGTTAGTTGTCATGTTTCTTTAGAATCCTTTGATCTGCAATAGTTCTTCGGTTTTTCTTTCTCCATATGACATTGACATTTTAAAGAACTCAGGTCAGTTTTTTTTCCTCCTTCCTTCCTTCTTTTGATGTTTTTTAGAGAATGGTCCTCATTTGGGTTTATCTGATGTTTGCTCATGATTATATTCAGGTTATATCTGTCTGGTATGAACTGCATGTTACTACCGGTAATAGTGTCCCCTGGATACCATATGTGGAGGAACTCTTCATTGATGATATTAATTTTGATCATCTGGCAAGGTGTTATTTTGTTTCTCCACTGGAGAGATACACTGGAGTGTCCCCTTGGCACTCATTAACAATTTATGGGGAGAAAAAGACTTTTAAGTCTATATTTTGCTCCTCATTAAACTTCCCTCACGATTTATCATACTCTGACTGATGATTCTTGCCTGAATGATTTTCATGTTGCAGTGATGGTAATTTAAAATGGTTGCTTAAACAGTATAGTGGTTCTTTAAGAGTTATTTTATCCAGACTCTGATAGTCCCAGTGAATCCTTTTCACCTCCCTAACAGTAGGCAAAGATTTGGTGACACCTTCCCTAGTATGAACATTGCTTCCCCGGATAAACATTGCTGCCTGCTATCTCTTTCAGCTTCTCTTTTTCATGCTCTTGGCTAGCCATCCCTCTTTCTGTTCAATCTTTCTCCAGATAGGGTAAAGTTCAATTTCTTTTTTAGATGATTAACTGCAAACTCATTTCAGACCTCTCTTTCTGTCAGTCAGTCAGTCAGTTCAGTCGCTCAGTTGTGTCTAACTCTTTGTGACCCCATGGATGCCAGGCTTCCCTGTCCATCACCAACTCCCAGAGCTGGCTCAAACTCACATCTATCAAGTCTGTGTTGCCATCCAACCATCTCACCCTCTGTCTTCTCCTTCTGCTCCTGCCTTCAATCTTTCTCAGCACCAGGGTCTTTTCCAATGAGTCAGTTCTTTCCATCAGGTGGCCAAAGTATTGGAGATTCAGCTTCAGCATCAATCCTTCCAATGAACACCCAGGACTGATTTCCTTTAGGATGGACTGGTTGGATCTCCTCACAGCCCAAGTCTCACGAGTCTTCTCCAACACCACAGTTCAAAAGCATCAATTCTTTGGCACTCAGTTTTCTTTATGATCTAACTCTCACATCCATACATTACTACTGGAAAAACCATAGCTTTGACTAGATAGACCTTTGTCAGCAAAGTAATGTCTCTGCTTTTTAACATGCTGTCTAGATTGGTCATAGCTTTTCTTCAAGCAGCAAGTGTCTTTTAATTTCATGGCTGCAGTCACCATCTGCAGTGATTTTGGAGCCCCCAAAAATAAGGTCTGACACTGTTTTCATTGTTTCCCCATCGATTTGCCATGAAGTGATGGGACCAGATGCCATGATCTTAGTTTTTTGAATGCTGAGTTTTAAGCCAACTTTTTCACCCTCCTTTTGCACTTTCATCAACAGTTTCTTTAGTTCTTCTTTGCTTTCTGCCATAATGGTAATGTCATCTGCATATCTGAGGTTACTGATATTTCTCCCAGCTATATTGATTCCAGCTTGTGTTTCATCCAGCCTGGCATTTCTCATGACGTACTCTGCATATAAGTTAAATAAGCATTGTGACAATGTACAGCCTTGACATACTCCTACCCCAATTTGGAACCAGTAAGTTGTTCCATGTCCAGTTCTAACTGTTGCTTCTTGACCTGCAGATCGATTTCTCAGGAGGGAGGTAAGGTGGTCTGGTATTCCCATCTCTTGAAGAATTTTCCACAGTTTGCTGTGATCCATGCAGTCAAAGGCTTTAGCATAGTCAATCAAGCAGAAGTAAATGTCTTTATGTAATTACATTCAAATCAAATTCATTGGCATCTAAGTTACATATTCAAAGACATTTACTTAGTTAATTCTCAGGATAGTCACATCTGTTGTTTGCATTTTAGCTAGTTAAAAGTTCAAAGGACAATTTGATTTTTCTTCCTTCCATGTTCTTGAAAGCCACCTTATTGTCTTATTCTCATACTTCTTAAGCAAGTATTATTATACTATGGCTATTATGAATAATGTTAGTAATGTAGACAATTCCAGAATAAATTCAAGAATTTCTTCTGTTTAATTATTGTCTGCTCAAAAATTTTAAAAAATTGTTCAAAAGTATGCTTTCCAATCAGTTGGAAATCTGCATAGAGTATTAATTTCTAAACTGATTTTGGATTTTCCCAGCAGAAATAAAGCTTGACAGTCAAGGATAAGGCATTACATATCATGGCAAAGTGACTCATAATACACATATTTTTAATTTGCCTTGTACTTGTTATAGAATTGGCAGTCTAGAAAATGTCTTAAAGAATATGCCTTTACCAACTCCTTTTATCAGTGGTGACTCAAACCTCAGAGGATTTTAGTGTCCTGTTCATGGTAAATTTGACAATCTCCTTTGTACAGCCAATCTCCTTACATTTCTCCCAAAATGCTGCCAGTTCCTTGGTTCTGGTCTTTATAGTTGATCATTCAATTTTCTCAAGGTTATGAAATAGCGTCTTTGCCTTCATTCTTATTCATCTGTAATTATTGAGAGCACAGAGCAGGGAAGACTTAAACTAGACAAGGGGCTGGGGAAGCCCAGAGAAGCTTCTAGAAGGAACTCTTGAGCTTGAGTTTAAAAAATGGTCATAGAAATCAAGAGTGGAATTTTATAAAACTCCTGCAAATCATGAGAATAAACTGTAGAAGTATTCAGATTTCATAGTCATTTTAAAACGGTGCTCCTAGGATACTTGCAGTTATGAGAGGATGTGATTGAGTGGTTTCTTAAAACAGGGTTCATGAAGTTCCTGGTTTGCCTTTTATCATAGCAGTTGTGTGAGAAAATTTTGTTGGAAAAAAGAAACTAGAGGTTTT
This sequence comes from Antilocapra americana, assembly GCA_007570785.1. Lineage (NCBI taxonomy): Eukaryota > Metazoa > Chordata > Mammalia > Artiodactyla > Antilocapridae > Antilocapra > Antilocapra americana. The sequence goes on from ML660772.1 coordinate 101,511, forward strand.
TTTTTTTTTTAAAAAAAACTAATAATTTAAGAACTTATGTAACTGATGATCAGAGATAATTCTGACAATTTGAACTTTTGAATTCTCTTAAATAAGTTAAAATCCATTTCAGATAATTGTTTTCCAGTTATCACCCACAAAGATTTTCTTTTAATTAATGACTGATTGCTACCTTTAAAAATACTTTTATTTGCATGAAAAAATCAAATATTTCATTGCATTAAACATGTTTGGCATGTGAAATTCTCAGCAGAGCCAACTATGTTCTAATTATCTGATGCTGATGAGTCTCAATATAGAAGTGTTTTAATATCAATTTTATAGGATATCAGAGCAGCTGTCAGGATGAAATATATTTACGTTCTGCCAAGGAACTCTTAAGAGCTAAACCATATGACCTAATCCATTAAATTCTGTGAACTAAAAACAAGTTATTCCAGTAAATAATAAGAAATACAAACTATTATTACTGACTAAATGACTAAGGAGTAAAATTTTCTTCTTTGCCTAAAATAGATGACTCATATCACCCTGTTTTTCTATTTTCTTACTTGCCAATAACTTTTCCCCCTTCTCACTGAGTTAAATTGCATTAAGTGAAACCCAATGGTTAGCTCAAGCTTTACCTTAACAATCAGTTTAAAGTATTTTTTAAATAAGTGATTTTGGAATTTATTTCTTTTTACAGCTCTTCACCTGTCATCCGGCACCAATGCAGCAGTTAATCGTAGTGCCTATGACCAAAAGACAATTTAGTCTCTGATTATTTTCGCCATCTTAAGGAACAAACGAGGTTAACCATTTAGTGTTGCATATAGTTATTTGTTTTAATGATTTCTAATTCTCTATGGAGAATTCTGTCAAAGTTCCTTGATGTCTTTGATAGATGCAAATTTCAAAAAGTTGACCAGGTTCAAAAATTCCCTTATCTGTATCCCTTGGAAGAATAAACCCTGGTCCGCTAAGAGGATAATTCTTATCACCGCTTCCGGAGGAGAGTAGGCATTGAACAGATGCTTTTTGAATGAGCACAGGAAGCAAGTGAATAACTTTGTAATAAACTTACAAAGATACTATCTCTAATAATATTAATTAACATGACAAGTTGTACATTAGAAAAAATGTACATTAAAAATACATTACTTTTTCAAATGGTCCATATTTGTTAACATTAGAAATGGTAAGAATTCAGTAAATTGATGATTTTCCGTCTTAATCTTTATTTTCCTTAAAATTTCTTCCATAGCTCAGGTAATTGGAATAGGTCTCAGGGACACAAAATTATTGAGTTTTTCTGATTTTTCTTTTATGTATTGTGTTACTCATTTGAGAAATACCTGGTATACATTGGGGGGAGGGGATCTTTTGGGATTCCCTGGTAGCTCAGACGGTAAATCTTCTGCCCGCAATGCGGGAGACCAGGGTTCAATCTCTGGGTCTGGAAGATCCCCTGGAGAAGAAAATGGCAACCCGCTCCAGTACTCTTGTCTAGAAAATTCCATGGATGGAGAAGCCTGGCGGGCTACAGCAAAAAGGTGAACACAACTGAACGACTTCACTTTCACTTTCTTTCTTTATAGTAGACAATTACATTATGGAGGAAACTTGTGATACAAAATAGAAACATATCAAACAAAATTAAAATGTAGATTTCCTTGAAGTAAAAGATAAAAACAAGCAATATGATCCCACTTTCATTCTTTGAAAGTGGAGCTTGCTTGGAAAGAAAGATAGTAATATTATTAGGGATAGAAAGATATCTTTTGGAACCAAAAAAGGGGGAAACTTTACCTGAGGAAAAGTATTGCTAAAGCAACTTGCTGTTAATATTGCTTCCTCTAAATAATACTGCAATTTATAATTTAATTAGCTTCATATTATTCAGTGGCTTCCCTGGTGACTCAGACAGTGAAGAATTTGCACTCAATGCAGGAGATCCAGGTTCAACCCCTGGATTGGGAGGATCCTCTGGAGAAAGGAATGGCAACCCACTCCAGTATTCTTGCTTAAAGAATTCCATGGACAGACGAGCCTGGTGGGCTACAGTCCATGGGGTTGCGCAAAGAGTTTAACAGGACTGAGCAACTAACACTTTCACTTTCATCTTAGTGTTTTTTTATTATAGGCAATACATTCTACTGACCACAGGGACTCAGTCTTTAATATCTTCTTTGCTAAAATTGTAGTTATAAGAATTTGGATTTTTGTTAATAAGTGCATGCTTATCTGCAGGATAAATAAAGCTTTACCATCCACTTCAAAGCTTATCCTGAACATTAGTTCTGAGTTCCTGTTTCATAAGAACAAATGTTTTGAAATGGTGTATTAATATATAGGCTTCGAGATTAATTTGTTAAGAAGCGGTAATTGAGGAAACTGTGTTGAAATCATGCATTTCCATAGTTCACCAGAGTGTGTGCTGCTGAAGGTGTAAAAACCTGTTTGCCTTCTTAGTAGAAAATTAAAAGAATTAGAGGGAGATGGGAATAAAGATCTTGAATGGGTAAAGGAGTTACTGAGGTTACACCATCAGTGACAATTCTGCAGCTAGCTCCGTTTCCTAATCAATGTTTTAGAACTGTTCTACTTACTAATGAGATGGCTAAGAAACCATGCACTGTCTCACAGTGAATAAACAGCATTCGACTGGGTATTTAAGAGAGACACTTTCAAAGTGAACCTGTTACAGAATAAGACTGATTTTGGCTTCCCCAAACATTGTTTCACGCATCAAATTATCAAATCATCCTTTTGAGTTAAATGATTTCAGAAGACATCCATGAGAACATTTTTAAGGATAGAAAGTATCTTAGGAAGAATATGGAATTATTATGGGGGAAAAGGGTGTTGGGTTCTTCCACCTGAGTTGACTATTTAAACATGCTGTGTGAGAGTAGGGTATTTATCAAATCCTGTGACAGAGTTTTAGGTGGGGATATCAAGTTTTCTGATGGTCCTCAAATCCATGTCCTCTACTATAACTTGACTTACTATTTATCGAAAATCCTCAGTTTTACTGCATTTGTGTTTAGTGAGATATTATTAAAAATAATTTGGCCACCAGATGAAACTTTGAAATATCTTTGTCATAGAGCAATGAATTTCCAGGGATTGTAACTCATCTTTTATTCTGGTTCACCTTGTTTGATATCAAATAGAATGCCTACTCCTGATTTCTTATATACTGATTGTTTGCCTATAAAAATGTCACCAAACAGCATCAGCTATGGCCTGAGCATCTTAGGAAAATGCATTCGTTTTCTATCACAGCTGCAACAAATTATTCACAAATTCAGTGTCTTAAAACCACACCATTTTTATCTTACAAAATTTTATTATTATAAACTGCAAAGTATTATCTCATGGTTCTTTAGATGAGAAATCCAGCACAAATGTCACTGGGCTAAAACCATGTGTTAGCAAAACTGTGTTTCTTTCCAGAAGATCCATATATTTTCCGGGCTTTTAGTTTCTATTGCCTTCCTCCTCACCCACTCCAGTATTCTTGCCTAGAGAATCCTATGGAGGGAGGAGCCTTGTGGGCTGCCATCTATGGAGTCGCACAGAGTCGGACAAGACTGGAGCAATTTAGCTTGCATGCGTGCACTGGAGAAGGAAATGGCAACCCACTCCAGTATTCTTGCCTGGAGAATCCCAGGGACAGAGGAACCTGGTGGCTGCCGTCTGTGGGGTCGCACAGAGTCGGACACAACTGAAGTTACTTAGCAGCAGCAGCGGCAGAAGCCCCTCTGCCTCCCCCTCCCCCTAGTTCTTTGCTTCATCCTCTTCCGTCATCTTCAAAGCCAGCAGTTTCTCCCTGACCATTCCTTCACAGTCACATTTTCCTCTGAGTTTCTTCTTCTGCTTCTCTCTGACATATTCAAGGACCTTTGTAATTAAATGGGCCCACTCAGAGAATCCGGAACAGTTTTCTCATTTCAGTTGTTCTTAATTCACATATGAGACGGCCCTTGCCACACAGGATAACAGAATCACAGGTTCCTAGGATTAGAGCATGGACCTCCTAATTTTATCTAGAATTCCCCAGTCTGTCTGACCATGGAGCTGTAACTTTTACCCCCCAAATAATATCTATATTACATTCCACAGAAATTATTTTCTATCGAAAGCCCTTTATGAAGTACTGATATGATAACATTTTGTGTACTTTGTAATCATTGTCAACACACTCTCCAGTGATATTTGAACCTTTAGTAAGGAGGCACAATTAAACTACAACGTTCTGCCTCTCTCCAGCAGATAGTTCATTCTCAATAAATATTTTTAAAAGGAATGAAAATGAAAGAGACTCTTTTTATTTAAGATTTTAAGTTAATGTGTACTAACCACTTACCTCATACCTAGTTGTTGTTTTATTTTTAACCATTAGATATTTCTAAACAGCAAAAACTTTATCACTCACTTATAGATTGAGGCATTAAAAAACAACCCAAGTTGTTTCAAGTTTCCTTAGCTTTCTTATTATTTCTTATACAAAGCAGATAGGAAACTAAAAGACATCAACTGTCACATGTAAATCATAAAGACTGAGTTTTGTGAATGAGAAATCAAAATGGATTTGTTAGTCCAAATTAGTGTTAGTAAACAAGCAGCTGGGCTTCCCAGGTGATGCTAGTGGTAAAAAACCTGCCTGCCAGTGCAGGAGGCATAGGAAACACGGGTTCCATCCCTGGGTTGGGAAGATGCCCGGTATTCTTGCCTGGAGAATCCCATGGATGGAGGAGGCTGGCAGGCTTCGGCCCATAGAGCTGCAAAGAGTCAGACACGACTGAAATGACTTGGAACACATGCAGACAGCAGCTCTGTGCTACTTCCATTTTATTTCTGTAACTCTATTTAAGTCTGCCTTTGTTTAAGCTGAATATCTTTATTGTAGATAATAGAAATATTGGCTTCTAGAATATGGTAGTTGGCAAAGTTTTAACATTTTAGAGGATTGTTTAGTATGAAAAACTGGTAGTTGTCCATCTAGACATTGTCTTTATTATGCTTAAATAAGGGGCAGTCTGTTTAACTCACTGTGGAAAAATAGAAGTATTTTTTTTTATAAAGATGGGAAACAGAAGCAATTGATTGCTTACTACAAATAAATCCTAATTTGTAATCACTGGCATGTATTGTACCCTTAGGTAAGTGGGAGGCAATAAACAAATAGGGTGGTGAATCCAAAAAATATGTTTAAAGACATTACTAGTTTTGCTTCAGAGTAAGTTGACTTCTTGGGGCATAATAAATTGAGACATAACATTATTTTTCATGTTCTGTAAGTTTTCATGGACAACTCTTTTAATTGTGTCAATTCATCACATCTCTAGCAAACACTAAAGAAAATCCTGTTATCATTGATACTGGTGATTTTTCTGTGGAATGATTTTAGAAACTAAAAGAGTTTCCTTTCTTTTGACAGAGGTTACAAAAAATGCGCAGATCACTTTTAATCACACCTACATGGCTGATGAATTAAAATAGTTAACATATCAAATCAATTTTCAAATGCTTTCTCCTTTTTAACTCTGTGGGAATTTTCCCAAGGACACATCAGTGGAGAATTTTCCTCAAGGTAACTGACTAATTGATTGATTAATTAATTAATTAATCACATGATTCTCTAGGCAGCTTCTCTATCACAGACTGAACCTCTGTAGCTGGAGCAGCATAACTGAATTTTGAGCTGCATGTTGGGAAGATACCCACTTCTGTCCCTCTAATCCATTTTCCATATTGCAGGTGGTAAGTTTTTCAAACTACTATTCTGATTAAGTCATTTCTCTGCTTAATACATGGCAATGACTCCTCATGCTTTTAGATTAGGACCATAGTCTCTAAGTTGGTCTACATGGCTCTGCACAGTACACCATCTCTTTAGATTTCTCTTCTACTGTGTCCCTAACATATATGCTCCTTCTTCCTGCCCCTCAACCTACCTCCTTTTCTTTGGTATTGCATCCACAGTAGCCTTCTGTGGTTCATCATACATTAGCTTCTCCTGCCAAGGCCCCTTCATAAATGATTTCCTATGTTTGGAATAATCTGCTTCTATTCGTCATCCTTTACCTTTTATTACATTAAATTTTTCATTTTGCAATAATTCTATAGTTTCATATGCAGTTTTAAGAAATAATACAGAACATATTCTGTGAATCCTTTATTCAGTTCCCCAAAGGTATGTGTGTACTCAGTCATGTCTGACTCTGTGACCTCATGAACTGTAGCCTGCCAGGCTCCACAGTTCGTGGGATTTTCCAGGCAAGAATACTGGAGTGGGTTGCCATTTCCTCATCTAGGAGATCTTCTAGACCAAGGTATGGAACCCATGTCTCCTGCATTGGCAGGAGGATTCTTTACTACTGAGCCACTTGGGGAGTCCTCCCCAGAGGTAACATCTTGAGTATCACAATCAGGATATTGACATTGAAACAGTCAAGATTCAGAACACTTTCATCACCATAAAGATCTTGAATGTTGCTCTTTTACAACCACACTGTCTTCCTTCTAGTATCCCCAGCCCCTACTAACCTCCAGCAGCCAATATCTGTTCTCCATTTCTATAATTTGTGATTTTACGTATTTTAAATAAATGGAAACATCAAACGTGCAATCTATTGGGGTTGGCTTTTTTTTTTTTTAACTCAGCCTATGTCTTTAGAGATTCATCCAGATTGTTATAATGTATCAATAGGTTAATACTTTTTATTGTGATGTACTTGTTTGTTAACCTTCATCCACTGATGGACATCTAGATGTTTCCACTTTTTAATTATCGTGAATGTTGCTGCTGCTGTTTACTGGCTAGGTCTGTCTGACTGCCACTCCTTGGACTGTAGTCCACCAGCCTCCTCTCTCCATTGGATTTCCCAGGCAAGGGTAGAGCTGCTATAAACATCTGTGTAGCCGTTTTTGTATAAACATGAATCTTTTCTTCTCTGGGATAACTGTTCAGAAGTATAACTGCTAGATCACATGGTAGGGAGTTGCATGTTCAGGCATTTTCTTTTGTTATTATTGTTTGTAAACTACTAAACTGCACTGGTGTGCCTGCACTTTTTTTCATTATCACCAGTAATATAACATGATCCAATTTCTCTGTGTCCTCACCAGCATTTGATCTTATCACTAATTTTTGTTTTAGTTATCTGTTAATGTGTAGTAATACCTCATTGTGGTTTTAATTACATTTCCTAATAGCCAGTGTGGCTCTGGAGGTGGTGGTGGTTTAGTCACTAAGTCATATCTAACTCTTGCCACTCCATGGACTGTAGCCTGCCCGGTTCCTTTGTTGATGGGATTTCCCAAGCAAGAATACTAGAGTGGGTTGCCATTTCCTGCTCCAGCAGATCTTCCTGAACCAGGTATCAAACCTCGGTCTCTTGCAGGCAGTCTCCTGAATTGTAGGCATATTCTTGACTGACTGAGCCACCAGGGAAGCCCGCCTGCCAATGCAGGAGACGAGACAGAGGTTCAGTCTCTGGTCGGGAAGATACAATGGTGGAGGAAATGGTAACCCACTCCAGTATTCTTGCTGGGATAATCCCATGGACAGAGGAACCTGGTGATCAATGATATTAAGTAACCTTTCATGTGCTTAGTTGCCATCTGTACATCTTCGTCTTAGGTGAAATGTTTCTTCATGTCTTTTGACTATGTTTATTGGATTATTTGACTTTGTATTGGTGAGTTTTGAAAGTTGTTATATATTCTAGATACTTTGTTGGATATGTGGCTTGATTCTCCCACTTTGTAGCTTGTCATTTCATCTTCTTAACAGGGTCCTGTACACAGTAAAACTTTTTATTTTTAATAAAGTTCAACTTATTAATTTTTCCTTTTATGGATTGTTTTTGGTATCAAGTCTAACAACTCTGCCTAGCCCAAGAAACTGAAGATTTCCTCATTTTTTTCCCCTAAAAGTTTAGTAGTTTCACAGCTCACCTTTAAGTTTTTGATACATTCTGAGTTAATTTGGTGTTAGCAGTAAGACTGAGAACAAGATTTATGTTATTGCCTAGATATGTCTTATTGCTTCAGCAGTAAGTTGAAAGACAGTCTATCCTCCCTTGAATTCTTTTGAACTTTTGTCAAAACATCAGTTGGGAATATTTATGTGCATCTATTTCTGTGTCCTCTGTTCTCTATTGATTGGTGTGTCTGTTTATCTAGCAATGCCACTCAATCTTGATTACTGTAGCTATATAATAAGTCATGAAATTGGGAGGTAGACTCCTCTTATTTTATTGTTCTTTTTCAAAATTGTTTTAGCTATTTTGGTTTCTTTGCCTTTTCATACACATTTTAGAACAATCTTGTCTGATCTATGAAAAAAATCTTGCTTATGTTTTGATAGGAATTGCAGGAGAAGATTTTAATATATCTGTATATCAATTTGAGAACTGATGTCTTTATTAGTTGAGCCTTCAAATCTATGAACATATATGTCTTCCTTTATTTAGACTATTTATCTCTCTAATCAGAGTGTGTAGATTAAGCATATAAGTCTCATAATGTTTTGCTAGATTTACATCTAAAATGTTTCATTTTTAGGGACTTCCCTGGTGGTTCAGTGGTTAAGACTTCATGCTTGCAATGCAGAGGAAGCAGGTTCAATCCCTGGTCAGGGAACAAAGATCCCACATGCCGAGTGGTGTGTACAAAAATTTGAAATAAAGAAAAATTTTTTCATGAATAAAATATTTCATTAAAAAGCAATTTTAAATGTTTAATTTTGTTGTCTAACTGTTCAGTTGCTAACATATAGCTATACAACTGCCCTCCTACATTCTTTTAGCAACAAATTCTCTCCTTTTTCTTTCATATGAGAATATGCTGAGTTTCTCTTCATTCATTCCTACTTTCACTGGACATAGAATTCTGGGTGCTCATGTCCTTTCTTTCAGCACCTGAAAAATTTCGATGGGAGCTGATGAGGAATATGCTATTATTTGAACTGTTTTTTCTCCATAGGTAAAACATCATATTTTTCTGTTTACATTCAAGAATTTTCTTTGTCTTTAGTTTTCAGAAGTCCAATTAAGATGTTTCTTGTCATGAGTTTGTTTTCTATTTTTTCTTGTTTTGGGTTCACTCAGCTTCTTGAATCTGGAGGTTTATGTCTTTTTACAAATTTGGAAGCTTTCACCCAGTATTTTTCAGGCCTGACCGCTTGTTCTTCTTAAGCTCTCAAGTCATGAAAATTAGCTATTTTGTTATGGGTTTCCAAGGCTTGGTTTACTTTTTCAGTATATATTTCTCCTTTTTTTTGGTATTGTATAATATTCCAACTTCCATTTCATTAATCTTTTCTTTGTTCCACCTAATCTGCTGTTGAGCCAGTTACTAAGCTTTTAATTTCAGTTAGTATATTTTTTCAGTTCTAAAGTTGCCATTTGGTACTATTTTATATGTTCTATTTCTTTGTTTAATATTCCTAATTTTTTGATGAATTTTTTTTTCATTTGTTTCAAGCATGTTGGTAATTGCAAGTTGAAGCATTTTTATCATATATGTTTGAAACTTTTTATTAGATAATTCTAACATCTCTGTTATATTTTTGTTGGCATCTATTGATTATCTTTTTATCTCATTTGAGAGCTTCCTGGTTATTGGCATGAATAGCAATTTCAAAATGAATTCTGGACAGTATCCTCTACTATTTTCTGAGACTCTGGACCTTCTTCAAATATTCTTCCCTGAGGCCCACTCCAGAAAAAGGAAAGAAGAGGCACTACCACATTACTGCCAAGTAGAGGCAGAAATTCAGGTTCCCACACAACCTTCATAGGTGCGATACGTATGTGTGTGTGTGTGTGGAGGGGGGTGGCTCCTTATTACTGCTGGGAAGGGCTGAGAGTTTGGTGATATGAGCTGTCTCCACTGATATCACAGCAGATGTGAACCAATTATCTGAGTTATTGTGAAATATCTGACCGTCCACTCGGCCCCTAATGTGGTTTCTACTGATGCCATTGGGAGTGGGAGAGGGTGGGGAATGGGTACTTATTACTGAACCAGGGGAATGAAAGTCTTATCTCCCTATTCGACTTTTTCTGACAGAAACCTGGCAGGTGTTTGGGGGCACTTGTTACAGATCTTGAGGGTGTAAGTCTAGACTCCTCTCTTAGCCTTCATTAGCATGGATGGCTACAGATTTTCTGTGGTACATGCCTCAAGTAGAGTAATTATTGTCTAAAATTTTTCTACTTCCTTTTCCTCTTTTTTTTTAATGGCTAGAGATCAGGCTCTCTTGGGGACTTCTGTCTGCAGGTATTGGTGCCCCTGGGTTACCAGCTTCTTGTCTCCAAGTCTAGTATATGCAAAATAGAAGAAAACCCAGGGAACTTATTGTTAGTCCTTAAATTCTGTGGTCCCCAGTCTCACTGCCTTCTTTTCTATACCTTTCAGAGCCTTGTGATGTTTGTTTAGTATATAACATCTAGGATTTTAGTTATAGTTAGGCATGGATAATAGTGGAAAATATGTCTATTCCATTTTGCCACAAGTGGTCGTGACACTTGGCTTTCTAAAATATCCTTTGCTCATTATTACTTTTTCAAAGTTTTTTTTTTTTCTTAATGTGGACCATTTCAAAGGTATTTATTTAAATTTTTATAATATTGCTTCTGTTTTATGGTTTTTGGATTTTTGGCCATAAGGCATGTGGGGTCTTAGCTCCCTGACCAGGTATTGGACCTGCACCCCTGCACTGGAAGGTGAAGCCTTAACCACTGGACCATGAGGAAAGCCCTTCCTTTGTTCTTTAGACTTTAGTCTAACATTCCTTCCTGAGAAGGCAATGGCACCCCACTCCAGTACTCTTGCCTGGAAAATCCCATGGATGGAGGACCCTGGTGGGCTGCAGTCCATGGGGTCGCTACGAGTTGGACACAACTGAGCGACTTCACTTTCACTTTTCACTTTCACGCATTGGAGAAGGCAATGGCAACCCACTCCAGTGTTCTTGCCTGGAGAATCCCAGGGACGAGGGACCCTGGTGGGCTGCCGTCTATGGGGTCGCACAGAGTCGGACACAACTGAAGCGACTTAGCAGCAGCAGCAGCAGCTAACATTCCTTCATCTGTGAACCATTCTGTTATTTTCCTTAGGACCTAAGTTGTTTGACTATTAGAGGTGCTCATAGAAGTATGCATTTCTTATCTTAGCATGTGTTTATAATTGAAATCTTAAATAAATTTGAGTATTTGATTAATTGCCTTAATTGGACTCTGATTCATATATGTCGTGATCATGACTGAGTTTTAGTTAGTATTTTATCGACAGTACCTGGTAGTATGTATGGCACTAACAGGAGATTCTCAATAATCTTTGTAGGAATGAATAAGGTAGCACAAGAAAGTAGAAAGAGCTTTAGTTCTGCAGTCAGATCTTGCCACTTTACTGGAAGTGTAATCTTTATAAGTTTTTTTGTCCTTTATATTTTCTCATATGTTGATATTAACTGACGTAACATGTAAAGTTCTTCACTCAGTTCATCAGGTAACAATTTCCAATAGCTATTCTTTTTCTTCTTTCTCTCTTTCCTAGGAAACTGCAGCCTTATTTTTTTGTTTGTTTTACTTTTTTCCTATTTTTGTTGATAGGCACAGTGCCCAGGACATAATGAAAATTCAATAATTATTGAATGGAATTAAATTGACATACTTATTATTACTTTATAGGACTTACATGAAGTTTCTGATTAGCATGATACATCTAGGAAAGTGTAAACAAAAAGAATCAAAATTTATAGGGGGAAAGAGTTTTGTTTATAAGTGAAAAGCTGTTTGGCCAGTGATTCACCCTTGAACTCTAGAATCACAGCAGGTTGAAAATAGTACGTAAAATTCAAGGAAACTGTACAAATGTTTATCCTATAATAACTGCCACAGAGAGTTACAAGAACAAGTCCATTTGGAAACATAAAAAGGACGTGAACTGTGTTTAGAGGCCAAAGAGTCCTCTGAAAAAGTAGATAAAAGAAATTTTTGACAAATGGAATCAATTTTATCTCTTAGAGTCAGGAAAAGGGAGCAAGGAAAAATGGACTTTGAAACACATACTTGACATTGGTCATTGGAGAGAACAAGAGAAAGAGAAAGAAAAAGGGTTCAAAGCTTTCGGCTGACCTTTTTTTCATCAATTCAGGTCTGTGCCCTGGGCTTGCAGCACTGCCCACAGGGTGACTGTAAAGGGGTTATCTTTGCAGTTCAGGGTGCCTATTGAATTTTGGACAGTGTGATGTACACAGCACAGGAGTTGGTTCCATCTCCCGAGAAAGCTGTAATTTATGGTTTTAAGAAAGGAAGAGAAAAGTCACAAAGAAATCCAGAACATCTCTGTGCAGATGTGAGTGAAAAATGGGAAAATGCGTAGACAGGAGACCACTAGTGGATGTGTATAAATGGTGGCAAGTGTGCATTGATGACATGCTATGTGCTTGGCACTGTTCTATGAGCTTTACATGAATTAAATCATTCAATCTATTATGACTGGTATGCCTATCATGATAGTCGTCTCAGGATACTGAAGTTACAACAGTCTTCTAGGTTTATTAATACTATCTCTCTTGCCAGGTTGGAAGTTGGAGATGGTGTTTGGAATGGGGAAAGAAGATATTTTACATTCCACTGCTATGCTTTCTGTTATAGGTAGAATTGTCCCTCCCAAATTTACATGCTAGAGTCTTAATCCCCAGGATCTTAGAATGTGACCTTATTTGAAAATAGCTGGTAAGGGAGAAATATATATTCATATTTGCTTGTATGTATATACAGAAAGATGCTTTGAATGAATACTTGGGAAAACAACATAAAGGCTAACTCTAGAGCAATGGAGGCCCGGGCAAAGGTGGTGAGAAGCGCAATGCATTTTCTGTTTTTAGGAACCTGAACCATGTAAATGTATTATAACAATAAATCTCAAGAAGTCAAAGTGTTTTAAACCTCCGAAGATTAAAACGCACTGCACTATTTCTACAAAAAATAAAAGAAAGCAAATAGGGTTGTTGTAGATGTAACTAGTTAAGAGGAAGTCAGAGTGGAGTTGCAATAGTGACAGTGAGTGTATAGTTGTGTCTGACTTCTTGTGACCCCACCGACTGCAGCCCACCAGGCTCCTCTGTCCATGGGATTTTCCGGGTAAGAATATTGGAGTAGGTTGCTGTTTCGTTCTCCAGGGGATCTTCCCAACCCAGGGATGGAACCCGCATCTCTTGTATTTCCTCCATTGGGAAGTGGATTCTTCACCACTAACATTACCAAGATGAAGTCACAGTGGAGTTGAGTAGAACCTAATTTCTGTTGTTTAAGCTATGCAGCCTGTGGGGCTCTGCTGTTCTGGCAGCCCTGGCAAACTGATACACTTTCCCTGGAGCACAGACCTTTGTAATCTGGAAGGTTATGTATCCTTTTGAAAGGATACAATCGAACAATGAGAGCCTTCTCTCAAAAAAATGCAAATAGCCACAATTTTGCATACAATCTCAAGAGTTCACAGACATTCGGCAGCCATCTACAGATCCCACCCTCACCGCAGGTCAGACTGAAAACCTTTGTCCTAGAGCCCCTGTGATTTCACCACCGGTTTCTTGGGTGATGCTTCCTCAACAGGTGGTGCTGCACTGAGTACTTCCCAATAAAAGAACCATTGTTGACTCTCTGACAGCATCTTACAGCAACAGAAGGTGATACTGCTCTTAGGAGCTGGCCCCGTGGAGCTGTGATTCTCATCAGGGTATTCAGGTTAGAAATGCCGGGAGCCTTACCATGGTCCGCCGCTAAAACATACAGCTGCTTTTCTATATTCTCTTTGGTTTAAATTAAAACAATCTTTCTCTGTAGTTTATAGGTTGAGTAGAGAATTAGGTAGAGGAAGCTCTTGCCATTTTAGCATACTTTAAGGAAAGACCTTGATCTCTGAGGGACTATTTCTATTTAAAATCCAAATATAATTGAGGGGGGCAGGGCATGGGGTAAAAGGCAAAGCGACTAAGAAAGTGGTTCCTGAAAGGAGAGACAGGCTCTTGCAGAGGATGTGAGAGGGAGCCAAAAACTCACTCTGCTTCCTTCACACTCTACTTGGCACTGCGAGTGTTTGTACATATTCTGGATCTCACTGAGTATGTTCTGTGCACACGGGGCTGAGAGGCTTTAAGAAGAGAAATCTAAGAACCACCTGCCTACATCCTGCTGTGTGTGTGTTTGTAGCTGTGCCTTGCTGTCTAGGGGCTGGCTTCCTCCTCCTGCTCAAATAAGGCATCTTTCTGTTCTTGTGGTGATACTCTGTGAAACTCAGTCTGTCTCCTGCTGTCGTTTTCTAGCCACAGATAGACCTGCCCTTGCGGCAGCGCCGTGTCATCCTTGAAGAATGCCTTTTGCCTGAGTTTATAGGACTTCTCTCTGTCATTCGCTTTGAGATACCTTGTCTTGATGTTGCCAGTGTCCCTCACATATTGACTCACAGGAGGGAGTCTGCGTTTTTCAGCTGTCAGTATTGTATTCAAACGAACGTGAAACACGGTCTGACAGATAATCTGGTCTGCACTTGGGATGAGATTTCAGAAAGCCCAGTTGCTCCTGACATAAGGTCCTGGGTACAACGCCTGGCTTTACTCATTTTGCAGTCTCCCTCAGCACTTCACACAGGATGCTCACAACAAAATGCTTTGAGGTTTTTCTTTTTTCCTGAAGCCTTCTAATACCTGACTCTGCCACTTAGTCTTCCTACTTGAATCAGAACTGGGGTTGGCTTTGAATTTGAGGTGGAAAGTGTTTTAGAAAATGGAAAGTGTTTTAGAAAATGCAAAGTGGAAGAATGTAGGCAAAGGGACTTAAAAGGAGATGCCAGTCAATGTTATTTAATGAGATCTTACAGAAGGCCATGAAAACAGAGTAGGAATTCATAAGAGAAGAAAATAGAGAATAGGGGAGAAATTTGAGATGGGGCACATTTAGAATAAGTTAAAGATGGTAAAATATTTAGATTTACATAGTAGCTTGCTTTTGAAGAACTTTAAGGAATTTAAGAGTCGGACACGACTAAACTGAACTTAACCCTAAAATAAGATGCATAGTGCTCTTTTTCTCTGGATGTAATACTGCAGAGTGGGTATAGGAAGTTGTACAAATTAAGATAATTATAGTGAGAGAAGAGAAGGGAAGAAGCCCAGCTTATAATCATTTGTTCAGTAGATATTCATCCAAAACTAGCTATGTGTCAATGAATAGTCCTATGGTGAGAAACACATTGGTACATTTGGGGAATATTAAGGGAGATTTGTCTTAGAGCAATGAAAAATGGGAGAAGATAGTAGGAGATGAGATTTGACAGTTGGCCAAGGCCAGATCAGGAGGTGGTAAGCAATTGGGTTTTATCCTAATTGTGATGCCTGGACCTTGGAAGCTTTTGAGCTGAGGACTGATATAACCTGATATAGTTTTCACGAGCTTTGTCTGCCTGCTCCATGGAAAACGCAATTTGAGAGGGCAGGCAGAGAAGCAAGGCGGCTAATGGGGAGACTATTGTACTTGTTGAGATGAGAGTTCATGATAACATGCCAGGAAGGTAGCAGGGGAGACAGCAAACATGACCGGAGTGAGGAAATATTTTGGTGTATATAAGTTAACAAGATGTGCTGTAGATTTATTGCAGGGAGACAGAGAGAGAATTCAAAGATGACTTCTGGTTTTCAGACTTAGCATGTGAGTCCGTTCAAAAAAGACTCGAAGAAGCAGGCTCTGGAGGGTGATGAAGGCTGCTGTTTTAGGAAGATGCTTAATAGACACTCAGGGAGGTGATGAGTAAGCTATCAGATATATGACCCTGGGATTCAGGGTGGTCAGGGTTGGATACATACATTTGATAATCATTAGCAAAGAGATGGTATTAGCATGTGGGGTCTGGATGAGGTCACATGAAAGAATGTTGATAGAAGATGGAACCCTGGGCTTAGTCATGGGACACTAATATTTGGAGGTAAGGAGAAGAAAATGAGTAAGCAAAGAAGCCTGAGAAGGAGAGACTGCAGAAGAAAGCTGGGATGGTAAATGTGAAAAACAAAAATATATCCAGTGCTGCTCACAGGTTGAGAAAGATGAAGATGGATAGGTGACCACAGGGTAGGACAAGATGAAGGTGCTGATAAACTGGCTGCAGTGTGTTGAGTAGATAGTAAGAAGTAAGGGAACTGAAACATTTGTTTCAACTGGTTTTAGCTATAAACAAGGCAGTGGGCAGAAATAGGGAAAATTCATCCATTTTGACAGGAGGGAAGGTGGAATTGAAGGGTAAGGATGCAGGTAGAGGCTGACTTGATTTCGAAAACAAGAAGTTGTTATTTTGTCATAGTACAAGAAAAAATAGAAAGCAATTGTTCTTTTTTTTTCAAAAGCATCCATCCCCATATTTGTTGCTTGATGAAAAGTTAGATCAAAGAAGAATGAAAGCTGCAGTGGGACTTCTGAATACTCACTGGGTGTAAATTTGTTTTCATGTTTCATGGTTTATACACCAGTTGTTTAAAACCAATCATCTTAGTTTTTAGGAAAGCTCTCTAGTCAATTTTATGTAGAAAAGTAAATAATACAGCAACATTTAAAATGTTTTAAATTGCTGTTTGGCATCAACATGAAATACAATTATTCTTTGATTACTATCTTCTGTCCCACAGGTCTCTCAAGAAGCATAAAAAATACAACAGTGGAACATTCAGTGATAACAGGTGATTATACAAATGATTATTCTTCTGAACTGTTATGCAGTAAGCATAAATAAATAAACAAAATCCAGCTTGCTCTAGTCAGTCTCTTCAGATTGCCAGTGTTTGCCTCTGCTTTGCTGAGTAACAGGGAACTAACAATTGAGCTATTCTATGCCCATTCAAATATATAAAACCATTGACAAAGGACCAATACTTTAAGAACTTGATGTCCTCTTAATGAAGCGGCTTCAATATATTTTTTTCTAATTTTTGTATCACAGTACAATACATAGAACATAAAATTTATAATGCTAACCAATTTTAAATGAGTACTTAAGTGGTATTAAATATATTCATATTGTTGTATAACTCTCAACACCATCCATATCCAGAACTCTTTTCATAAAATATGGAATGTTTCCTGAATTTGTGTGACGTCACTGAGCAGGTGTAATGCTAATCTCTGTATTGTTCCAGTATTAGTATATGCAATGCTGCAGTGAGCATTGACACACATTTTAATGAAAACACTTATTTACATAAAAGAGTAAAAAGTATAGAGATGGTGACTATGAAAGACAAGCAAGATTCATTTGATGATGATTGTAAAAATAAGGGCTTCGATCAATTCTATACTGCTCCCTCTCAGAGTACTGACACATTGAAAGTGACTAAAATACCTTCTGATTCTACACACAGGGATGGACTATAGAGATAGGTTATTTGATCCAAAATGATCATTGCTGTATTCTCCCGATTTATATAGTTAAAAACGAAACAACTGAAAAATGACTCAAGTCTAGGTTGAGTTCTTACTAAATGCCAGACACTATGCTAAATCATGCACAATGTATTTCCAGCTTACTTCAAAAAGAAGATGTCTTATTTTCATTTTAAAGACAGTAAGACTAAGATTCAGAAATGGTATTATAATTAACTACACATGGTCTCACAACCAGTAAGATGTGAGTGAAAGACACGGCTCTGGGTTAGCTTCCCCACACAGCCCTTGCTCTTAATCCCTATGGTCTGTTGTCTAAAGGTGACCACATCTGTCTCCAATATTTTCAGTTTATGGCCTCAGACAGCCTCCCCAAACACACCCTGTTCTGTGAACATATCCTGTTCTTATGAACGCATTCTTTTTGCTTGTGCAAACATTTATATCCTGAACAATGCTACTTACCTCATCCAAGTTTTGTGTTGAACTCTCACAGTTATTTCTAAATGTTTGCAAGCAAACATTTTCTTGACAGCTACAGTCAAGATTTGTGGTTTGGAAGGATGGGGAAAGATTTCGTCAATATTCTTTGGTGCAGTTTCTGTGTATTCAGGCTTACAATTTGCTGACTTCCGAAACGATGGTTTGAAATTAGAACATCTCTTGAAATAAAGCTGCTGTGCCAGAAGACATCACATAGAAATTCCATTTCAGCTCTGATTTACAAACATTCCCGCCTCTACAGTCTGATCCTAACACCTGTTATGCACTAAGTACCTGCCTGCACGCATGCCTTCTCAGTTGCATTTGACTCTTTTCGACCCCATGGACTGTAGCCCACCAGGCTTCTCTGTCCATGGGATTTTCCAGTGGGGTGCCATCCAGAATTGGCCCTAATGGAGCTTTATTATCATTCACTATCTAATTCAGGAAGCCCTTAAATATTTGTCAGCTGTTGGTGAGGTTCCTGCTTGTTTTGTTTAGACTGTTTGTGGGCTCTCCTCACCCAGAGCTCCCACTCCTGTCACCTACCAGGAACTAGCTGCTGTGGCAAGGGCATGGGTTTTGGAAGCCACCCCTGTCCCAGGTTTGATGTTGACTCCTTCACTTTTTGCACCTAATGCACAATGATGTTCAGCTTTTTTTTTTAATTTCTAAGAGTACAGATATAATTTTAGATTTACCTGTGATCCAGTAGAGATTTATACAGTTGAGAAATGCTTCATATTTGTTGGAGGAGGGATAGAGGAGATTGGTAAAGGGCTTTGATCTTTTTTTTTTTAAGATATTTTTTGTTGTGGACTATTTTTAAAGTCTTAATTGAACTTGCTACAATACTGCTTCTGTTTTACATTTTGGTTTTTGACTACAAGGCATGTGGGATCTCAGTTCCCTGACCAGGGATTGAACGTGCACCCCCTTCAATGGAAGGCAAAATCTTAACCAGTGGACCAACAGAGAAGTCCCTAGGGGAATCTAATCTTATGCCAACAAATTTATGTAACAAAATAAGTGGATCTGGGTAAGTTTCATGTTCCCTCCTGTCTCCTTCCTTTCCATACTCTTTCTCTTTTCTTCCCTGAGCTTTCTCCCCCAGCAGAACCTGAGCAACCAGAGACAATACCCCACAGTTCAGTTTAGATGCATGTGGGCAGGTGGGCAGGAGGATGGAAGAATGGCTTTCTTAATCCCTTTCCTTTTACTCCCTTCTTTTCACACTGTGTTCTGTGCTATTGGAAAACATGGCTCAACAGGGAGGCCCCCTCAGACAACTTTACTGTTTCAGAAGCCAGGCTCGCTTTTCTTTTCATTTATAATTTTGTAAGTTCTGAGAAAACTGTTTTTTTATTTATTTAATAAAATGTGGTGCATACATACCATAAAATATGATTTGGCCTTAAGAAAGAAGGAAATTCTGCAATATGCAATCACATGGATGAAGGACATGATGGGAATGTCCTTGAGGACATGATGCTAAGTGAAATAAGCCAATCACAAAAAGGCAAATACTGCATAAATCCACTTGCATAAGTAAATCAGAAACCAACACAATATTTTAAAGCAACTATCTTCTAATTAAAAATACATAAATTAAAAAATAAAGTTAAGTCAAATTTATACAACCAAAGAGTAGAATAGTGGGCCTGGAGGGAGAAGGAAATGAGGAGTTACTGCAAAAAAGTTTCAGCAATCCAAGATGAATGAGTTCTAGAACTCTGCTGTATAGCATTGCATCTGTAGTCAACAATGCTGTATTATACATTCAAAAGGGCTTCCCTAGTGGCTCAGTGGTAAAGAATCTGTCTGCAATACAGGAGACACAGGTTCAATCCCTGGATTGGAAGATCTCCTGGAGAAGGAAATGGCAACCCATTCCAGCATTCTTGCCTGGGAAATCCCATGGACAGAAGAACCTGTAGGGCTACTGTCCATGAGGTCATAAAAGAGTCGACACTACTTAGCAACTAAAGAACAATAACAACACACTCATAAATTTGCTAAGAGGCTAGATTTCATGTGTTCTTGCCACAATAAACAAAATTAAACAACAAAAATAGCTGCTTTTTAAAACCTAGATTTCCAGTGCAGAAGGCTAGACTGCATTTGAGTGGTGCTTAAACTTTCCAAATGCATCTGGTCTCTCTAATCTAGCAATTTTTCACACCCAGAAAGTAATTCAACTGTGTGGAGCTGAAGAGCTGACTTTCTAGTGCTTGGTGAGCTCTTTTAAATTATGTTACCCAGAAAAAATTTATGACTACGTATCAAAAGCAAAACACATTTTAAAATCAGGGCTATTGCTTAAATGAATAAACTTTTGAATGCTTAAAGATATGATATTTCCCAAGTTATCATTTAGGAGATGAACTACTACTTTGAATTTTCTCCCCCTAATTTTCAATTATTTTCAATTGCCAAATATAATTCTTGATGAAGCAGACAATATTTCTTCAACATGAGCAATTCTTAATGTCTTCAGCTTATAATTTTATTGCCTCAATTTTAATTGTAATTTGTGTTTTCTGAGCCAGAATAGATTAAAGTGAGCACAAAAGTTTCCATTGTTTAGTGTCCTACAAAAGGAATATGCCCAAGTTGCAGTCATTAAGAGCCTTACATGGGTCAGTTTTTGTTATTGTCTCCCCTCTTCCCTCCAACCCTATTTTATTTTTTAGCATGAGTGAGCTAAGAAGAAGCAACTCTTATTTGACCAATTTACTTAAATAGAAAATGAGTGACTATGTGTCTCCTAGAAGGATGGCTGGATGTGTTTTTAAATTCTGAATGCTACAACTAAATTTAGCCAAAGTGCATTGCTTTCTGAATGCTTCCAAAATGGAACATTGTGCTTTGATTGTTGCTTTGGGAGTCTCATTAAGACTCTAAAAGGTCAAAGGAGTAAAGACTGAAACAAAATACATTCATTTACAATACACACAGCACAATAAAAATGTAGAAATCAACTACATATGTGATGTGGTTTTCTTCCAGCCTATTTGTATAATAGAGTCCTGTTTTTGTGGTTAGCTAATACATCTAAATGGTTACATTTATTCAACCAAATGTCTACAGTGTTGTTACTAGTGCAGAAGCATTTCAGATTGCCAAGTGTTTGTTTCATAAATTAATTTCTGAACAGAGGGTGATGTTGGAATCAGATACTTTTCTCATAAAGTGAGATGGCTATCCGCAGAGGAGACAGGTTTTTAGTTTCTTAAGAGACAGACATCTTTTATAAGACCTCTGCTCTAACACACACTTTAAAAATTTCACGAGAGGAGGAGAGAATGAGATAACTTTGGCCCCTGGAAAGTTACCCATGGAGGATGACATCAGATTTTGACAAATACAAACTAACTTAAAATTCAGTTTTCCCAGAAGAGTCTGCTCTAGCTTGAAATTCAATTTTCTCAAGTGCATTTCAGTAATTTGTTTCTGCCAGTAATAAGGAGGTTATTTTCATGTGAATGTGATGATATCCTATAGCGGAGTCAGTGGGAGTGTTCCTTTAATTTGAATTTAGCCTTTTCTCTAACATGTTGAGAGGACAGAATAATTTTTAAACATCCTGCTACTTGGTTTGCCACATTCTAGATTTTAGCTATTATTTTCTTTGGCTCTTGAATCTCAAATATTATCTTGAAGTAACCTCAGAACTTTCCTTTTTGTGTCCATAACTGATTGCTCTAGTATTTAATATTCTTATCAGGATTAAGAAGTACCATAGTCCAGGCACTTGTCCAGGTGCTAGCAACTCAGCAGTGCCACGTGCTCAGTCACTTCAGTCATGTCTGACTCTGTGTAATGCTATGGACTATAGCCCGACAGGCTCCTCTGTCCATGGGCTTATCCAGGCAAGAATACCATAGAGCATTGCCATGCCCTCCTCCAGGGCATCTTCTGAACCCAGGGACTGAGCCAGCATCTCCTGAGTCTCCTGCATTGCAGGCAGATTCTTTACCCACTGAGCCACTTGGGAAGCTCCCCAAAATTCCATCAGTGAAACACAAATAAAAATCTCTGCCTACATGGGCCTTTCATTCCTGTATATATATTTATACTTAAGTTTATCCTTTCCAGCCTCCCTACTCCAAACTTCAGTAAAAATTCCCAAACTTTTCACCAGTCTTAGCAATTTTAAAGACTGTAAACTTTTGGAAGAAATGACTATGAATTACTTTCAATCTGAGGATTCAGTGTCCCTGGCCCTCTTTGGAGCTGAGAACTAAATCAATGTTATTTACTGTTTTTATCAATGAAAAAGGTCAGTTTCTTAAATTGTGTCCTTTGGACCACTGCTGTCAGGATGCCTTTTAGGTGGTGGTCGGTCACAGTCCCTGAGACCCATCTCATAGCTCCTGATTCAGGATATCAGGGAGAGGATCAGGAATCTGCATTTTAAAGAAGCAGCCTAAGTGATCCCTACACAGGCTGACAACTAAATTTAAGTACTAATTTAGACAAAGAGCTGAAGAAAGTGAATCTTAAATTAGAAAATGACCACAAGCAATTGTACGAAAAGGATTGACCTTGTGTCTTCTCGGTACTTAACATGGTGTGAAAGGGCAAAAGAAGTTGTCTTTCAAAAACAACTGGCACCAGAGTCTCTCCTAGGGAGAAGGCTGTTTCTTGTTAAGGAAAACTTTGATTCTGCTTGGCGAGAGAACATAACCCAAGGAGAATAAATGTCACCGAGGCACAAAGAGAAAACAAAACTGAAACAAGATTGTAGAGGGGAGACTGAAGAGAGGAACAGAGAACCACACATCTTGGGGGAAGGCTGGCGACTGGTGGAAACGGCCTAGCAGATGTCTAAGACAAGTTTTAGGCTTTTGTGTGGTTACGATATCAACTCTTTTTTTTCTTCCCAAATACTCAGTGATGGTTGCTACACACACAAAAGCCTGATGTGAGTGGTTTTCCTGGGAAACAAATTAAATTATTGGAGGTCTGCGTTGAGGTTAAAGAGGAGCAATGAGGATGAAGGAACACCTAACCACCAGAAGATGTAAAGAAGATTGGAAGATTAAGAAGGGAAAAATCAGAGCCAGAGAGCTTCGAGAAATGGTGAGAGATTTTCAGAATTCAGAGGAAGGCAACTGTCTTCCCACTGAACAAGCAGTTTGAGGTTCAAGCTAATCTTATCGAGATCTTGAAGGGCAGGATGATCAAATGGACATTTGGCATTATGGTTAGGTTACCATTTTCTGTGGTTATGCCTTATCTTTTTGACTAGATTTTGAGTTTCTAGTTAGAGTATTCTTGTCTTTTTCAATTATTATTATTAATCACTTTTATGCATGGTATATTTTACATACTATAGGCTGCCACATATTTATTGAAATGTTTTGTGCTATAGAGTGAAAAATGTAGTGGATTGTGAATAAAAAGTATCCTAGATTTAAGATCTTTCCTTTATTCCCTTGTGGACCTTTGAAGTTCTGGGCCTTTAAGTCTTACACTTTTAGAAAATAACTTGTCTGCCTTTATTTCTAGAATGTCTGAGTTATTTAATGTGTACTAGTTCAGTGGAATGAAATGCCATTTCTTGAAAATAACATGTATAAACTACTTTTCTCTATGAAAATATATGATAGTTTAATTTCCTGAAGTTAGTTTAATTTCCAAGCAAGTATTTCAGACCTTATATGTGCTCTGAAGCCTTATGATTATTTTAACTTTGTGACTTAAAAATTTGTGGCTAAGTTCATTACATTTTTAATGCTGGAAGTACATTTATTTTCATATGAGGATTCTAAATATTTAGAATAATTATACTTGGCATTTAGAATTTTGTTGGAGAAGGTATTAAAAAATACTATTTGGCACTTCTTATGGGTAAAAAAAAATCAAAGCACAAACAAGTGGGTAAAGTACAGAATAGTATTTTATCTTTTGAATTCTGGTTAAAACTCTAAAGGTAATTTCTGTGCAGTGGGAAATTCCATTTAAATCTTTTTCATCTACAAGAAAGTTTTTGTGTTGACCTTATATATATTAGTGTAAGTCTTTACAACAAGGACTTGAAATAAGTTGCATTCCTTGGCATCCCCAATAGATTGATCCTTGAAACCCTAGAGATGTTATAATCAGCAGATGCTCAATTTCCCTATAGAAAATGGCACAGTGTCTCTGTATAACCCATGCACATCCTCCTACATAATTTTATCATCTCTAGACTACTTATAATACATAATGCAATGTAAATACTATGTAAATAATTGTAAATACAATGTAAATGCTATGTAAATAGTTGCTGAGCATGCAGCAAATTCAAGTTTTGCTTTTTTAGGACTTTCTGGATTTTTTTCCCCTTAATATTATTGATCTATATTTGGTTGAACTGAAGGATGTGGAAATGGTGGACACAAAAGACCAACTGTATATACATATAAGTTAGTGAGAATATATTTATCTTGTGGTTTTATAACCAACCATTTGGCAGGGCAGGGAATATCATTTCCATTTGATACACAAGTGTGGCAGACAGCCTTAAGGCTTGTCTCTGATGAATCATGATTACCTCTTGATTATTTGAATGTGGGCTGGACCTAGTGACTCATTTCTAAACAATAGGATATGGCTAAAGTAATGGGATATCACTTTCAAGACCAAAACAAGGTAGCTGCCATTTTCCTTTCTTTTCTTCCTGTCTCTTAGGTTGTCTCTGAAGGAAAGCAGCTGCTGTGCTGTGAGGTGCCCTGTGTCAAGGGCCATGTGATAAAGAGCTAATATCTCCAGTCAATGGCCAATGAGGACCTAAGGTCTGCCAATGACCATATAGGTGATTTGGAAGTATCCTCAGCAGAACCTTGATTTAACTACATTTACACTTTGTTTGGGCTTTGCAGGTGGTGCTAGTAGTAAAGAACCTGCCTGCCAATGCAGGAGGTTTAAGAAACAGGGGTTTGATACCTGTGTCAGGGGAGGAGGGCATGGCAACCCACTCCAGTATTCTTGCCTGGAGAACCCCATGGACAGAAGACCCTGGCAGGCTACAGTCCATGGGATTGCAAAGAGTTAGACACAACTGAAATGACTTAGCATGCACACAGGCACACTTTGATTATAGCCTTAAGAGATAACCTGAGCCAGATCAACAAAGCTGCATTTGAATTCCTGACCCAGAGAAAAATAGATAATGAATATTCATTTTGCAAGCTGCTACATTTTTTGAGTAAATTATTGTCTTAGTCTTTTCAGGCTACAATAACTTAGTACCACAAACTGGGTAGATTATAAACAACAAAAATTTATTTTTCACAGTTTTAGAGGCTGGTAGGCTCCAAGATCTAGGTGCCAGAAGATCTGGTGTATCATGAGATTCATTTCCTGGTCAAAAAGGCATCTTCTTATTGTGTCCTCACATGGTGAAAGGGACAAGAGAGCTCTCTGCAGTCTGAATCATTAGGGCACTAATCCCACTCATGAGGGCTCAGCCCTTACAACCCAATCACTTCCCAAAGACCTCACTTCCTCATTCTGTCGCTTTTGGGCTTTAGGACTTCGGTTCAGTTGCTCATTTGAAAAGACCCTGATGCTGGGAAAGATTGAGGGCAGGAGGAAAAGGGGACGACAGAGGATGAAATGGTTGGATGGCATCACTGACTCGATAAACATGAGTTGAATAAACTCTGGGAGTTGATGATGGACAGGGAAACCTGGAGTGCTGCAGTCCATGGGGTCGCAAAGAGCTGGACACGACTGAGCGACTGAACTGAACTGAATTCATGAAGAAACTGAGTCCCCAAAAGGTCATCTGATTTGAACAGGGAACCATGTAAAGAATTGAAAGTTTAAAGGTTTTTGGACCATTTGGTTAGAAAAGAAGCGCTCTCTGAGAAGGTGGTATTGAAGATACCTAAATGAAGTGAGGCATGTGGACCTTTGGGGAATAAGCATGTAGGCAGAGACATTGGCAAGGGCATATGTTCTGTCACGAGAACACTGGATCAGCACCAAGACCAATATAGAGAGACTTCCCTCGTGGTTCAGGGGTTAAGACATCACCTTCCAATGTACAGGGTGTGGGTTCAGTCCCTGGTTGGGCAGCTAAGATCCCACGCACCAAAACAGAAGCAGTTCAGTTCAGTTAGGTTCAGTCGCTCAGTCGTGTCCGACTATTTGCAACCCCATGAATCACAGCACGTCAGGCCTCCCTGTCCATCACCAACTCCCAGAAAAGAAGCAATATAATAGAAAATTCAATGAAGACTTAAAAAATGGTTCACATAAAAAATTAAAAAAAAATGTAGACAGAAGTACAAACTAGAGAAAGATGTTAGGATGAAGTCAAAGAGATAGAGGCCAGATTACGCAGAGCTTCCTAGCCACGGTAAGGAGTTTGAATTTTGTTCTAAATGTAATTGGGAAGACATTAGGGTATTTGAAACAGAGAAGTGATATGATTTGATGCACTTCTTAATATTTGCAGAGAATAGAAAGAGAAACAGCAGGATGAGTAAAGCCTCAGTAAAAAGATTTATTGAAGTGTGTAGCTTGCCTAGATGAGCAGTAATGATGGCCTGGACTAGAGGTAGGAGTGAAATGGTAGTAAATGGTAGAATGAGTGCTTGGAAATTGAAGTCGTTTTCATTTCTGGCTGCTTCTATTGACATTTTGTCAGAGAGCATGCACTTTTGGAAGGGAGGTTTAATTATGACCAGAGCGCCATCTAGGTTTTTGATCACTGGAACTTAACAGTTTTGAAATTATGGCTTGCTCTGCTTTAGCCAAGTTCAATGAGCAGTCTTGACTGAGGGCACTCAGGCATTAGAGAAGCCTTCAAGCCAAGGTATGTCTAAGGCATAATCCAAGTGAGGCTTCCCTTTAGATTTTGAGCAGATGACCACAATTGTTGAAGAGTCAAACATTTCTTTGCTTTTGCCCTGCACAGACTGAAGTTGGTTTTTGCTTTCCTCTCATTATCCTTTTTTTTTTTTTTTATTGTTTTTGCCATACATTGTCATGATATCACCATGGGTTTACATATGCTTCCCCTCCGGAACCCCCCTCCCTCCTCCCTCCCCCCCGGGAAATCTCGCTGCACCAGTCCCGAGCATCAATCCTGGGCTGGCGATTGATTAGACACATGACAATTAACATGCTTCAATGCCCTTCTCCCATATCATCCCACCCTTACCCTCATCCACAAAGTCCACAAGTCTATTCTATACATCTGCGTTCCTTTTGTTGTCTCACATGCTGGGTTCTCGTTACCGTCTTTCTAAATTCCATATATATGTGTTATCCTTTGACCGACATTCTTGGGAGATCTCAGAGAACTCTCTGAACATTTCATTTTTACACACAGACATGGAGGAATAACACAAATTATATTTGATTTTGTTCTGTATGAGAACACACATTCTTAAATAATACGGATGGACTGTCGAAGTCTGGATGTTCATTGAGATTTCCAGGGGGCTGAACACTGGCGCTTTTATTCTGAGATGTCCTATTGCTGCCTAATCAGCGTTAACCTCCCATTTTCTCCTTAAAGGTGAACTGGAGTCTTTCATTCTTTACATCCATCCCTCTAGGGAGCCTAGAGTTGAACATGGTTCAGGAGGGCTCTTTATGTATTTGATTTCTTCACAAGCTTTGTTTTGGAGAAAAAAATAAAAGTAAATGCTTATCTGGTAATTTTGAGTCTTTTCATCTTAAAG
This sequence comes from Antilocapra americana, assembly GCA_007570785.1. NCBI lineage: Eukaryota > Metazoa > Chordata > Mammalia > Artiodactyla > Antilocapridae > Antilocapra > Antilocapra americana. The sequence goes on from ML660772.1 coordinate 129,109, forward strand.
CAAGAAATTATATGGTAAACTTTCAGTAAGCAACACTGATAAATATTTCCCTTTTGTTAAGTGTAGCTGACTTTTTTCAGATTTCAGGAATAAGGTCTAATATGGAACATTCATATTTCTATGGGGTATGATTCAGATTTAAAGTAAAACATTTAAAACCCACAGATCAAATCCCTCAATAATAAGTTCATGTAACTATGTATTTTAAAATAAATATATGGATCAAAATCTAAACATAAGACCAGAAACTATAAAACTCCTAGAGGAAAACATAGGCAAAACACTCTCCGACATAAACCAAAGCAGGATCCTCTATATGACCCACCTCCCAGAATATTGGAAATAAAAGCAAAAATAAACAAATGAGACCTAATTAAAATTAAAAGCTTCTGCACAACAAAGGAAACTATGAGCAAGGTGAAAAGGCAGCCTTCAGAATGGGAGAAAATAATAGCCAATGAAGCAATGGACAAACAATTAATCTCAAAAATATACAAGCAACTCCTGCAGCTCCATTCCAGAAAAATAAATGACCCAATCAAAAAGTGGGCCAAAGAACTAAACAGACATTTCTCCAAAAAAGACATAAAAATGGCTAAAATACACATGAAAAGATGCTCAACATCACTCATTATCAGAGAAATGCAAATCAAAACCACAATGAGGTACCACTTTACACCAGTCAGAATGGCTGCCATCTAAGAGTCTACAAGCAATAAATGCTGGAGAGGATGTGGAGAAAAGGGAACCTTCTTACACTGTTGGTGGGAATGCAAACTAGTACAGCCACTATGGAAAACAGTGTGGAGAGTCCTTAAAAAACTGAAAATAGAACTGCCATATGACCCAGCAATCCCACTGCTGGGCAGACACACTGAGGAAACCAGAATTGAGAGAGACACGTGTACCCCAATGTTCATCGCTGCATTGTTTACAATAGCCAGGACATGGAAGCAACCTAGATGCCCATCAACTGACAAATGGATAAGCAAGCTGTGGTACATATACACAATGGAATATTACTCAACCATTAAAAAGAATTCATTTGAATCAGTTCTACTGAGGTGGATGAAACTAGAGCCTATTATACAGAGTGAAGTAAGCCAGAAGGAAAAACAAAAATACAGTATGCTAATGCATATATATGGAATTTGAAAGATGGTAATGAGAACCCTGTATGCAAGACAGCAAAAGAAACGCAGATGATGTATAGAACAGACGCGTGGACTCTATGGGAGAGGGCAAGGGTGGGATGATATGGGAGAATGGCATTGAAACATGTTAATCATCATATGTGAACTCAATCGCCAGTCCAGGTTTGATGCTCAGGGCTGGTGCACCGGGATGACCCAGAGAGAGGGAATTGGGAGGGAGGTGGGAGGGGGTTCTGGAAGGGGAATACATGTATACCCATGGCAGATTCATGTCAATGTATGGCAAAAACAACATGATAATGTAAAGAAAATTTTAAAAAAATAATAAAATAAAATAAATATATTTTTTGAGAATGAAATGAATGATATTTGACAAGTTACTGATTATTTATGGAAGGCATTGTTTATATTAAGTATTTTATGCTATAGTAAGCAAAATAAATCGAGGAAAAATACTATATGATAGAGCTTCCTTGGTTGTTTAAACGGTAAAGAATCTGCCTGCAATTCAGGAGACCTGGGTTCAATTCCTGAGTCAGGAAGATCCCCTGGAGAAGGACTTGGCAAACCCACTGCAGTACTCTTGCCTGGAGAAGTCCATGGACAGAGAAGCCTGGCAGGCTACAGTTAACAGGATCAAAAAGAGTCGGATATGACTGAGTGACTTTCACTGTCTGATGTCACTTATATGTGGAATCCCAAAAATACACCCCCCCCCAAAAAAAAAAAACCCTAGTGAATATAACAGAATTGCAGCAGACTAACAGATACAGAAACAGACCAGTGGTTACCAGGGGTTGAGGAAGGTGCAATATAGGGGTGAGGAAGTGGGAGGTCCAAACTGTTGGGCGTAAGATAGGCTACAAGGATGTATTGTGTAATACAGGGAATACAACTGATATTTTGGAATAACTGTAAATGGAAAGTAACCTCTAAATAGTACATTAGGGAGTTCCTTGGTGGTCCAGTAGTTAAGAATCTGCCTTGCAGTGTAGGGGATGTGGGTTCAATCCCTGCTCAGGGAACTCAGATCATACATGACACACGGAAGCTAAGCTGATGTGCCACAACTACTGAAGCCTGCGTGCCACAACTAGACAGTCTGTGCACCATAATGAAAGATCCTGCATGACAAAATGAAATCCCAAGTGCTGCAACTAAGACCCAAAGCAGCCAAATAAATAAATACTAAGAAAATAAAAATTATATTAAAATGTAGTTGGTAGCTCTGCTGGTAAAGACTCTAAAGGCATAATCCAAGTGTGGCTTCCCTTTAGATTTTGAGCAGATGACCACAATTGTTGAATAGAGTCAAGCATTTTTTTGCTTTTGCCCTGCACAAACTGAAGTTTTGGTTCCTGAGTCAGAAAGATCACCTGGAGAAGGTGTAGGCTACCGACTCCAGTATTCCCGGACTTCCCTTGTGGCTCAGAGGATAAAGAATCTGCCTGCAATGTGGAAGACCTGGGTTTGATCCCTGGGTTGGGAGGATCCTCTGGAGGAGGGCATGGCAACCCACTCCAGTATTCTTGTCTGGAGAATCCCCATGGACAGAGGAGCCTGGCGGGCTACAGTCCATGGGGTCACAAAGAGTCGGACATGACTGGGTGACTAAGCACAAGATCTCTCCCCCTATTCACCATTCCTTGATTGTCTACTATATTTAACCCACCCGAAGTGATGAATCGTCCTGCAAGCAGTTGGCTGAACCTATGGAGCAGGCATTTAACACAAAAAAAAACGTTATTTTCCTTCTCTCAGATTTGAGAAACATTATATCATGATGAAAACTGGAATAATTCCAGCCTCTGAAGTGTCCTCTAGAATTCCCAAATGTCACAAATTTCCATTCCAGAGTGGAGGTAACAAAATTTATAAACTTTTAGGGAATAAAAAAGGACTAACCACTAGGTTGGATGTTAATAAGATGATGTATATTATTTGTATTTTTACTCATTATATAAAAGCAAAGTTCTTTCACTACATTGGCATAGTTAATTTATTATTTTCAAACTAGTGCCTAAACTTCTGGAGCACAAAATGAATGAGTTCTTGGAAACCTCTGAATTGCCCAAAGTCAATGGTGGTTCTTCCCATCTGTCATCTTAATGCGTAGTATGTCTCCCAGATGCATTAAAACACAAAGATACACACTAAAGTTCTTTGCATTCCCATTGGCACTAAGCCAATGGGAAGAGTAGTCAGAAATGAATTCTTTACAAGAAAACTCCAAACCTGGAAGCCCTGATTTAAAATAAACTTGGATGTCACTCAGCTTTGCCAACCAGCTCTTTCAGACTGCAAATGACACATTTATTTATAGAGCTATTTAGATAATAATGGAAGAAGGTTTAATTACATGTTTTCTAAAGTAGCACCCAATGTCAGCTCCATGAGTTTGATGACTGCTTATAAAATGATCAGTTTGCATCTGTTTTCTGTTGAGATTATTAAAATCGGAAATGATAAAAAAATGTTAATATTCAGCATACACTTGGCTTTGGTTATATTCTGAGAGAAGATTATTTTTTGATCCAGAATTATGGCACTCAAAGTTATTGAGAATGAATTAATTTCTGGCTCCCATATTTCTTTCCATGATAAAAGAGTGATGGAAAAGTTGGGTAAATAATTTTAGTGTTTTATGTTGTCTCATGTTGGAATTGAACCTAATTTAACCTGGGGAGAATCCAAATCACAGCTGAAAGGAGACCAAGTTTGTAGTCGAAAAGCAGTGCTGCAAACAGCAAGTCCAAAGACTGAGGCAAGGTCAAGAATAGAAGGTTAGGGTAGTGAGAAGTGAAGTCAGAAAGCTGGAGAAAAAGAAAGTTAGAATGTAGCTTAAGGAATGAGTCTAGTACAGAGGTTTATGACTCCCTGGTGGTTCAGATGGTAAAGCGTCTGCCTACAATGTGGGAGACCCAGGTTCGATCTCTGGGTTGGGAAGATCCCTTGGAGAAGGAAATGGCAACCCACTCCAGTAATCTTGTCTGGAAAATCCCATGGACAGAGGAGCCTGGTAGGCTACAGTCCATGGGGCCGCACAGAGTCAGACACGACTGAGTGACTTCACTCTAAGGAATTAGTCCCCCACAGAGGTTTATGACTAAGGTCAACCATTTTCAGACAGAGCCAGCATTACCCTGCAGCGATGGTGCACATCAAAGTAAGAGTGAGGATTTACGGGAACTGTAAAAGCAAGACACAAACCTCCACTGTCTCCACTCCTTACTCATAATTGTTGTAGCCCCTTTACCATTTATTTTATTTTTGTATAGTATAGCTAAAAATTTGAGTGTCAGGCTAGCTAAAACACCAGGTTTCCCTGACTCTGTCCTAGTCAATGGCTACCTTTACGTATAGTTAGAATAACAAGCCCTTTTACTCTCCACAGTTCCCCAGTTTGGATGACAAAGTTTAGGGTCATTCTAGTGAAGGACAAACATGAGGGCTTTAAGGCTTTTTGGATTACATGATTATTATTTTACTTACAAGGTCTGCTGAAATCCATGTAGGAAAAGAAGATTTGTTTGTCTGATCATTCTAGAAAGGGATGAGATATATTCCTGGAAATTTTTTTTTTAGTAGATAAATTTGGTTCTTAAGTGAACCATCAGAGATCCGCAGATTATGAGGATAAATTTAAGACAATTGATACAAATTTAAATTACTTCCCTCCATTTCATTGGACTGTTTTCCCCAGAAGTTCAAGTATTTTCTTCCTTCGGAACATAGTCTTCTATTTCTCCATTTTGCTTGACTCTGTTGGTGTCTATGCATTAGGTAGACAGCTCCCTCATCCCATCTTGAAGAAGGGGCCCCATGTAGGAGATGAGCTTCATCCTTCAACCCTCTCCTGGCTCTCTCAAATTTTTGCAATCATTCAAGCAGCCGATTTTTAGTAGCTCCCTGTAGTTGAGGGTTTTCCTAGAACCATCCTGTGTCCCAAACGGAAGGATCTCTGGCAGGAGGGAGATTCAGGCAGATTGGCAGCCTGACTCTCAGGCGGCAGTTTTGAAAATATGTAAATATAGACGGTCCTGTGGTACCCCAAGCTTAAGCCCCACAGGCCACCAGAGTCACATCTAGATGCAAAAACCAAGGCAGAAGATGCGCTTAAAAAGTTCCCTCTAGGAGGTACTGGTGATCAGAACACGCAGAGGGAGAGTATGAAGATGGGACGCATCGGTCGGGCTGAGGCCAGGCAGAGGATACAGATTGCGCTGCCAGGAAGGAGAGAAAATGATGCCACTCGAGGAAAACGGCAAGACACCGCTTGCCAGCTGGAGCTGGGGAGAGGGAGAGACACATGCAAGGAAAAGGGCAGCGGGTGAGGGGAGGGGGACAAAAGAAAAAAGAAAAGCATTTAATTTTTTTTTTCTTTTAAAGATGGTGCCCGGGGCTAGAACGAGGCTCAGGGGACTGTGCCACCAGCCATCAGGTCTCAGATATGAGCTGCATTAGATACCTGCGCCTCCTGCCAACAGCTTCAAGGTAAGCAAACGAGTTTCATTCACAGAAAACTTGGGTCTTCATCCGCTGCCTTTGAGCTGAGCTCTGCAGCAGCTGACTCAGAGAGCTGGAGCCCTTTAGAGGGTTGAAACGGTCTAAGCCTTGTGGGTTTTGTGGCCCGAGCCTTGACGATGTTTAAAGATAGATGTTTCGAGGGCTTGGCTGTCAGGGCAGGCCTTAAAACTTGGGGTTCCCTATGAAAGCCAGACGTCAAACCCTGCACTCCTAGGGGAGAAGCTCTGGGGGTTGAGTTCCCTTCTTGTTGGGCATCGCTCTACCCTTAGTGGGGTTTATGGGGTGATGTGTCCCAGTCTCCCCGACCTACTTCCACATGGGGCTTAGTTCTCTCATTCAGCTGATGCAAAGCAGCCCCTTGGTTATTAGGTTTATTTCAGAGGAAGTTGTGTCATATTTAGTTGCAGATTTGGTGTGCTGTGGAAGGAGGTGAGCCCAGAACCCTCCTATGTCTTGTCTTGACCTAAAACTCTTTGATATAAAGAGATACTGACAAGCCTGGTAATTTTAAAAGGTTTAATGGAATCTTAGGATCACATAAAATGTAGCGCAAGTGATAAATGAATCCTTAATTGAGATGAATAAGGAATGGTAAAGTTAATATTAGAGTGGGGCCCTTTATTTTATGTAAGATATTTTTTATTCAAGGGCTATTAATGCCAAAAATGGTTAGAATTAGATTTTGAAAAAGGAGAATTCTTTAGGCTTAAAGGTAAATAGGAAAATAAAATATTCATGGGGATTTGCATTTGAAAATTGAAATAAATTTATCACTTCTCATTTTATTATTCAGTGTGGTGTTGTGTTCTAGGGGATGTTAAGACCTTTCTCATGAGCATCTGTAAACTGATTCAACTGAATAGGGCCTTTGTGTGGGGACCCTGACAGCAGAGGCATATGGGAGTCACTTGATTACTTGGGTGTTTAGTAATTCCCTTAATGTGGTTTATTGTGATCATTTCTGTAATTAGAAGTTGAAAACTGATTAGTAAAGTGAAGGAAAGTGAAAGTGAAGGTGCTCAGTCCTGTCTGACGCTTTGCGACCCCATGGACTGTAGCCTACCACACTCCTCCGTCCATGGGATTTTCCAGGCAAGAGTACTGGAGTGGGTTGCCATTTCCTTCACCAGAGTATCGTCCCGATTCAGGGATTGAATCTGGGTCTCCCTGCATTGTAGGCAGACGCTTTACCATCTGAACCACCAGGGAAGTCCTAAGGGAAACTAATTTGGAGGGAATTTATTAAAAGTTTGTGCATGAGTAAATGTTAAACATGTAAGTTCTACAATTGATGTTTTCATGAAAAATATGTGAGATGATTTTTTTCTGAAAAAGACTGAAGACTCTTGTCCTGGGTTCTCTTCAGTTTCTCCTCAATATCAAGATATAGTGATTCAGAGCCCCTCTTCCCCTCTCAGTTCCCATTTCCTATTCAACCTACTACAGTCTGGCTTCGTGCCTGTTACTTTACAGATACTTAGAAGCGGCTGGCACAGTCATTATGACCTGCAGTTATATATTGGACTTCTAAATTACATTTGACCTAGGGATCACTTTCTCCTTGAAATTATATGCTTCCTGTGTGTCCTAACACCACCCTCTCCTAGTTCTCTATGACCAGTTCTAGTATAAATATGTGCTGCATTTTACAATGGAAGTAGGAGCAAGCAACAGATAATTCTGGCTTGTTCTTTCCCCCGCTATTTGTTAATTTTAGTAGTTGGGTCAAGACACCTCAGGACCACAAACAAGAAAGCGCTTCCTAACCGAAGTGAATATCTAAATGTTTTGAGGACCTTATTTGTTATTTTCATTCACTTTATGTAGTAGTTATACATAATATAATATTTCTAATATAATATTTCATTTGATAAAAGATTGCTACCAACCTTGAAAGAGTTGCTGTCGACTCCTTGACTTACTTGAGTTCCAGCTCCTGTCTTCTCTTGGTCACTGTATTTTGACTTTCCTCCTATGTGGGTGTTGATACAACAAAAATGGAAAAGTCAGGCATGTTATTTTGTGTGGATGCCATACCCAATCCATCATTGTCTCCTGGTACACTAGTGGTCTTGGTTTTATTCTGTTGCCTTTTGTACTGATGTTCTGCTTAAAGAGTAGTTTTTACACTCAGAGGGGAACGTTCCTTTTGCAAATGTGACACCCCGATTCAGCCGACACTAGTGAATTGGTTTCTGTGTGAGGATAGCTTTTTTATGCCCCAAATAGTAATCTTCCCTTGGATGATTACAATGTCTGAGATGATACCTGCACCTTGCGGGTGTTTAGTGAACTCCTATGCTCTCTTCAAGAACGCTAGGGATTATTTATCCAGTGGGGGTTAAATATGAGGGAGATGATTCTGTATCCCTCTTTAAGAGTCATTTTGAGTGAGATGTTTGTCCACTGGTTTATCACCAGCTTTAAGTGAACATCCTGCTATCCAGGAGTTAGAACAGTATCCTTTGCAAATGAAAATCTTCAGGACAGAGACTGGACACAATCAGATGCTCCTTCCATGATGGCTCCTGAACAGAAATTTATGTATGAAATTTTTATTGTCTTTATTTATAGACAAGGAACTTCACTGAGAGATCGTGATCTTCCTAAGGTTATTTACCTGATACTTACGTACCTGAGACTCAGCTCAGGAGATGTGAATTCAACTTCTGCCTACATTTCCTCCAAATTGTGTAATTTTATTGTAGTAATAAATTTTTGAAGTTATGTCTAAATCTTAAAAGAATTACCTCCAATTTTAAACACTTCTGACATTTTAATATTCTGTAATTGGACTTAGTTCAATATAAGCAAATCTATAAACTAGAAACTCTGTATTTCAAATCTGTTAAAATGAAAAATGAAGTAAAATCAGCTCAATTACTTTACCTGGCGGTCTCTAGCTAAGGAAGCATAAGCCCATATAATAAATCCCTCCAGGAGTTTGGGACTTTAGTTCAACATGCATGGTTAAATTATTATATTATTTCCTGGATGTGTCTTTTATTTTTTAAGTATTAAATTAAGCCACTAATAAATTATATTACATCTGGGGAGTCAATTAGAAGAAAATAAATATAGATTAATAGAAGTTTTATGATGAATAAATGAGGAAAAGGAGTTAGACTTGAAGACAACAGAAAGGAGTAATACCAAGTATCTATGAATAAGTAAAGGTAGATCCTAGGGAGAACATGGGGTCAATTTTATTAGTACTCATCTTAAAATAAGGTATTAATCAATTCAAAATTCTCTACAGAAAAATAATTTATTCAAGTTTTGATATGAAAGCCTCATCATTTTAAGAATGGTTGAGTGACAGAATAAGCTTTTAGAGAAGAGGAGGAAATCTTATAATGTAAAATCCTTGAAGTCAGGCTAATGGATGGGTTAATACTGATAACATCAATCCTATAATGCAGGAGAGTGGCTTAACTGACTTGCTGGGGAACATTACTGATTCAAATTATGCTCATCTGCTTGGAAATAATACTTTGGGAGAGTCTGGGCATCTGGAAATATAGTTTTGCTTTTTCAGATTATTCAAAATAAAAGACATTGCCAGAAACTCAAGTCACTCAGTCAATGGATGGAAAAACTGTCATTCTGCTTTTGAAAAAAATTCTCATACTATATGTACTTCAATTTAATTTTCAGTAAGTTGTAGAGACTTCTGTAATATCATTTTAATTTTTGTGTCTTATGCATTACAGCTAAAGGATGGTTTTCCTACTTGCTAATTTTTTTTTTTTTTTGGCCACAATTCCCTATTTCTTAAATGAGATACCTATTTTAAAGAAACATCAGAAACATGTTTGCAAAATAGAGATATACCTTTCTTGATGCAAAAGACAAATTCTTGAAAGAATGTATGTAAACTCAAATTTCTGGCTTAAAATTCTGGCTAATATTTTCTCACATTTCCACCAAATGTGAAATGAAATCAAAGAAGTTAAAAGAAAATAAAGTTTTATAGATTCCACTTTGGTCGTGTAGTTAAAGAATACACAAACAAACCAATAGTCTAAAACATACAAGAGTGCTGTAAAAGTATTAAAAAGAACACTCATATATCACTTTATAAAAAATTAGTTGTGTGTTTCACTTTGTTAGATACTGTCAGCTTTACAAATGGTTCTGCCAGTTTACATCCACACTAGCAATATAAGTGTATTTTATTTGTGCCACATTTTTACTGGCATTAGGTATTGTCAGTCTTTTAAATTTTAGCTTATTGTGGTTTTAATTTGCATTTTGCTAATAAGTAAGCTTTAGGCAACTTTCCATTGCTTATTGTCCATTTGCTTATCTTCTAAAGTCACTGTTTAAATCTTTGTTCCAAAATATTTTAGTCTTTTATTAATACATTTGTAGGAGTTCTTCATAAAATGTATATGAGTTCTTTGACAGATACCTATATTGTGAATATTTTCTCCTTGTCTTTGGTTTGCCTTTACACTTTCTCTTTTTTTTTTTAGTTTTTATTTTATATTGTAGTATAGTAGATTAACAGTTTTGTGTTTTAAGTATACAGCAAAGTGCTTCAGTTATATTTATACATGTATCTATTCTTTTTCAAATGATTTCCTCATTTTTTACAGAGTATTGAGCAGAGTTCCTTGTGCTATACAATAGGTCCTTGTTGGTTATGTTTTATTTTTTTTTTTTTTAGTTTTGCCTTACAATGACATGATATCACCATGGGTTTACATATGCTCCCCCTCCAGAACCCCCCTCCCTCCTCCCTCCCCCCGGGAAATCTCGATGCACCAGCCCCGAGCATCAATCCTGAGCTGGCGATTGATTAGACATATGATAATTAACATGTTTCAATGCCATTCTCCCATATCATCCCACCCTTTCCCTCATCCACAGAGTCCACAAGTCTATTCTATACATCTGCGTTCCTTTTGCTGTCTCGCATGCTGGGTTCTCATTACCGTCTTTCTAAATTCCATATATATGCGTTAATATACTGTATTGTTGTTTTTGCTTCTGGCTTACTTCACTCTGGATAATGGGCTCCAGTTTCATCCATCTGAGTAGAACTGATTCAAATGAATTTTTTTTAATGCTGAGTAATATTCCATTGTGTATATGTACCACAGCTTTCTTATCCATTCGTCAGTTGATGGGCATCTAGGTTGCTTCCATGTCCTGGCTATTGTAAACAATGCAGCAATGAACATTGGGGTACACTTGGCTCTTTCAATTCTGGTTTCCTCGGTGTATATGCCCAGCAGTGGGATTGCTGGGTCATATGGCAGGTCTATTATTGGTTATCTGTTTTAAATATAGCAGTGTGTACATGTCAATCCCCAACTCCCTTTGTCCAGAAACCCAATTCAGCTTTCTTTAACTGTTTCAGTTATATCCTTTTTAGCCAAAGAATCCAGTCTAGGATTTTGTGTTCCACCTGGTTATGCCTTTTTTAGTCTCTTTTCTTGAAAAATGACTGTACCCCTTGTTTTCATGATCTTGACATAAATTGTAAGATTATAGATCAGTGTTCTCTTTATCATCCTTCCCTTTGGGCTTGTCTAATGTTTCCTTATGATTAGACACAGATTACATATTTTTGTTGGTGTGTCACAGAAGTGATGCTGCTTTTTTTCCATTGCATCTTTATAGATAGTATAATGTTGGTTGTCATTCCTCGTGGTTATATTTTTATCACTTGGTTAAGGTGGTTTATCTTCCAGGTTTTTCTGCTGTGAAGATGCTTCTTTTCCACCATGTAATTATGAAGATTTTGCATGGAGAAGATATTTTGAAATACATGAGCATACTATTTCTCATCCTCTTTTCACCACTAGTTTTAACATCCATAGCTGGCAATTTTCTGGTTTCATCATTATTTCTATATTATTAGTTGGCATTCTACTGTAAGGTAGGGATTTTTCTTCCTTTTTATGTATTCATCTATTGATTGATCTTTATGTGGACATACAGATTTCTGTTTTTCTTTATGTGTTATGTTTTACATAATTCTAAAATAAAATAATAATTTTAAATAACTAAAAATAGAAAACAAAAAGAGGCACATTGATCTACATTTATACCCAGTGGTAGAATAGCCATAGGGGCTGTTTCAAGTGACTTTAAAATGAAGTAATGTGATTATTCAGTCCTTGTATGATATCTTAAGGTCTAAAAGAACATCTCCCCCAGATACTTTAGTATTTGTGTTGTGGATGGCAGTATTGGTGGTTGTGATGGCTATTGTGTATTTAATATGGAATAAAGCCCAACAAATCATTGTTTCCAGCTCTGTCCTCTGAATGGACTGAGGGCAACAGCAATGAGCATTCCAAATATCATTTCCCATTAAAATAAATCAGGGTTCCTTGAAGAATTAGTAATTCTGAGACTGAGGCAAGACATATCCATTATGAATTTTGAACAACTTGTCATGTCAGAAGGCGAGAATAACTACTAAGGTCATATCCAAAGGACTCAGAAGCCGTTAGGACATCAACTCCTGGAAAATAGCAAAGCAGGCAGTAGAAATATAGAGCTGGGGTGGTGATGCAAAAGGATTCACAATACTCTGGGAAGTTTAGTTCCAATATTAATTATTCTCCAGAGGAGTAGAACCCGAAGAATCTCCATATGTGAGAAACTGTGTACTTCATTGGGTTTGAACACTGGTGATTAGACAGTGAAATTAAAAAGACACACTAACAAATTTCATTAGAGCATACCAAATGAACTGCATGTTTTACATACTGGAAACTGGGTTAGGTACCTTCCCAATAATGATGGGGCTTCCCAGGTGGCTCAGTGGTAAAGCCTGCCTGCCAATGCAGGAGACATAGAAGATGCGGTCTGCATCCCTGGGTTGGGGAGATCCCCTGGAGGAGGAAATGGCAACCCACTCCAGTATTCTTGCCTGGAGAATCCAAGAGACCAAGGAACCTGTGGGCTCCAGGCTGTGGGTTTGCAAAAGACTCAGACACAACTGAGCAACTAAACAACAACACAGCTGTCCTAGTATATCTTATTTTCCATATCATTGTAAGTCTGAGAGGAGAATAAACAAGCAAACCAAAAAAAAAAAAAAAAAAAGAGAGAGAGAGAAGAAACTCATATGCTTGTCTCTCAACAAATATCAGATCTAGAAACCTTGTCCTCATCCCTAGATGATTAAATAGAAATATCCAATGTTCTTTAGCAGCCATATTATAAAAGAAAAAAGAAAAAAGTGACATTAGTTTTAATAATATTTCTTATTTAACTAATATTTTTCAAATACCATTTCACCATGTAATCAATGTAATAATTGTTAATGAGATATTTATATGTGTATTTTCTAGTATTAGGTCATCCATATCTGGTATATAGTTCACATTTATAATACATCTCAGTTCAAACCAGCCACATTTCAGGTGTTGAGTAGTTCTTTGTGGCTTGTGGCTTCTGGTTTACACAGCACAGATCTAGATGAAACTTCAGTCAACATGGGTTCTTAATAATGGTACTGAACAGAGACTACAGTTGGTCTGAATTGAACGTGAAATGTGAAAAATAAGCTGTGATTGGTTGAAATCATTGAGATTCTGGGGTTCTTTGTAGCATAGCATAGTCTTGTTGGTCCTAATGCTTAGTCACTCAGTTGTGTCCAACTCTTTGTGACCCTAGGGATTGTAGCCTGCCAGGCTCCTCTATCCATGGGGACTCTCCAGGCAAGAATGCTGGAGTGGGTTTCTATGCCCTCCTCCAGGGGATCTTCCTAACTCAGGGATTGAACCCAGGTTTTCCACATTGCTGCTGCTGCTGCTGCTAAGTCGCTTCAGTCATGTCCGAATCTGTGCAACCCCATAGACAGCAGCCCACCAGGTTCCCCCATCCCTGGGATTCTTCAGACAAGAACACTGGAGTGGGTTGCCATTTCCATTTGCAATGCAGGAAAGTGAAAACTGAAAGTGAAGTCTCTCAGTCATGTCCGACTCTTAGCGACCCCATGGACTGCATCCTAGGAGGCTCCTCCATCCGTGGGATTTTTCAGGCGAGTACTGGAGTGGGGTGCCATTGCCTTCTCCGCTTCCACGTTGCAGGCGGATTCTTTATTGTCTGAACCACGAAGGAAGCCCATTTGTCCTAATTAATACTACATACATGTATAAAAAGTGTTTTAATAACAGTGAAATATGTATTTCTATATATTTCAAATTTTATATCATAAGCACTGAATAGGTTAAGAAACAGTCAATAACGACTTTAAATACAAAATCTTGTTTTCCAGGGGGATTTTTTTTTTATGTGAAGAATTATCTTTTGATTAGGGTAAGGGGGATAAAAATTATAATCAATTAAAAAAAAACTTTTGTGTTTGGAAATTTAATTCCTTAAAATGAATCTTGCTATATGATGGCAGTTGCTATTCCAGTGCATGAAACATTAACACATGTGAAATGTGTTAAGAAAATTAAGTAAAATCAGTGGGGGAAAAGTACTTTTTTCTTTCATAAGAAATGATGATAATAAAACCCTAACCTTACCCTCCAATGTGAAAGGGAAAGCTCCTTTAGCATTCTTGTTTGCCACGTGTACGGCTTGCTTAACAAAAATTCATAGGACTAAATTAATGAGAAGCACTTTTATATTCCAGTATTTTACCTAGCAATCATATAATTTTGACTGTTATTACTTGTGAGGAAATGCAAAAGGAGATTAAGAACTACTTGTCTTGCTCTCAAAAAGATAAGAGGTAATGCATATCTTATCTATCCTGTGTATACACATATAATATATATGTATCTATCATGTTTATAATATATATGTATAAATAGGTACACTTTAGCTTTGGTTACTCAAAAGCTAAACTGATAGTTATTAGCAAACTTACAAGTCATTGATCATGAATGTGAATCTTAGTATTTATATTTTTCTTGTTAATGTCAACAGTTATATACATAATGTGTACATCATATGCATATGTTTTTTACATGAAATATATATATCAGGAAAAAATGAAAAAGGGAACAATTGTCATATAAACAAAAAAAAACAGGATAAGAGACAAAGTTATGGACAAGATGAATGGACAAAAATGCATGTCATATAGTCCTATACAACAATAAGTATGAAGAAAATTTATTTCTGAATTACCTCCTAATGATGAGAACAAAGAAAGGAACAAAATTGATAACATGTTTCAGAATGTTAATAAAATAGAAGCAATACTTTATTCTAATAATACTGAAAAATATTTCTCCTACGAATTCTCATAAATGAAATGTGCTATAGTGTAGAACATTAAGAGCTCTAAAAAATAAAAATGTTAGCAAATATCAAGTATTAGTTTCTTGTTTGCATTGTGAAAACTGATCGCAAAATATAAAATTGCATTTTGGTAAAAAAAAGGCTTTGCAAAATACATTTTTGACATTAATGTAAGACAATGCTGATGTTAAAATTCATGTTCAAGTTTAGTGACTCATTGATTTGTCAGTACTTTTTGTTTAAATTTTGAGTGACTAAGCAGTGCATTTTCAAAACACTGAACATCTTGCTAACAAATGAGAAACTATGATTCAACAAGGGCAAATTTTCCTTGGATTCCATTAAAATGATTTTATTATCCAGTGTATTGCTAGGAACTCATTATAACCTTGTCTCATCTGTATGGCACTAGCCTAAGGCTATATCATAAACCGAACTCTGTGGATATAGACTCATATTTGTTCAAA
The DNA here is from genome assembly GCA_007570785.1 of Antilocapra americana. NCBI lineage: Eukaryota > Metazoa > Chordata > Mammalia > Artiodactyla > Antilocapridae > Antilocapra > Antilocapra americana. The sequence goes on from ML660772.1 coordinate 144,482, forward strand.
TTTTATAGCTATCCAAGACCCAGTGTGCTGTATTGATAGACCCTTAATAAATATTTCATTGACTGATTAAATTGCTGATTGCTGTTCACTGCCTTTACCTTTGCCCCTGCCTCTGCTCTTTTTTCTCTTCATGTTCCAGAGTCAATTATTGGCTTATATTCTGAGCTCCTAGCTTTCCAGTCTGTGTTGTTAAAAATAGGTTTGCCTTTATTTTTCTGTTCCTCCTCTGTGCCTCTGGTTCTGTTTTCCTCTAGATGGTAAATTTCTCCTAAACATGGTCTGCCTTAACACATGCCTTTAAAACTATAGTTGATAAACCATAATTTGACGATGGATTTGGTGTTAGTTGTGATGTAGTTTCTCACTGAAGTAATATAGTACTTGTGTTTTTAAAGGTATTTGATGGGGAAATTCCATTATATTGAAATAAATAATGGGAATAACCATTTATCAGTAGAGCTAACCTCTGGAGTGGGGAAACTACAAAAGCATTATGATTTACCTTGTGTCTGTAGGCCTGGTCATTTTACCTAAAACTTTGTTCATATGTGGTATTTTGAAAACTGCTTTAAAACAAGTTTCTGATATTATTGTACTTGCTAATTCACTTGGATATTGGGAAGGTGGAAATTGACTCAGAATGTTGGAACTTATTTTTATTGGTGATTAAATGATTATATAATCATTTGTTTCTCCTAAAAGACAAAAACTATTGCTCAATGCAATCAGCATATTTTCAGACCATATTAAAGCCACTTGTGGAATAAGTTTATCATCCCTATTTGAACTACTTCAAAGGCAGATTGACTTTAACATGAGTGGGTTTTGTCAGAACTCTATGATACAGGGTTTATGCAGAACTGAGAATAACTACTAAATGTTTGAAAGAATAAACAAATAAAATTCTTTATAAAAACAACAGAAAGTTGCAAAATTATATCATTTTTCTTAGCATTGCAAGTTTGCTTTTAGATTAGATTTGATTATAAGAAATGCCAATTTATTAAATATTTATCACTTTTATTTAATTTTAAATTCATCTACATCTGCAATTGTGGGAATCTAGTGTTTCAAGGTACCAAAACCTTGGGGGAAAATCAGAATGGAAAATTGTAATGAGATAAAATTATTTTTAATATGTTACCCATGATGTTTTAAATGCTAATCTCAAGTATCAGAGTTCTGAAATTTTGCATAGAATGTCTAATGCTGTACAGCCTAAATGATAACTGTGGATTATGATAAGGAGATGGCAAAGAATACTAATACTAATTAATATAGAAGAGAATGTTGAATACAATAATAATATGAGCTAATTTTCCTAACTTTCAAAATATTTTTGTGTAGTTGTAGTTGTTGAAAATGTCTAGGGTGGATGGGTTTTACCACAAGATTAACTAAACTTGGGTTTCTAGTGGACTTTTTATCTTGTCCTGCTGGGAGAAGAGCTCTGGGAGATGCTTATTCTCTCACAGGGACAACATAGTCACCTGAAGTCAGGCTTTAGTGGACATACGAGTTTCACCATGATTATCATTAACTATGTCAGAATAATCTCTCTTCCTCTTTCCAGAAGTATCTATAGCCCCTCAGCACTGCTGCTGCTGCTGCTAAGTCGCTCAGTCGTGTCCAACTCTGTGCGACCTCATAGACGGCAGCCCACCAGGCTCCTCCGACACTGGGATTCTCCAGGCAAGAGTACTGGAGTGGGGTGCCATTGCCTAGCCCCTCAGCACTAATTTATCTTATTCACTAGACATTGTGTATATTTTCTGAGTTGCAAAGGAATGGAAGACTTTTTTTAAGTTTTATTTTTTATTGAAGTATAGTTGATTTACAATGTTACATTAGTGTAGAGAAAAGTGATTTGGAGATAGATATATATATATATATCTTCTCTATTCTTCTCTCTCTCTCTCTCTCTCTCTCTCTCTCTCTCTGAGAGAGAATATATATATATTCTTCTCTATTATGGCTTATTACAAGAGATTGAATGTAGTTCCCTGTACTATACAGTAGTACCTTGTAGTCTGTCTACTCTAAACCTTGTAGTTTGTATCTGCTAGTCCCAAATTCCTAATTTATCCCCCCTACCCCCTTCCCCCTTTGGTAACTGTAAGTTTGTTTTCTGTGTCTGTGAGTCTGTTTCTGTTTTGTAAAGAAGTTCATTTCCACCATCTTTTTAAATGATTTGATTCCACATATGAATGATAATGTATGACATTTGCCTTTATCTGTCTGATAATCTAGCACAATAATCTCTAGGTCCATCCAGTGTTGCTGCAAATGACATTATTTTCTCATTTTCCCTGGCTGAGTAGTATTCCACTTTGTATGTATACCACATCTTCTTTACCCATTCATCTGTGGATGGACTCTAGGCTGCATCCATGGGGAGAGTGTTTTCGGTCACTTGTTGGTTTCTCATGTGCCAGTCAGAGAGACTTGTGTCCACTCTTCATTCCTCTCAGTCCTCTGGTACCCTGGCTCATTCTTCTCAGCCATCCTGCCTACTAGCATTACTGCAGGAAAAGACTGGGCAGCATAAATGGATATATCTTCAAAGACTCTGGAAGCTTTCTAGTGAATTTAGCAAATCTATTCCTGAGTTTTGGCCATCTTATTCTTGTGTGAAGAAGCCAAGGTTTTCCCACCTAAGAACTGAGTCACTTTCTTGAATAAACAGGAATGATATCTCAGATGAAAAACTTTAAAAAAAATTTCTTCCACATAAAACTTTTTTTCCTAACTTGTGACCTCCTGAAAGGGAAATACATTTTTGGTTTATGTGGACCTTGAAGTACATATGTGTTTGTGTCACACAAACACATATACACATGCATACATAATATGTATGTGTGTGTGTGTGTGTGTGTGTGTGTGTACCTTCATAGATATTTTATATTGCCTTAGAAAATCCTGATTTGATACTATTTTATTGTTTGACCTTGAATATGTTGCTTAAATTCTATGTCTTCAACTATAAAACTTGTGTTTATGATACTAACAAAGGTGGAAAGTACTTATTAACCTGTCTGATATCAAGAAACTTTTCAAAAAATGAATGGTACTTGTTATGATACATTTTATGTTTTATTAAATGTCTGCAATAATGCTGGCTCTGCTTTCCACCCAGGATTTTCATGTGACTCATATAAGATAACTTGTGTGAAAGTATTTTATACACAGGGCAGTGTCAAACAAATGAAAGAAAGCATTGTGATGGGTGCAGTATCAGAGGGTGGAGCTAAAGAAAAATAAAATACAGCAAGCGTAACAGGGATGCTATCATCATTTAGTCAGAATGGAGAAGAAAATTCTGACATCTGTTTCTTTGATAATATTTTGCATAATCCATGCAGTTTAACAATCTTAACACACATTATAGCCCCAGTAATGTCCAAAGTAGCAAGAGTGGTGGTTCAAAGAATTTTTACACCAATGCAAAGGCAGCACATGCCATGCTATCAGCAGATGACCTTTCCTTGTATCCCCCTCATTTTTCTCCTTCATGATTAATCTAATGTCTATCACAGTAAAATGAGAAGCACCATGGTAAGAAGATCTGGGATGTCTTCATAATGGTTGTAGTCAGGCAAGTCCTAGTAACCTATCATTGGGTGCTGGTGTTTTTTCATTTGATTTTTATTGTGTGTACTATAGAGCTTTAGAACTGTACTAAAGAAAAGTGAAGTTGAAAATTGCATAACAGTTTGGTAAGTACAAACGCTTGAAAAAAAAGAGAGCAAGGAGAGTTTTATAACCTCCCTGTTTTATTTAGGCATTTTAGCTCTTTAATTTCTTAATGGAATACTTTTATAGATATCAGAATAATCCAGTTTATAAATATGTTGTCTTGTGGTTCATCTGAATTAAAAATCAATGTAAAACAAAACATAAATTGCTCTCTTACCCTTTATTTTCTACAGACTACCATTTTTATTTGAATTTTATTAAATTGGATTAAGTGGTTAAAAATCAAATGAATAAATAAATAAATAGTCAAATGCTTAAAATTTTAAAGAATGCCACTCATTTTATGTGGTCATACTTTTGGTATTGGTTGATGAATATTGTTCAATGTTTTTGAAAAGTTTTCATGTGCCAGGCATTGTGCTAAATGCTAAGGACTTAAGGATAAATAAGATATGCCCTATCAGCCCCAGTGAGCATCTGAATTGTTCACAGAGAGAGAGAGAGAGAGAGACAGATGAATAGACTAACAGTTTTAATACAACGTGAGAAGTGAACTCTATAAGCAACCTTCTAATGGAGGACACTCTAGAAGAAGTAAAGAAAGTTCTTCTGCTTTAGAAATTTAAAGGGAATCCAAGAAAAATGTTTATTCAACAAAATAAGAGGCCTTCTGGGTGGATGGTAAAGGGGTATTCTAGGTGGGAGTTATGTGAAGCTGAAGGAACAGCTTATACCACAAAATGGAGGTATGAGTACACAATTTAATGAGGAGGAAACGATAAGTTCATGTTGGGTGGAATGCAGAGTGCCCTTGGAAAAGGAAATGGCAAGAGCTAAGACTAGAGATGTAAGTAGGGACTTGTTAATGAGAATTGAATGTTTTTCTAAGGGATGCAGGCTTATTCGGAAGATGAGGGAGGGAAGATGGTCCCTGGAGATGGTCCCAAAACAGTGGAGTGCCACCCACTGATTTTCATTCAAGGAGCTCACTCAAATAGGTATGCAGAAATAAGAGAAGTGGTTGGGAGCTGGATTTCACAGTGTCTTTCAGCCACTGTGAGTGCTTTAGCTTTTATTCTGAGATGAAGATTCTGAGTAGAGGAATGACATCAGCGATATCGTATTCAAAAGTCTCCTTGTAGAGAGGAAACTGTGGGTCAGGACTACCAGGTAGGAGCTAAAGCACCGATCCAGCACAGAGGGGTTGGTGACTTGAACAATCGCTGTAGTGGTGGTGAAGATATGAGGAGGGTTTGTTTTATAGGATATACTTAGAATCAGAGCTGAGAGCATTTTCTACTGTCTTTAACATGACAGAAAGTAGAAATTCAAAGTTTTTGATCCAAGCAATTGGGAGAAATAAGCTGCTAGTCCTGTGGAGGTTAAAGAGCCCCTTTCAGGGAAAAATAGGGTGATGTTTTATGTTCTGCTATAACTTTACTAAACTGAGCTGCCTATAAGCAACCAAGTAGAAATTATAAGTAGAGAATTATATTTATGAGACTATATTTGGAGGAGGAATCTGGGTTGGAAATATAGACTTGGGAATTGTCAGCATATAAATTTATTTTAAACCATGGCGATGGATCATTTTCCTGGGGAATGAGTGTATATTGAGCAAATGAGTCAGAGAACTGAGTGCTGTGGCATTCCACCATGCGGTGCTTGGAAATAAAAAGGATCTGGCAAAGGAGCTTGAGAAGAAGTAGCTAGTGTTGCTGGCAGGAGGAGAACCACATGTTCCACAAGTCAAATGAAAAAAAAAAGTTTCAGAAAGGAAAGAATGAAACTATTGTATTAATTGTTATTGATGGACAGAGGAAGTAAAGAAATGAGAAGAAAAACCATTTGAGTTTAAACTTGCAGATTATTTATGACCTTGACCAGTTTGATTACATGGTGGTGACAAAAGCATGATTGAAACAGGTTCAAAAGAAAGTTGGGGAAAGTGGGAGAAGAGAGAATGAGAAAAGAAAAAATGGAGATTAGAAATTTTTTTTCTAAAGGTAAGAGTGATTAGGGAAAGTAAATGGAGGGTTATATGGGGGCAAAGGAGAGTTTTTAGTTTATAAGATGAAAGATAATAGAGCTTTTTTATGTGTTAGTGAAAATGATCCTGACAAGAGTGCAAACTTGACAATGCAAGGGATAAGAATTTTTATTAAAAATTTCTAATAAAGGTCTTTAATCAAAAGAACTTGAGGATATGGAATCCATTGTAAAATGGAATTTAGTGTTAGAAAGGAGCTTGGACAAATGCATCCATTGTGACAAAAGGGAAGATGTATATAGGTGTAGATGCAAGTGTATTGGTATACTTGTTGTTGGTGGTGGTTTAGTCGCTAAGTCGTGTCCAACTCTTGTGACCCCATGGACTGTAGCCCACCAGGCTCCTCTGTCCGTGGGATTCTCCAGACAAGAATACTGGAGTGGGTTGCCATTTCCTTTCCCAATTGGTATAGTTGGATGGTTGCAAAGCAAATGAGAAATAATGGTCCAGGTTAAGTCACTGCATGGAGACAGAAGTATACAGGTTCAGAGGATACTTGGAAAGCAGTATGGATGGGACTTCGTGCTTATTTTAAAGTGGAAGATGAGAGAGAAACTCTCAAAGCTATCTCATAAACTGATCAGCAAATAAATTATTATTCAGTTAGTCTAATCTGAACAAAAGCTAAAGATTCATGAGTCACTAATTATGGAAGATAAAGATGAGCTAATGGAGGATACATTATATATTTTGTAAATTTTTAGTGTGGGACTTTCTTATGCATATTGCATTCAGAAGCATGAGTGCGTGCATGAAGCATGAGAACTTTGACAGAACAAGGTTCAGGGTAAAAGGAGTAGATAAGAGTAGAGAGAAGGACAGCCTTTTAAAGCCCAGTTTGAGAGCCCAGATGGATGGATAATATTTCACTAGAGAAAAGGAAGCCACATCTTTCTGAGGTTATAAAGAGTTTGAGAGGGGTAGATACATGTGTATGTTTAGCGGGGAGAGAAGTAAGGGCCTTAAGGTAGTTCCTAACTGACAATTTATGCTTTCTGTTTGTCATGGATGAGAGATGATGGGACATGGACATCCTGAGGCATGGAGGTTGTTAGATGCTTGAATAGTGCTTTGGAAAGTGGTAGGAGGGGCAAACCAAGTAGAATTTAAAGATGACACATTTGCTAATGAGCACTAAAGAACTGATGCTTTCTAATGTGGTGCTGGAGAATACTCTGGAGAATATCTCAGACTGCAAGGAGATCAAACCAGTCATCTTAAAGGAAATCAACCCTGAATATTAATTGGAAGGACCAGTACTGAAGCTGAAGCACCAATACTTTGGCCGCTTGATGCTAAAAGCCAGCTCACTGGAAAAGACTCTGATGCTGGGAAAGATTGAAGGCAAAAGGAAAAGGGGGTGGCAGAGGATGAGATGGTTAGATAGCATCATTGACTCAATGGACATGAATTTTAACAAACTCTGGGAGATAGTGGAGGACAGGAACCTGGCATGCTACAGTCCATGGGGTCGCAAAAAGTCAGATGTGACTTAGCAAATGAACAGCACTAGTCTATATGACTGTGTGGCCATTTTTAGCAGGATTCACAGCCTGGGAATAAGAATGGAACTGCTGTTGGGGGTGGGGATTCCTGTGGATAAGGATTTTAAGAATAACAAATATAAGCATATGAAGGAGGAAATGAGAGTTAATGTTACTGATTATTAAATTCTGTTACATAAAAGACACAGTTCTCACTATCTGACCGACCTGACCGTACATTTCTGAGCCTATAGTAAATTTACCCCAGTAGTCATGCTTAGAAGATGTAATTTGACCTTTTTCTGGCCTCAGCTAATTGTTCAGAGGAAGGTACCTGGTTCAGAGGGAGCTTGTCCAGAGACTATGTAACAGAGTAATCTCCACATCTCCAAATCGACTGATGATCAAATATAATTACATCTTCAACCTTAATTTTCTTTTGCTGCATCCACAGATGCTAGTGATTAGGATATGGGCCTTTTTGGGGACCCATATCTTGCCTACCTCAGTGTCATGACAAGACTCAGTTCAGTTCAGTTGCTCAGTCTTGTCTGACCCTGCATGGGACCCCATGGACTACAGCATGCCAGGCTTCCCTGTCCATCACTAACTCCCAGAGATTGCTCAAACTTGTGTCCATACAGTTGGTGATGCCATCCAACCATCTTTCATCTTATGTTGTCCCCTTTTCCTCCTGCCGTCAATCTTTCCCAGCATCAAGGTCCTTTCCAATGAGTCAGTTCTTCATATCAGGTGGCCAAAATATTGGAGTTTCAGCTTCAACATCAGTCCTTCCAATGAATATTCCAGACTGATTTCCTTTAGGATGGACTGGTTGGATCTCCTTGCAGTCCAAAAGACTCTCAAGAGTCCTCTCTAACACCGCAGTTCAAAATCATCAGTTCTTTGGCTCTCAGCTTTCCTTATGGTCCAACTCTCACATCTGTAACAGGACTACTAACTGAAATCACTCTATTCCTTGAGATCTTGTAAGACTGAATAAAAATATGATTCTATGGCATGTGGATATTTCAATGTACTCTCTTAAGATTCTCTGCAAATTTTTGTAGAACTTACATTTTTATTGTTATCCCTAGTGCTGAGCTATATTCCTATTGAAATACTTTGCAATCCCAGTCTTTCTGTTCCTGTTTTGTACCATGCCAGACAAAATGGGAAATGTGACTTCTAGCATTGAGGGTGGAGTGCAGGGGATGGGTGATAGATGAAATTAAATTAAAATGTCAGTCTCACTAAGCTTTTGGGTACAGGAACCTTTACCAAAGATCAGATAAAGTGGAGGAGAAGGTGGCATGATAGTGGCAATTTATACAGCCAATACCAAATATTTTAAAATTGAACATCCTTAATCTTAAAAATTATTTCTTTAACTCCATCTTTGGGGCTTTCTTTTTCCATTGGCAGTGTCATCCTACAAAGGTTTCTTGACTTTCAAAATCTGCTAGGGCTTTCCCCTTCTTCTAATTCCTTCCTCTTTATTCAATTAAAAAAAAAAGAGAGAGAGAAAAGAGAGAAGGAAAGCCTTCTTACCTTTCTATTCCTCAACCAGTCCTCTTGGTCTCTCTGATTTTTTCTTATTCTGAGGTTAGTTCTTGTTGTAAGGCACTTTTTCCCCCCCTAAATTAAAAATGTTGGTAAAATGATTCTTAGATATCATAGTCAAGTTTTAAGCATATGTTAATATTACAGAAATTCCTATTCCACTTGAGTAAGTGGTAAATTTTTGCAGTTTTAAAAGTCTTCAATTCTGAGTTAATTTGATGCTGTTAAACCCTCATAAGTTGAACTGTTGTTGATCAGGGTCAGTCTAATAATTATAGTAGATCTTCTGCTGGAAATATTTAAGCCAAAGGATAATTTCACTTTTACTCCTGTGTGGTGTTACAGACACTGTATTTAACTTTATGTATAATTGACTTTTTGTACTTTATGTGTTCTTTAGTAATGGAACAAAAATTTCATGTTTTAAAAGCATTTCATGTTACAAAATACAAATATATTCCAAAAATGACATTAAATACTTGATGTTTAGAGGGCATTGTTCTGAAGAAAGTTTTATGCATGTTAAAATTTCTCTATAATAAAATATTTATATTGTTTGAATATTATAACTTCCATGTCAAGAAATGTAATTAATGAAAATTAGGAGAAAAAAATTCAGAGTAATTATTATTCTAAAGTTTACAATGAATTTAAATATAATATAAAGTACTTAGGCTTAAATTCATTGTTGAATTGCATTCTAACTCTAGATAGGACCCATATATTGTGAATGATGGTGGGGTAATTGGGAGAGGTGTAAATGATCATAGCCTCACATATTGTCTCAGCATGTCATATACTCCCCTTTCAAAACTTACCATTAGTGCTTCCTTTTGTTTTCAAGAAATTATCTTTAAGATACTTCTGTTGTTTGATGCTACCACGTAATTCCATCAATTTACTGAATCTTGATGAAAATTTGGGGATATCATTATGGTAAAAGAATCATAGGGTAGCAGAGAAGGATGAATTGGGAGACTGGGAGTGACATATATAGACAATTAATACTATGTATAAAATAAATAACTAATGAGAACCGACTGTATAGCTCAGGGAACTCTAACCAGTGCCCTGCGGCAACCTAACTGCGAAGGAAATCTAAAAACAGGGCATGTATGTATACATACCGTAGACTTCCCTCATAGCACAGTTGATAAATCATCTGCCTGCAGGAGACCCGGGCTCAATTCCTGAGTCAGGAAGATTCCCCTGGAGAAGGAAATGGCAGCCCACTCCAGGATTCTTGCCTGGAGAGCTCCACGGACAGAGGAGCCTGACAGGCTGCAGTCCACGGGATCACAAGAGTTGGACACAATTAGTGACTAAACCACTACCACCATGCGTACATATAGCTGATTCACTTTGCTGTGCAGTAGAAACTAACACAAAGCAACTATATTCTAATAAAAATTAATTAAAAAAACCATAGTCTTAAAAAAAAAAAAACATACACTCTTAAGGTTTCAGCACGAACAGGACTCCCAGAACTTCATGAGAACCAGAATCAGTCTTCTCCATAGCTCTCCACAGGACTCGACTTGAGTGGACAATAGTGAGAAATTGGAGGTTTGTCTTTGCCATCCAACCTTCTCTTTTTCTCTGGTGTGCCTGACCCTGTATCCCTAGAAGGCGTCCCATTTTGAGAATCACCACAGATTCCGTTCCTTTACCAGAGGTGCTTATGCCACACCTTCAGGATCACCTCTAAATCAAACTTCTACTCTTAAAGTGTTGTCAAATCTTCGATATCAGTAAAATTCAGGCAAGCCCAATTGATTTGCTTTTAGTATTCTTAAAGACTACTTTGGCCAAGATACAAATTGATTTGGTGAGTTCCTGAAGCTCTCACCTTTGTCTCTGTCACTTGTGCTTTTCTAAAGACTGAGAAAAATAGAGCCAGTCACTCTACTCTGTAACAGATAACTAAAAAGTCATTTCCGAGGGTATAAATAAAAATGAGAATATGATATAGTTTATACACTTTTATGGCAATTGAGAGAACACAAGAAGAAACTAAAGCTACTATGTATTAGACAGTTAGCAAGTGTGAGATACCACATCTGTCTTATGATAGACGCTATTTCGAATTAGGAAGGTAAAGGTTGGTCTGGTCAGGTAACTGGCCCAAGGAAGGATCACAGCATTTTGCACTGTTTGAAACTGACCCCAGAGAAACCTACAGCTTTTCATTTTCACACAATCCCATTCTAACTCTATTATTCAGGGACATTTTCATATATTGAAAAAAATAAATGAGTTGAATATGGTTTGTTTTACTTTAAAATCAGCAATGATAATTTTAAACTGACAATAGCTGTGTATTTTTGTTATTATGAACATTTTCTTTTCTCAGACAAACAGGATCATTCTAGTTCACTGCCTTTAGCGTCAGACCAGGTGTTTAAATAAAGGCAAGTCAACTTTAATGTTTTAAACATGTTCTCAATGTTTTTGTTTGTTTTTGCATTTGGCACCTTTGAGGACCTAGAAAATGGTATGAAGACTCCTGAGAAAAATGCTCAGTTGCCTAAAATGTTATGTTTAGAAATCTCCTAAAGCTTAAACTACCGCACAATTGTACTCATCTCACACGCTAGTAAAGTAATGCTTAAAATTCTCCAAGCCAGGCTTCAGCAATATGTGAACCGTGAACTTCCAGATGTTCAAGGTGGTTTTAGAAAAGGCAGAGGAACCAGAGATCAAATTGCCAACATCCGATAGATCATCGAAAAAGCAAAAGAGTTCCAGAAAAACATCTATTTCTGCTTTATTGACTATGCCAAAGCCTTTGACTGTGTGGATAACAATAAACTGGAAAATTATGAAAGAAATGGGGATACCAGACCACCTGACCTGTCTCTTGAGAAACTTGTATTCAGGTCAGGAACCAATAGAACTGGACATGGAACAACAGACTAGTTCCAAATAGGAAAATGAGTACATCAAGGCTGTATACTGTCACCCTGCTTAGTTAACTTCTATGCAGAGTACATCATGAGAAACGCTGGGCTGGAAGAAGCACAAACTGGAAGCAAGATTGCTGGGAGAAATATCAATAACCTCAGATATGCAGATGACACTACTCATATCAGAAAGTGAAGAAGAACTAAAGAGCTTCTTGATGAAAATGAAAGAGGAGAGTGAAAAAGTTGGCTTAAAGCTCAACATTCAGAAAACTAAGATCATGGCATCTGGTCCCATCACTTCATGGCAGATAGATGGGGAAACAAGGGAAACAGTGGCTGACTTTATTTCTGGGGGCTCCAAAATCACTGCAGATGGTGATTGCAGCCTTGAAATTAAAAGACGCTTACTCCTTGGAAGGAAAGTTATGACCAACCTAGATAGCATATTGAAAAGCAGATATTACTTTGTCGACAAAGGTCTGTCTAGTCAAGGCTATGGTTTTTCCAGTGGTCATGTATGGTTGTGAGAGTTGGACTATAAAGAAAGCTGAGTGCCAAAGAATTGATGCTTTTGAGCTGTGGTGTTGGAGAAGACTCTTGAGAGTCCCTTGGATGGCAAGGAGATCCAACCAGTCCATCCTAAAGGAGATCAGTCCTGGGTGTTCATTGGAATGACTGATGTTGAAGGTGAAACTCTAATACTTTGGCCACCTGATGCAAAGAGCTGACTCACTGGAAAAGACCCTGATGCTGGGAAATATTGAGGGCAGGAGGAGAAGGGGACGACAGAAGATGAGATGACTGGATGGCATCATCAACTCGATGGCCATGGGTTTGGGTGGACTCTGGGAGCTGGTGATGGACCGGGAGGCCTGGTGTGCTGCAGTTCATGGGCTTGCAAAGAGTCGGACATGACTGAGCGACTGAACTGAACTGAACTGAACTGAAAGCTTATCTTTATACCCGAGCTTGAAAAATCTCTGAATAAGAGAACTGTGAAAAGGGAGCAATCTAAATACTTTTGCAAGCATTGTTAACAATTTTCAAATTAAATACTGTATTAATTTCACAGAAAGCAAAATACTTTAAAAATTAGAATGAATTATTGAAAACTACACATTCCTAATAGAAGAATACATTATAAGAGGCTTTAAGTGGTTATAAATGATGGCAAGGGAAAACTTAATGTAATTATTAAGAACAGATCTACATTTTTTATTTTTTTTTATTATTATTTTTTTACTTTTTTTTAATTGTTTTTGCCATACAATGTCATAATATCACCATGGGTTTACATATGCTTCCCCTCCAGAACCCCCCTCCCTCTTCCCTCCCCCCTGGGAAAAATATAGTACTTTTGTATTACAAATTTTATTATGTTAAATTAGGCAGATATATATGAAATCTCCATCTCCATTTTAATTCTCTGTAAAAGCTGCATTTGTCCTTTACAACAGTTTTTTTTCTACTTTCTTTTTTATTTCTTCCTTCTTTGCTGCAATATCTGGTTAACACTTAAATCCCACTAGACTTTATCTTCTGCTGATGCTAGGCAGCCCCTCAGCCTGAAGAATAACAGTGAATAATAGAAAAATAACAAATATGCTTCATTTGGCCATGTTCATTGGTCTTTATTAATCCTTTGGGCCACACTCTTTGTCTCCTTTATTAACTGTGCTATATTCCTGAACGTGTGAAAACAGTCTTTAATCAAAATTATGCCAAGTCATCTCTGGGAACAAGCTTTCACATTTGGAAGAGGATAACAAGCTAGACATTGGGTGCTATAAAAATGTGAATCATGGTTAAGGAAAAACAAATATTTGCTCAAGAGCAGCAGCAAAAACTCCAGGGAAATTGTTTACTGCTCTTGACATTAACAATGTTTAAAACCAATGGTGCTTTGAGTCCATAGACGATATCAACTAAGGAGCATTAAAATTCCAAACAGTCAGCCCTGGGCTTGCTTGGAAGGACTCAGACCTCTCTTCAACAAGACATGAAGAGTATAAATATTTTTAATGGACTAAACTTGAGATCCCTGGTGTCAGTAATATCAGTCAACAAGTAAGTACTCAATAGGTATAGATTAGAATTGTTGTTTCCTTTGCATTTTTATTCAACTTTATCAGAAGAAAGAACCAAAAAGGATACATGGAGAAAAAGCCACACCTAGTTATGTCATTTATCAGCTGTAGAAAATCAAAGGTATATAAAAATTTTCTTAAATTAGCTAGAGGAAATAAACACCATACCTAGAGAGATGGACAGGTAAAAATTACATCTAACTTTCCTCAGAAACCATGCAAACAAGAAGACAGGAGTGACATACTTAAATTTGAGAGAAAACACCAACCTACAATTCTGTACTCTGAGAAATAATCATTTAATAGTGAAGGAGAAATAATGACTTTCCCAGAAAAAGAATTTGTTGCCAGTAGTCTGTATTGCAAGAAATGTTAAAGGGAGTTCTTTAGAAATAAGGAAAATTATATAGGTCAGAAACTCAGATCTACATAATAAAAAGAGAATCAGAGAAGAAATAAGTTACAGTAAATCAAACTTTGATTCTTCTTATTTTTAATTGCCCTAATAGATAATAGATTTTTCAAAATAATAACAGCAATAATGCATTTGATTATGTATATATATATATATATATATATATATACCCACACTTGCCTATGCTTATATACACATGTATAAGTGAAATGAATAACAACTATAATAGAAGGGACAAGAGAGAGGAGTTAGGATTATTGTGTTATTTTAAGGTACTCAAACTACCCAAGAATCAGTATAGTGTTATTTGAAGATGTACTTGAAGTATCTGTGTTGAATACTCCAAGTATTCCAAGCTCTAGGGAAACCACTAAAAAACTGAAGGTGAAAAAACAAAGTACAACAGACATGCTAAGAACGGAGAGAAAAGAGAACCACATAAAATGCTCAACTAAAAACACAAAGGGTAGAAAAAGAGTAGATGAAAAAGATAGGAAGGAAGAACAAGGGCAACAAATAGAAAATAGTAACAAATATGATAGCTATTAATTCAACTTTATCAATAATCACTTTGAATATCAATGGTTTAAATTTAACAATTAAAAGACAAAGGTAGAGTGAATCAAAGAAATGAAATCTAACTATAAGAAGCCCACATAAAGTATAAAGATACATATACAAGTAAATGAATGGAGAAAGAAACACCACGCTAACACTAATCAAAAAAGGAAAGAATAGCTTTATTAATTTCAAGTCAAATAGATTTCAGAGCAAGAAAAGTTATCATAAATAATAAAGGGCATTACATAATAACAAAGGGTCCAGTACTCCAAGAAGTCATAATAATTCTTGATGTGTATATGGGGTAGGAAATGGCAACCCGCTCCAGTATTCTTGCTTGGGAAATTCCATGGACAGAGGAGCCTGGCGGGCTGTAGTAGTCCATGGGGTACCCAAGAGTTGACCACGACTGAGCGCAGATGCACACACATATGCCTAACAATGGAGCCAAACTATGTAAGGCAAAAACTGATAGAACCTAAAGGTAAGATAAATGAATCCACTATTATAATTGGAAACTTCAAACCTCTCTATCAAAAATGGACAGATCCAGCAGGCAGAAAGTCAGCAAACACATAGTTGAACTCAATAACACCATCAATCAACTGGATATAATGAATATCTATACATTGTTCATTTAACAACAGCAGAAAACACATTTTTCTCAAGCTCATATGGGACATTTACCAAGAACAAAAATAATACAAAGTCTGATTTCATAGTGCAACTAAATTAAACTAGAAATCAATAACAGACAGCTGGAAAATTCAAAGATACTTGGAGATTAAACAACACTTCCAGATACATTTGAAGCAAAGAAGTAATCTCAAGAGAAAAAGAATATTTTGAATTAAATGAGACTGAAAATAGCAATCATCAAAACTTGTGGGATGCAGTGAAAGCAGTACTTAGGGAAAATTTATAGCACTGAATGCATTTATTTTTAAAAGAAAAGAACGAAGATGTAAAAATCAATAATTTAAGATTTTACTGAAGGAAACTTAAAAAAAAGAAAAGCAAAATTCAAAGTAAGTGTAAGATAAGTGATAATAAGTAGAACAGTAATCAATGAACTTCTAAAAAGGAAGTTAGAGAAACAAAATTAAAAGCTGATTCTTTGAAAGAAAAATTATAAGCATCTACCCAGACTTAACTAGGAAAAAAAAGGATAAAACTAAATATTATGTTGAAATGAAAGAGGAGACATTACTATAGATCCAAATGACACTGAAAAGATAGAAAATGAATACTATGAACAACTTTATGCTCATAAATTTGATAGCCTAGATGAAATGAATGAATTCCTTGAAAGACAGTCTTCTAAACTCATACAAGAAGAAACAGACAATCTGAATAAGCCTTTATTAATTTAAACAATTGAATCAATAATTAATAACATTTCAAAAAAGAAAATACCAGGCCCAGATGGATTAAACTGGTGAATTCTAACATACACTTGAGAAAAAAATTATATGAATATTCTATAATCTCTTACAAAGGACAGGAGCTGAGAAAATACTTTCTAACTCAGTTTGGCAGTTTTCTTAAAAAACTAAACTTAATCTTCCTGGATGATCTAGTGATCAGACTACTTGGTATTCACCCAAGTGAGCTGAAAACTTAAGTCCACACAAAAACTTGCACACAGATATTTATAGCAGCTTTATTAATAATTACTAAAGCTTAGAAACAACCAGTAATGTCCTTCAGTAGGTGAATGGATAAACTATGGCACACTAAGGAATATTTCTCAGTGCTAAAAAAGAAATAAGCTATCAATCAAGCCATGAAAAGACAAGGAGAAAACTTAAATGTATATTACAAAGTGAAAGACACCGATCTGAAAAAGCTACATACTGTTTGATTCCAATATATAACATTCTGAATAAAGCAAACCTGGGGAAAGTAGAGGGATAAATGGTTTCTGATCATTAAAGAGAAACTAGGGATGAATAGTTAGACCACAGAGGATTTTGGGGTCAGTGAAACTAGTCTGTATGGTACTATAATCTGGCTATACTACGGCATAATTTGTGGCTTGTGGATATGTGGCATTATTTTCCAAACTCATAGACTATACCACACCAAGAGTGATCTGTAATGTAAACTATGAACTTTGGATGATGATTCACTGATGTAGGTCTATTGATTGTAACAAATATACCATTCTGGTGAGGAATGGTGATGATGAGGAAGCTATGCATGTATGGAGGCATGGGGATACAGAATCTTTCTATCTTTCACTCAGGTTTGCTATGAATCTAAAACTATGCCAAAAAATAAAGTCTGTTTAAAAAGCCCCATATTTTCTAATTATAAATGACACTGATATGGAAGTTTTCTAGAACATGTCTTAAGTGGGCATATATATTTCATACAACTTCGAAGTTAACTCATGAAGTAGGTTAAAATTCCTTTATAAAAGGAAAAATATTGAAATATTTCCGGTTTATGATATTTAATATGGACATCACTTTTTTTTAGCTTCTGAAAAATATTAAACATTCACATGAAATACACTACAATGAAAGTCATCACAGCTATTGAGTTACTTATTAAGTTACTTCAATAACTAATTGTTGTCATCATTCAGTCCCCAAGTTGTGTCCATTCCTTTGTTACCCCATGCACTGCAGCACACCGGGCTTTCCTGTCCCTCAACATCTTCCAGAGTCTGCCAAAGTTCATGTCCATTTCTTTCCTGGTGGCTCAGCTGGTGACGGATCCACTTACAATGAGGGAGATCTGGGTTCAGTTCCTGGGTTGAGAAGATCCCCTGAAGAAGGGAATAGCTACCCACTCCAGTATTCTGGCCTGGAGAATTCCATGGACTATATAGTCCATGGGGTCACAAACAGTCAGACACGACTGGGCGACTTTCACTTTCATGTCCATTGCATTGGTGATGCCATCCAACCATCTCATCCTCTGTCCTCTTCTCCTTCTGCTTTCAATCTTTTTCAGCATCAGGGTCTTTTCCAATGAATAGGCTCTTGGCATCAGGTGGCCAAAGTCTTGGAGCTTCAGCTTCAGCATCATTCCTTTCAATGAGTATTCAGGGTTGATTTCCTTTGAGATTGGCTGATTTGATCTCTTTCCAGTCCAAGGGTCTTCTCCAGCTCCTTAGTTTGAAAATTCTTCAGAGGCTCTTAGCCTTCTTTATGGTTCATCTGTCACAACTGCTATGTGACTACTGTGAAAAACCATAGCCTTGACTATATGGACACTTGTCAGCAAGGTGATGTCAATAAATTCAATAACTAAGTTGCTTCATGTTATATTGGATTTTCAAGCTGTTCCAAAAAAGCAAAGCAGAAATTTAAGTAGGCATAATACAGAGAGTAGAGAAAAATAGCCAAATTTTAGTATTCTATTGACAATTTTAGTGATCTAGTCTGCCAGAGAAGAGTTCAGAGCATTTTCCTTTATTGTTGCTCATTTTCCCTGTAGGATTCAATGACACATAATGGCTCTAAAACAAAGTTTTCTACCTAAAATGAAAAAAAAAAGTCAGTTGCTTATCAGTTTCAGCCTTATTTTTTGAACAACTATCTTGTATTGAAACAGTCTTTATGAGCTTACAAAGAAGCAGAGTTTTATAATTAAACTTTTTCAATCATACAATTATACAAAAGCACCTTAAAATTAATTAATAATATATTTCAATTTAATAAATTAAATATCAAATATCTCACATTATTAACTACCCTATAGTATATTTTAGTATATAATATTTTATTATCATTATTTGTGCATGTATCTTTACTCTTCTAAATTATAAACCTATTCAATTCAATTGGTACACTCTTTCCTATTTATTTGCTTGTTTGTTTTCTTTTTAGGCATATGTGTGTGTGTGTGTGTGTGTGTGTGTATCAGTTGCTCAGTCACGTCTGACTTCATGGACTTTAGCCCACCAGTCTCCTCTGTCCATGGAATTCTCCAGGCAAGAATACAGAAGTGGATAGCCATTCCTTTCTCTAGGGGATCTTCCTGATCCAGGGATCGAACCCACTTGCAGGCAGCTTCTTTACTGTCTCAGTTACCAGAGAAGCCCCTTTTTAAGACATAGTACTTTTGCAATGGGCATGAACTTAGGCACACTTCAGGAGATGGTGAGGGACAGGGAGGCCTGGCATGCTGCAATTCATGGGGATGCAAAGAGTTGGACAAAACTGGGTGACTGAACAACGTTTTTAAAAAATATTATTTATTTACTTTGGTGAGACATAGTTGATTTCCCATATTATATTAGTTACATTAGGTGTACAACATGGTGATTCAAAAAGTATGTACAATATAGTCTCTGGAGTTTGACATTCAATATTTACTGAATATATGTTTCAATAAAACATAAGAATTTACACATTTTACCTATTCAAATTATAAGCAAGACTGAATTGTGTAGGTGAGTATGTGACCATTGTCAGTTTATTTAATAAAATAAATAAATTTTCTTAATTTCTAATATTCTTTTAACATTTATTAAGCACTTACTATGCATCAGACACTATTCTGTATACTGAAGATGTATCAGAAAATCAGTATATATGAAACTAGCACAACATTGTTAATCAACTCCAATGTAAAATAAAAATTATATATATATATACATAAAAGAAAGTGAAACACTAGCCCAAATGGAGCCTTTACTTTTATGGGCAGAAAACAAATTTATAAAATAATAAAAAAATAAATAAGTAAATTAAATAGTATGTTAAGAATTAATACATTTTATGGAAAAATAAGCAGGGAAATGAGAGAAGTGGTATAAGGCATTGGGGTTTTTAATTTCCAATAGTTGAGCCAGGGACGGGCTCGTGGAAACAGGCATTTGAACAAAGACTACAAGAGAGTAAGGGTGAGTCACATGAGAATTTGAGAGGAAAGCATGCCAGGGTCCTGAGGCAGGGAAGTGTCCTGAGTCTTCCCAGGATAGCAGGAGGCAGTTGTAGCTAGAGTGAGTCAGCTAGTGTGAGAGTAGTACATGGAGTCAGAGAGATCATGACAACCTCAATCATGTAAGATCTTGGAGGTCATTGTAAGAATTTTGACTTTTACTCAGAATGTGATGGGAAGAATTTGAGGATTTGAGTGAAGAAATGGCGTGATCTGAACTGCATCCTAAATGGGATCACTTTGCTGTAAGTTTGAAGATGGACTGTAGACATGCAACGTGGAAGTTGGTACACCAGTTAGGCAAGAAACAATGGTGAATAGGACTAGGGTGGTAGCAGTAATGGTAATGAGAGGTGGTTAGTCTATACATACTTGGAATTAAAGTCAATATTTGGCTTTTTGGTGGAAAGGAATCAAGCATAATAGCAAGGTTTTACACTAGCAACTAGAATGACTGGGTTGCTATTGACAGGGAGGTCTGATGGGGGAACAGGTTTGTGCAGATTAGAAACTTACTTTTAAAAGGTTAAGCTTGAACCAGACAAACATCTTATAGCAGTTCCTTTCTGTACAAAGTTCACTTCAGTTCAGTCCCTCAGTCATGTCCAACTCCTTGTGACCCCATGGACTGCTGCACACCAGGCTTCCCTGTCCATCACCAACTCCCAGAGCTTACTTAAACTAATGTCCATCGAGTTAGTGATGTCATCCAACCATCTCATCCTCTGCCATCCACTTGTCCTCTTGCTTTGTATCTTTCCCAGCATCAGGGTATTTTCCAGTGAGTCAGTTCTTCATATCAGGTGGCCAAAGTATTGGAATTTCAGTTTCAACATCAGTCCTTCCTGTGAATATTTGGGACTGCTTTCCATTAGGATTGACTGGTTTGATCTTGCAGTCCTAGGGACTCTCAAGAGTCTTCTCCCAACCACAGTTCAAAAGAACCAATTCTTCAGCACTCAGATTTATAGTCCAACTCTCACATCCATACATGAGTACTGGAGAAAACCATAGCTTTGACTAGATAGAACTTTGCCAGCAAAGAAATGCCTCTGCTTTTTAATATGCTGTCTAGGTTGATCATAGCTTTGCTTCCAAGGAGCAAGCATCTTTTAATGTTGTAGTCACCATCTGCAATGATTTTCTTACCCAAGAAAAGAAAGTCTCTCACTGTTTCCATTGTTTCCCATCTATTTGCCATGAAGTGATAGGATCGGATGCTGTGATCTTAGCTTTTTGAACGTTGAGTTTTAAGCCAACTTTTTCACTTTACTTTTTTCATTTTCATCAAGAAGCTCTTTAGATTCCTCTTCTTTTTCTGCCATAACGGTGGTGTCATCTGCATATCTGAGATTATTGATATTTCTCTCTGCACTCTTTGTTCCAGCTTGTGCTTCATCCAGCCCGGCATTTAGCATGAGGTACTCTGCATATGTTAAATAAGAAGGATGACAATATACAGCCTTGACGTGCTCCTTTCCCAATTTGGAACCAGTCTGTTGTTCCATGTGCAGTTCTAACTGTTGCTTCTTTACCTGCATACAAATATCTCAGGAGGCAGGCAAGGTACTCTGGTGATCCCATCTCTTGAAGAATTTTCCACAGTTTATTGTGATCCACACAGTCAAAGTCTTCAGTGTATACAATGAAGGAGAAGTAGATGTTCTTCTGGAATTCTTTCTTTTTCTATGATCCAACAGATGTTGGCAATTTGATCTCTGGTTTCTCTACCTTTTCTAAATCCAGCCTGAACATCTGAAAGTTCTTAATTCATGTACCGTGAAGCCTGGCTTGGAGGATTTTGAGCATTACTTTGCTGTGTGAAATCAGTGCAATTGTGTGGTAGTTTGAACATTCTTTATCATTGCATTTCTTTGAGATTGGAATGAAAACTGACCTTTTCAAGTCCTGTGGCCACTGCTGAGTCTTCCAAATTTGCTGACATATTGAGGGCAGCACTTTCACAGCATCATCTTGTAGGATTTGGAAATCGCTCAATTGTAATTCCATCACCTCCACTAGCTTTGTTCATAGTGATGCATCCTAAGGTCCACTTGACTTTGCACTCCAGGATGTCTGGCTCTAGGTGAGTGATAACAGCATCATAGTTGTCTGGATGATTAAAGTATTTTTTGTACAGTTATTCTGTATATTCTTGCCACCTCTTCTTAATATTCTGCTTCTGTTAGGTCTATACCTTTTCTGTCCTTTATTGTGCCCATCTTTGTCTGAAATGTTCCCTTGGTATCTCTAATTTTCTTGATGAGATCTCTAGTCTTTCCCATTCTATTGTTTTCTTCTATTTCTTTGCATTGATTGCTGAGGAAGGCTTCCTTATCTCTCCTTGCTATTCTTTGGAACTCTGCATTCAGATGGGTATATCTTTCTTTTTCTCCTTTGCCTGTCACTTCTCTTATTTTTTCAGCTATTTGTCAGGCTTCCTCAGACAACCATTTTGCCCTTTTGCATTTCTTTTTCTTGGGGATGGTTTTGATCACTGTCTTGTGACGCTAGTGGTAAAGAACCCGCCTGCCAATGTAGGGGACATGAGGCACAGGTTTAATCCCTGGATAGGGAAGATCCCCTGGAGATGGAAATGGCAACCCACTCCAGTATTCTTGTTAGGGAAATCCTATGGACAGAGGAGCTTGGTGGACTACAGTACATGGGCTCTCAAAGTTGCAGACATGACTGAAGTGACTTAGCAGCCAAGTACCACCCGTATAGGGCTTCCCTTTTGGCTCAACTTGTAAAGAATCTGCCTGCAATGCAGGAGATCTGGATTCAACACTTGGGTTTGGAATATCCCCTGGAGAAGTGAAAGGCTAACCAGTTCTGTATTCTCCCCTGGAGATTTCCATGGGCAGACCATGGCATTGCAAAGAGTCAGACAGGACTGAGTATCCTTCACCATCTGTACAATGTAACGAATCTCCATCCATAGTTCTTCAGGCACTCTGTCTATCACATCTAATTTCTTGAATCTATTTGTGACTTCCATTGTATAATCATAAGGGATTTGATTTAGGTCATATCTGAATGATGCAGTGGTTTTCCCTACTTTCTTCAATTTAAGTCTGAATTTGGCAATAAGGAGTTCATGATCTGAGCAACATTCAGCTCTCAGTCTCTCTCTCTTTTTTTTTTTTTGCTGACTGTATAGAGCTTCTCCTCTTTAGCTACAAACAATATAATCAATCTGATTTCAGTATTGACCATCTAGTGATGTACATGTGTGCAGTTGTCTTTTGTGCTGTTGGAAGAGGGTGTTTGTTATAACCCATATGTTCTCTTGGTAAAACTCTGTTATCCTTTGCCCTACTTCATTTTGTACTCCAAGGTCAAAGTTACCTGTTACTCCATGTATCTCTTGGCTTCCTACTTTTGCATTACAGTACCCTATGATGAACCATAATCACAGAAAACTAGCCAATCTGATCACATGAACCACAGCCTTGTCTAACTCAATGAAACTAAGCCATGCCATGTGGAGTCACCCAAGACGGACGGGTCATGGTGGGGAGATCTGACAGAATGTGGTCCACTGGAGAAGGCTGTCTGAGGAGGCCTTACAAATAGCTGTGAAAAGAAGAGATGTGAAAAGCACAGGAGCACTCCCATCTGAGTACAGAGTTCCAAAGAATAGCAAAGAGAGCTAAGAAAGCCTTCCTCAGCAATCAATGCAAAGAAATAGAGGAAAACAAGAGAATGGAAAAGACTAGAGATCTCTTCAAGAAATTAGAGATGCCAAGGGAACATTTCATGCAAAGATGGGCTCGAAAAAGGACAGAAATGGTATGGACCTAACAAAAGCAGAAGATACTAAGAAGAGGTGACAAGAATACACAGAAGAACTGTACAAAATAGATCTTCACTACCCAGGTAATCACGATGGTGTGATCACTCACCTAGAAGCAGACATCCTGGAATGTGAAGTCAAGTGGGCCTTAGAAAGCATTGCTTTGAACAAAGCTAGTGGAGGTGATGGAATTCCAGTTGAGCTATTCTGGATCTTCAAAGATGATGCTGTGAAAGTGCTGCCCTCAATATGCCAGCAAATTTGGAAAACTCATCAGTTGCCACGGGACTGGAAAAGGTCAGTTTTCATGCCAATCCCAAAGAAAGGCAATTCCAAAGAATTCTAAAACTCTGCAAAATTGTACTCATCTCACATGCTAGTAAAGTAATGCTCAAAATTCTCCAAGCCAGGCTTCAGCAATACATGAACCGTGAACTTCCAGATGTTCAAGCTGGTTTTAGAAAAGGCAGAGGAACCAGAGATCAAATTGCCAACATCTGCTGGATCATTAAAAAAACAAGAGAGTTCCAGAGAAATATCTATTTCTGCTTTATTGACTATGCCAAAGCCTTTGACTGTGTGGATCACAATATACTATGGAAAATTCTGAAAGAGATGGGCATACCAGACCATCTGACCTGTCTCTTGAGAAACCTGTATGTAGGTCAGGAAGCAACAGTTAGAACTGGACATGGAACAACAGACTGGTTCCAAATAGGAAAAGGAGTATGTCAAGGCTATGTATTGTCACCCTGCTTCTTTAACTTCTATGCAGAGTACATCATGAGAAATGCTGGGCTGGAAAAAGCACAAACTGGAATCAAGATTGCCAGGAAAAGTATCAATAACCTCGATATGCAGATGACACCACCCTTAAGGCAGAAAGTGAAGAGGAACTAAAAAGCGTCTTAATGAAAGTGAAAGAGGAGAGTGAAGAAGTTGGTTTGAAGCTCAACATTCAGAATACTAAGATCATGCTATCTGGTCCCATCACTTCATGGGAAATAGATGGGGAAACAGTGGAAACAGTGTCAGACTTTATTTTTCTGGGCTCCAAAATCACTGCAGATGGTGATTGCAGCCATGAAATCAAAAGGTCCTTACTCCTTGGAAGCAAAGTTATTACCAACCTAGATAGCATATTTAAAAGCAGAGACATTATTTTGTCAACAAAGGTCTGTGTAGTCAAGGCTATGGCTTTTCCAGTAGTCATGTATGGATGTGACAATTGGACAGTGAAGAAAGCTGAGCACCAAAGAATTGATGCTTTTGAACTGTGGTGTTGGAGAAGCCTCTTGAAAGTCCCTTGGATGGCAAGGAGATCCAACCAGTCCATCCTAAAGGAGATCAGTCCTGGGTGTTCATTGGAAGGACTGATGTTGAAGCTGAAAGTCTAATACTTTGGCCATCTCATGGAAAGAGTTGACTCACTGGAAAAGATTCTGATGCTGGGAAGGATTGGGGGCAGAAGGAAAAGGGGACGACAGAGGATGAAATGGCTGGATGGCATCACCGACTCAATGGACATGGCTTTGGGTAGACTTCTAGAGTTGGCGATGGACAGGGAGGCCTGGTGAGCTGCAATTCATGAGGTTGCAGAGTCAGACACGACTGAGGAACTGAACTGAACTGAACTGACCCTATGATAAAAAAAAAAACATCATTTTTTGTTGTTGTTGTTAGTTCTAGAAGGTCTTGTAGGTCTTCATGAAAACTTTCAATTTCAGCTCATTTGGCATTAGTGGCTGGGGCATAGACTTGAGTTTTGATGTTATTGTATGGTTTTCCTTGGAAGCAAACAGAGATTATTCTGTTGTTTTTGAGAGTGCACCCAAGTACTGCATTTCAGACTCTTTTGTTGACTAAGGGGGCTACTCTATTTCTTCTTAGGAATTATTGCCCACTATAGTAAATGTAATGGCCATCTGAATTAAATTTGCCCATTCTGGTCCATTTTAGTCCAGTGATACCTAAAATGTTCATGTTCACTCTTGCCATCTTTTGTTTTACCATTCCCAATCTACCTTGATTCATGAACCTAATATTCCAGGTTCCTATGCAATATTGTTCTTTACAGCATTGGACTTTACTTCCATCATCAGTCACATCCACAACTGGGTGTTGCTTTTGCTTTGGCTCTGTCTCTTCATTCTTTCTGGAGGTACTTCTCCACTCTTCTCCAGTAGCATATAGGGTACCTCCCAACCTGATGAGTTCATCTTTCGGTGTCCTATCTTTTGGTGTCCTCGGTTCTCCAGGGAAGTGATTTGCCTTTCCCTTCTCCAGTGAACCACATTTTGTCAGAA
This sequence comes from Antilocapra americana, assembly GCA_007570785.1. Lineage (NCBI taxonomy): Eukaryota > Metazoa > Chordata > Mammalia > Artiodactyla > Antilocapridae > Antilocapra > Antilocapra americana. The sequence continues at coordinate 170,248 of ML660772.1, forward strand.
CTCTCCACCATGACCCGTCTGTCTTGGGTGGCTCTACATGGCATGGTTCATACTTTCATTGAGTTAGACAGGTTGTGATCCAAGCGATCAGTTTGTTAGCTTTCTGTAACTGTGGTTTCCATTCTGTCTGCCCTCTTTTCCATGCAAGAGGTAAGCACTACTTTTATCCCAAAAGTGCTTTTTACCATACTGGACAAAAACCAGCATAGCAGTGCTTGAATGATTTTATCCTTTGGAGATAAAGTAGGACTAAGAGTGATAGAGTATTATTTACTCTTAGCATTTAACAAATTAAATGAGTCCCTGCTATATGCTACTTAGCTCTCTGCCACTGAAAGGTAATCATTGCACAAAACTCTATAAGAAAACCCTTTACTTTTTTGTAGAAGTTATAATCTAATGGCAATATATAGATACTATGCAAGAAAGATAATTGACAAGTGAATTTTTTGGTATTTTACAAGCTAATAGGTGCTATGGAAAAGTACTTTAGGGTAAAGGAGATTGAAAATCTGGGGAATGAATAATAGTGTCTTTGATGCCAACATTCCTAACAAGGATACGAATATTTTTAAAGCAGAGAATGATTTCCAAATCAGCAGAAAGAATTTTCTTATGTCTTACATGTATTGTTGATTGCTTATAGTCTAAAGACTGAATTATGAGGCACAGCAGTGGTGTGGGAATTGGGTGAACTTAACTGTCACCCTTTGAGATCCTTGTTTCTGACAGGTCAGATATTTCAAAATCTCTTGTTAAGAACACTTTGAGCATGTTCCTTTCTTGGGGACATTTTCATCTTTAATAATAACCAAGTTAGAGAAAGTAGGACAGAGCAACTAGGATGTTTTGAAAACAACAAAGAGATAGAAGCTTCATTGCTAACTGTTTGGCACTCTGAAACTCTGAGTATTTAAAAAGCATCAGTTGTATTGTAAAATTTGAACAGGGTCATAGGTTAACAATACCATCCTGAAAAACTCAGATCGTAAAACTGATGAAATTGAAAATTAGTGCTATTTTACAGGGCAATAAAAGGAGGAAAGAATATCAGATAATTATTTTTGTATTTCCATACACCCTGTGCTTGTCAATGAGAAGCTCCAGGGGAGAGACTTAGATTATTTCTGCATCCTCAGAGCTGAGCACAAGATCTAATATAAAGTATGTTTGTTCTCAGATGCTGAAGTTCCAAAGAATCACCCAGGATACTTATTGAGAATACATAATCTTGAGTTCCACTGTATGAAATACACTAATACTAACTTATACTAACAAAATACATGTTGTTCATGAAGTTCACATTTAAATCTGGCAACCCTAATACATAATTAAAATTAAGAGTAGCCCATATGTCTATAGGGCAGATTTCATATCTGTGAGATAATCATCTACCTGAGTAACAAAAGTCTGTGAATTAATTCAGTTTTCTGTGGCTCTAAACAGACTAAATTCTCTTACTTGCCAAAAGTAGGTTTGTTTATTTCCTTCTATTTTGAGGCTAGAAATTAACACTGGCTTTTCAGCTTGGAGGTAACGATGATTAGTCATATAGTGAGACTCAGTAGATGAGTGTGACTAAATAAACATTATTAAGAAACTTCTTAAATATCCAGATGACATTATTACAGCTTCAGTTTTTTTTATTTTATGATTTTTTATTTTATTTTATTTTAGGGTCATGATAAGGGAAAATCCAGCTGTTTCAGGATGTGTATATTTGTGTTTCAATGAAAGATGCCAACTATTAATTTCTTTAGATGGAGATCAATGTTCTAACCACTCTTTAGTTCTTAAAAATTCTCATAATGAAATGGTCATAAAATTTTCTCCACACTAGCTGATTATTTTTATTCCTCAGGTATGCTCACCTTTGTTTCATTTTATATTCAAGTTGATTGATTTTTATTGATTCCATCAGGGACTCCAAATAAACCAGTCTTAAAAAGTTGTGATATGTCTTGAGAATCCCTTGGACAGCAAGAAGATCAAACCAGTCAATACTAAAGCAAATTAACTCTGAATATTCTTTGGAAGAACTGATGCTGAAGCCGAAGATCCAATACTTTGGCTACCTGCTGCGAAGAGCTGACTCATTGTAAAAGGGAAAGATCTAAGGCAACAGGAGAATGGGGTGACAGAGGATGAGATGGTTGGATGGCATCATTGACTCAATGGACATGAGTTTGAGCAAACTACAGAAGATAGTGAAGGTTAGTGAAGTCTGGCTTGTTGCAGTCCATGGGGTCACAAAGTGTTGGACATGACTTAGGGACTGAAAACAAAAAGATAGTGATGGATATTAACTAGACTTACTGTGGAGGTCATCTTATAATATATACAGATATCAAATCAATATTTTGTATGCCTGAAATAATGTAAATTCTTTGCTATAATGTTTTTGGAGTATAAACCTCTACAGTATCCCAGAATCTCAGAAAAGCTTGTTGCACTTGGATTACTCATAGAGACTGAGAATTGACAATTGATAATATAGATAAGCAGGCTTTCCTGATGTCTTAGTGGTAAAGAATCGCCTGCCAATGCAGGAGATGTGGTTCAATCCTTGGGTCCAGAGAATACCCTGGAGGAGGAAATGGCAACCTACTCCAGTATTCTTGCCTGGAAAATTCCACAGACAGAGGAGCCTGGCGGGCTACAGCCCACAGGGTCACAAAAGGGTTGCACATGACTTAGTGACTAAACAAAAGCCACAAATACAGATAATTAGGACTCTTTGGTTATATTGTGTATCCTACTGGTTTTCTATTATATATGTGGTCAGGATTTGAGTCCATTTTTCTTATATATTAGTGAACAAGATGATCACAGCAAATGGGAAGTCTTGGGATCATTTAAAAATTTAAGTTTTGGATTACATATGTTTCTGTCTGAGAGGAGAACAATAATTAGAAATTGGCTTAGAATATATAGCCAAACCTACATCAGGATAGGCCAGGAGAATATGGTTCATTCTGAAATGAGGGCAAAGAGTTAAACTTCAGGGTCATAAAACAGACAAACAAATACTTAAGCTTTTGGAAAGAAGAACTTGGAAATGTTTTTATTGTATTAGCAAGTGCTTGCTGTCATATGGCCTTCATAACCTGGTATCACAATTCCAAATATTACCTGTGTCAGCAAAATGATGCCCTTCATATAGATGGCAGTTTATTATTTTTCAAAATTGCACTTTTCATAATAAATATCACCTCAGGGTTCAAGTACAAAAGAAATGACATGCAATTATATGAGTTTGATTCAGAGATTAGAAGATGTGAAATAGTGATGCTATTGACAACATTCAACAACTGCTGAATATAAATTTCCACAAAGTCAGCATAAGATTCCTTCTCTTTGTGAGAGGACTGAAATCATACAGGAAGCGTTCAGTCTATACAAATTAGGAAACATTTTGGTGTTTGGTCTTCAGGTTGGTTGAATACTAGAGATATGGCTAAGAGAGATGACAGGAGAAGCAGTATGAGACAAGAACAAATTTAGAACCAGAAGTTCTTTCTTCCAACCCTGTTTGTGTCTTATGCGGCATTGGGTGAGTGATTTAACATTTTAAAACTTTAATTTTTCTCTTCAATAAAATGGGGGCAGCATCCAGGATGGATAGTGAATGTGCAAGGGGGTTGCAAATTATGTTACCATAATAACTTGAATTATTATTTTCTAATGATTCTAAGCTAGGTGCTATTCAAGTGTTGACTTCATAGGGAAGAGGCAATCAAAGCACAGTGTGGGAGGTGGTAACAGGTTTGTAGCCAAAAAAAAAAAAAAAGAATTTGTCAGATTGTAACTGGGACCTCTAAAGAGTCTCCATTTATATATATTATCAATTCATCCAAACTCTTTCAGTCACAAAAAGGTACCTCTTTGTAGGCAATTACTTAGCTTAAACATTGTTCTACATGAAAAAACTATAAATGAATCTAAGCTTTGGGCAAAGATGAAGCTTTCTTACAGAAGCTTTGCTGGCAAGATATTTTTAAAATTGAAATACAGATGATTTACAGTATTGTGTCAGTTTTAGGTATACAGCAAAGTTCATGAATTATATATACATATGTGTATATATAATATATATATAAGATTATTTTCCATTATAGGTTATTACAAGATATTGAATATTGTTCCCTGTGTTATATAGCAAATCCTTATTGCTTATCAATATTATGTACATTAGTTTGTATCTGTAAATCTCATACTCCTAATTTATTTCTGTCCCCTTTCTCTTTCCCTTCTGGTAAGTCTAAGTTTGTTTTCTGCATCTTTGAGTCTGTTTCTGTTTCATATAAAGGCTCACTTGTATTATTGGATTCCACATATAAGTGATATAATATTTATTTTTCTCTTTCTTACTTCACTTAGTATGATATTATCTAGGACCATCAGTGTTGCTGCAAATGGTAACATTTCATTCTTTGTTATGGCTGAGTAAGATTCCATCGGCTTCCAGCTGACTCAGTGGTGTGTGATCTGCCTGTCAATGCAGAAGATGTGTGGTTTTGGTCCCTGGGTTGGGAAGGTCCTCTGGAGAAGGAAATGGCAATCCACTTCAATATTCTTGCCTGAAGAATCCCATGGACAGAGGAGCCTGGTGGGCTACAGTCCATAGGGTTGCAAAGAGTTGGACACGATTAAAAAGACTTAGCATGAACCAGTATTCTTGTCTGGGAAATCCCATGGACAGAGGAGTCAGGTGGGGCTACAGTCCATGGGGTTGCAAAAGAATCAGACACAACTCAGCGGCTGAACAACAAAAACAACAAATATATACATATATTGATGAGTGTTTGGGTTGAATATTATAAATAGGCTTGCTATAAATGTTAGAGAGCATGTATGTTTTTGAAGTAGTTTTCATCTTTTCTGGATATATGCCTAGGAGTGGGATTCCTAGATCATATGGTAATTCTATTTTTAGTTGTTAAGGGGACCTCTGTACTGTTTTCCATTGTGGCTGCATCAATCTATATTCTCACCAACAGCATCAAAGAGTCCCTTCAGTTTGCACCCTCTCTGACATTTATTATTTGTATAATTTTTGATGGTGACCATTTTGACAGGTGTAAGGTGATACCTCGTAGTTTTGATTTGCATTTCTCTAATGATTAGCAATGTGGAACATTTTCCCATGTTCCTGCTGGCCATCTGTATGTCCTCTTTGGAGAAATCTCTATTTAGGTCTTCTTGCTGGCAAGACATTTCTCATGTATAAGATGAAAGGATTGGAAAAGTGGCAGAGCCAGTTACCAGAAATGAGGCTTCACTGTATTACATCATGAGCCTCTCATTTGTTTCTGTCTCCACACTAATCTTTATCTCTGTCTTTCTCTCTCTCTTGCTCTCTCACTCTCTCTTATATCTAAAGGTTAAGTGAAAGAATTTTGTCTAAATAAGGTAAAATGATACTAAAAAACACTGCATATAAAATAAAGGTCTAGAAGAATGCATTTCAGATTTCTCTCAGAACCTCCGAGAAAATCAGAGTCACACTGTAAAAACAAACTCCCTTTGGAGAGAAACCTATCCATTTAATGGCATCAAATCACACATTAATGAAAAGAGAATAAGTTAAGTTTTGTGTTTTGACTATGATAGTCTCTATTAATAAATTTTAGAGTGACTTTATTAGTCATTTTTGTGATTTAGTGTATCCATGACTAATCTATAAAAAGCATTCGAGAAAACTTTCATATTATTTTCTCTGTAAACCTGCCTCTTTTGCTTTTGATTCTTCTCTCTTCACTCTGTCAGAATCTATTTCTTGAACAACTTATCTAATTATTTGTTTCCTTTTATTTGAATGTTTCTATTAGTTCTGGAAGGCCTTCAGGAAATATATTAAAGCCTCCAGTTTGGCACTCAATACACTTCCTCAGTTGGCCTGACATGACTTCACTGACCTTATTTTCACACATGCCTCTCAACACCATAGACCCACCCATGTGACTCTATTCTGGTATATTTATGCCTCATTCTTCAATAAATATTCTATATCCTTTCATGAGACTAAGTGTCTGCAAATGCTGTCCCTTTGCCCAGAATATCATTCCTCCTTTTGTGCCTGACAAATTCTGCTCAGGCTTCAGTATTAAGTGTAACTTTATTTGTGAACTCTCAGTTGAGTCCTGTGGGCAAGGAGTCTATGCGTCCTCTGAGTTCTGGGAGATAGTTTTGTCTCCCTATTATAACATGTGCTACATTGCATTGCCATGGATCTGTTTCTGTATCTGACTTCTCTGTAAACTATAACTTCATTTGGAACCAGGAAACTCATTGTTAATTCCACAGCACATGATACGGTGTTTGTGACCAGCAGAAAATCAATAAATGTTTGTCAAACTAAATTAATGCTCCAACAGCTATCTTCTTTGGATTGCAAACATTTCTCAGACTGATTCTTTAAAAAAAAAAAAACTGTTTACTTTTTTTAATAAGTATTTTGAATCTTGATTTTCTGTTCTAGGTGGAATATAGTAGGTTATAGTAAGCCAATACTCCCACTGTGGCAATGCGAAGAAGATGGATAAGTTGCAAAAACTGTAGTGTTGAAAGCTTTTAGAAACATAGGGAATCAACAAGGACTGAGTGAAATAAAATTATAGAGAGGGAAACTATATAAAAATGAGCTTTTGTTGTTGTTGTTTCGTCACTGTCATGTCCGACTCTTTGCGACCCCACGAACTGCAGCATGCCAAGCTTCCCTGTCCTTCACTATCTCCCAAACTCATGTCCATTGAGTCAGTGAAGCCATCCAACCATCTCATCTTCTGTCACCTCCGCCCCTTTCATCCTTTTCCCTTCAGTCTTTTCCAGCATCAGAGTCTTTTCCAGTGAGTCAGCTCTTCGCATCAGGTGGCCAAAGTATTGGAACTTTGGATCACCGTATATTTTCTTCTTGTGGAGGAACTGCCAGTTCTGTTTTGAGCTGAGGGTCAGGGTGGGCCCCTGTGTAGCGCCTCGACTGCAGAGAATAGGAAGGCCATTTGTATTGTATGTGTCTGGAGTTACAAATTGGAATCTTGAGGAACCACAAACTTTTGCAATCAGCAGTGACAGAATTTAAGTTCACATGAAATACTTACCAAATCAACCACCTAATCGGCCATAAAGAATCTCCAGAAATTTTAAAAGATCGGAATAGCTTAGATCACAATACAATTAATGTAGAAGTCAATAATATGATAACAAGAAAAGCCTAACTGTCTGGAAATTAAATAAAGCATCTCATATATTAATAATTAAGAAGTCAATGAGAATTAGTTTGAACTGAATCTTAATGAAGATTCAACATATTTAAGCATACAGTTTGCAATTAAAGCATAGTAAAATCAATAATTATAAGGATATGTATACTTGTAAACATACATATTTTACACATTAAAAATTAATATAAAATTTAATCTCAAGAATCTGGAAAAATAGCAACATATCAGTCCTCTGCAAAAGAGAAGCAAAATAAAGAGCAGAAACATGGAGTAGAATGAGAAAATCAACTAAGCCAATTAAAAAAAAAAACTGTTAATAAAATTACCAAAGCTCTAGGAAAATGTTTAACAAAAATAAGTGAAAGTCCACTCAGTCGTGTCTGACTCTTTGTGACCCCTAAGGATGCTACAGTCCATGGAATTCTCCAGGCCAGAATACTGGAATGGGTAGCCTTTCCTTTCTCCAGGGGATCTTCCCAGCCCAGGGATTGAACCCAGGCCTCCCAAATTGCAGGCGGATTCTTTACCAGCTGAGCCAACAGGGAAACCCAAGAATACTGGAGTGGGTAGCCTGTCCCCTCTCCAGCCAATCTGCCTGACCCAGGAATCAAACCCATGTCTCCTGTATTGCAGGTGGATTCTTTACCAACTGAGCTACCAGGGATTTCCTTTACAAAAATAAAGGAAAACATAAATTATCATTACTAAAAATTTGAAATCCATTGCCAAAACCTTCCCACAAAGAAAGTACTTGAAATGTTTCCAATATTTAAAGAAGAAATTAGCACACATTCACCCAGTTTATGCAGTCTTTCCCAGATTATAAAACTGGAGGAAACCATTTTTTAAGTGGTATCAGCATAATCCAAAAGCTGACAAAGACATTATGAAAAAGGAAAACTAGAGAACAATCTTCTTTACATAAACAGATGTAAAATTCATGAATAAAACACTTAAATTAAATCAAGTGATGTTCAAAAGGGAAAGTACAATACAACAGAGTGGTGTTTATTACACCTATGAAAGACTGACTTCACATTTCAAAATGAATGTAATTCACATTATCAAAAGAGAAAAGGAGAAAATATATGACTTTCTCAATAGATGCATAGTTGGCTTTTGATTCAATATCTGTTTTTAGTAAAACTTTCAGTTAATGAGTTGTAGAAGGGAACTTCCTTAATCTGATAGAGAATATTAACAAAATACCTATAGCAAATGTTATACTCAATGGTAAAATCTTGAAAAATTTCCTCTTAAGACCCAAGTGAAAAACTAAACTTATTTTTATTTAGCACTGTCTGTGTGTGGGTGTGTGGTCATGCTCAGTCATGTCCAACTCTTTGTGACCCCATAGACTGTTGCCCATCAGGCTCCTCTGTCCACTGAATTTTCCAGGCAAGAATACTGGAGTGAGTTGACATTTCCAGCTCCAGCGAATCTAACCCCTGTCTCTTGTATCTCCTGCATTGTCAGGTAAAGTCTTTACTCACTAGTGCCTCCTGGGAAGTCCATTTAGCATTGTACTGGGGGTTTTATTCAATGCAATAAAATAAGAAAACACACATCAACTACCTAGCAGTCTTCTCTGTTCTCTCTGTACTCTGAGACCTGCCCATCCACATCTGGTGCTACAGTTTTCCAATTTCAGGGAACATTCCCTAATAACTCAGATGGTCCAGAATCCACCTGCAATGCAGGAACCCCCTGGTTGATTCCTGAGTGAGGAAGATCCCCTGGAGAAGGGATAGACTACCCACTCCAGTATTCTTGGGCTTCCCTTGTGGCTCAGCTGGTAAAGAATCTGCCTGCAATGCAGAAGATCTGGGTTCGATCTTTGAATTGGGAAAATCCCCTGGAGAAGGGAAAGGCTACCCACTCTAGTATTCTGGCCTGGAGAATTCCATGGACTATCTTTCACTTTTCTTATACCACTTCACAATGTTTACAAGTTGATCCCCTCCAGTGCTCACAAGCAGGTTTAGATCACTTTCAAAGTGAAGCACTGTAGTAGTTATTATGCTCCTTGTGAATTTCTGAACCACTGAACATACATAAAACTCTTACCACGTTTACCAGACTCCTATTTTTTTGTATATGTGTCACTGGTGAAGTTTGTTAGCATTGTGCTCCTAAGCCATTGTCCCCATAAGCCCTGTTTTTTTTTTAATTGTGAGATTTTTGCCCAGCAGAGTGATTCTTGGGGATCTATGTCGATATCCATATATAATAGCAAAACTGACTGTCCACAAAATTCAGTGAAAGTCAATCAGAGTTTTTGTGCATAAAATTCATCTCAAGGTGGCCAAAACAAAGTACTCATATTTGAAATAAAATAAGTTATTAGGTATATGACTCTGTCTTCGTATTCACATATGTTTAGGAATTCCTTTCCTTTCAGAATACACTTGCACCAATTGTGTGGCACTGCTGTTTGCAGAAAGCATAAAGATTTAAAAAATAATGAACTCTTTACTTATTTATGCAGTAGACAATGAATTGTGTTACAGGCATGGAGCTTAAACTAGTCAGTTCACACCACTTCTAACAAGAGCTTCCTTCCGGCTTTTGGTGAGGGCGCATGTCACAGTCTGCACTGAAGTGTGTTAACGTGGATGTTGGTCACGTGGGATTCAGAACTGCCTAGAATGCAGGAATACAAATAAAGAATATACTCTCACTGGAACAAAATGATAGTTTTAAGACAGTGGTGCAAAATTTGATTGCTTTGGGATGGGTAGATATGTTTTTAATGAGGTATTTGAGAAATGCTCTCATTCATAAAGAGTACGTTCTCTGTGATATGTGCTGTTTAATGTCATCTGATGGGAATATGATGAGAAAGATCATTTTTAGGACAAGCTTTATATGACATTGATTGCCACAAAAGGGCTGTCTTGTAAAAAACATAAAGACTGCATCCCAAATTCCTTATTGTAACAGGAACGGCAATAATAACAAGACACAAAGTTCAAAAAGAGCTTGGGGAGTTCTAGTGTCTGACAGTTTATGCATCTAATTGCTGAGTTGTCACCAGAAGTCTTATTATATTGGAGGGAGGGAGGGAGGGAGGGAGCGGGTGGGAGGTGATGTGATGACAGTGCCTAAACAAAGGATAACACTGTCTTTGTGTATCTGGATCACTGTTCTTTGGGTCACAAGAGAGAATCCTCAATGTGAATGAACTCTTTGCCCTTTTGGTGCACGAAGCGAAGTGTTGCCACGAAATTAGGCATTGTCACCTGATACTTGCTATGGATCCATCCGTGATATTTATCTTCTTTGATTCAGATTTTGGTGTTCCTAGAAAATATTTTAAATTTCAAACCATATGATTCAACTTGAAGTCTCTACCCACTGTTTTGGGACACAGAGAGGAATGGTAGGACTAAGTCATGCTTCCTGACTCATCTCTTTCAATCCTGGCCAACACAAGAGGATCAGAGCCATACGGCTGTGGGGGCACACAGCCAGCCTCCCTCCCCTGCAGGGGAGGCAGATCCCAGGAGTCCCCAGGATCCCACAGAGGCTGGCAGACTCACCTTTGCCAGCTGTTGGCAGGCTGGCTTTTATTCCCAAGAAAAAGAGAGTCAACTAAAAGGATCCCCTCCCTCACCCAAAAATGAGTTCTGTATTAAAGGGGTCCAGGAATGCCAAAAGACTGCTTTGTTAAACTGTTTTGGTGGGTGAAAAAATGGGTTCTGTTAGACACTCTCCCTGCTGCACTCTGCAGTTTTGAATTGCCTGCTGATGAGTGCTAGGAGACAGACTAGCCTGAGTTTCCTCTGTGCCCCTGGCAAGTCTGTGTACTTCTAAAGGTCAGAAGTGAGATTAATAAGGGGAGACATAAGCAGAATTTCCAAATTACCTCTTTACCCATGTATCATTCATGCATTATTCATCAATTCATCTACTGTGTGCTGAGAACTGGGATGAGCACAGGAGGACAGGGACAAGTATGATGTGGACTGTGTTCTGAACATCTTCTAGTATAGGATGACAGACAGGAAAGCAAATAAGGGCCACCATATACTGTAGAGACTCTAAGAAAGTGACAGAGGAAGAGTAGTCATGTCTGCCTAGAACGCAGGTCTTTAAACCATTTTTTTCCCTCTGGACCCATTTGGCAGTTCACAAGATTTAGGTCCTGATGTTCCAGTGTCAAACAAATGCTCAACAAAATATTTATTGAACGTATAATTAAGTGGGACAGTGTTCGGCTCATAAGTTAAATTACAGAATCATAACTACTGCCCTAATTCATAAGTATAGGAAAAAGAAATTAGAGCATATTGTTGTAAGTTACTCTGAAAATGCCATGGTGCAGGTGAAAGGATGCAGAATGCCTGTTATTGCTTAGCTTTGCAAATACTGAGCTGTGTGATCTTGGCCGGATCACTTGATTTTGGCCTCAGTTTCCCTAAATGTAAAATGAGAAAGTCTTCTAGACAGTAATTATTACAGAAAAATTTGAGGGCTAAAAATAGAAAAAGAAAAAAAAGTGTAAATTCTTAATGATGTTTTTCCAAGTATAAACAAACTTTAGAGAGCAACTGGATGATTTTGGACTTCCCTTGAAAATCAAGCCAAATTGGGAGCCAGATGGTTGTTACCCACAAACCCCCACCCGAGCTGATTCGCAGGAAGCCCATCTGCTTGAATTCCCCCCGTTTCCACATGGAAGTGAGGATCTCCAGATAGTCATATTCCGGTGAGTCATTTCACCTTCTCTCTTTTCTCATGCGTGCCAAAGAAAATTTCTCCAGAGGAATATAAGAAATCTAAATTCCGAGTGGTGTCCCTGGAGTACGCAATAAAAATAGTTCTTATCATGAGTATCTGTAGAAAACTCAGAAGAGTACAAGGTAATATTGTGCATTTTATAAATGAAATTCTATCCCCATGACAGCTACTCAGGACTTCTAACCTTGATTGCTCATATCAGCTTCCTGTTTATGGTTTCCTGTCCCTTCCAATCCATTTATAGAGTGCTACTGGATTAATCTTTTAAAGCAGCTCTGTTCAATAGAACATTCTGTGATGATAGAAATGTCCTATATTGCTCCCGTCCTGTATACAGAAGCTACTAGCTGTTGGGCATTATTGAGCATCTGAAATATGGCAAATGCACCTGAGGAGCTGAATTTTTCATTTTATTTAATCTTGATTAATTTAAATTTAAAGTTAGGCAACTACACACGCTGGTGGCATCTGCACTGAATATTTCCATTCTCAAGCACAGCCCTGACCACATCCCCCCTAGACTCAAAACATTATGGAGCTTTGCTCTGCCTAAAATGTGGTGTTGTGTTGGTGGTTCAGTCTCTAAGTCATGTCCAATCTTTGTGACCCCAAGGACTGTAGGCCTCCAGGCTTTTCTGTCCATGGGATTACTCACGCAAGAACTGAAGTGAGTTGCCATTTCTTTCTCCAGGGGAAATTTCTGACCCAGGGCTCAAATCCATGTCTCTTGCATTGCAGGCAGATTCTTTACTGTTGAGCCACCAGGTCTAAAATGTACTATTAAAGTATCATAAGCATTCAAGAAATTCCATAAACTGTTTTCAAACATTGCTTTTTGCGCAATCAATATTTTATTCAAAGTGAAATATTTCCTCTTCTCAAGTCTATCTTCTGTGTTTTCCAGGAGCCATACTTCCCTTATGCTTCTTTAAAAAAGAATTTTGTTCATTTATTTAATTATATATGATTTGAAATAGCTCAATTTCCTCATCCTTTATAAGATCTTATCTCATTCATACCCATTGATATCTCTCATACTCATGAAATCCCAGTGCTTTCCTATGACACTTAGTACATTTTACTGCATATCTTAATTATTTATTAATATGTGTATACATTAAGTCTGCTACTTGATTGTATTATAATCATCCTGAGACTGTTGTCTATGTCTGATTTAATTTTATATCCTTCCTGGCTCTTTTCATACAGAAGACATATAAATTAATCATTAAGCAAAAGTCAGTAGCATTGGATTTAAATCCGTTCCTTGAACTACTGGGCTTCCCTGGGGGTTCAGCGGTAGAGAATCTGCCTGCAGTGCAGGAGCCTCAGGAGACCCAGGATTGATCCCTGGGTCAGGAAGATCCCCTAGAGGAGAGAATGGCAACCCACTCCAGTATTCCTGCCTAGATAATCCCATGGACAGAGGAGCCTGGCAGGCTAAAGTCCATAGGGTCACAAAGAGTTGGACACGACTGAAGTGCCTTAGTACGTCCTTGAACTACTACTGTGTAACTGATGAGCACCATGCCAAGGCACATAAGGACACAGCAAATTCTAGCTAATTCATAAATGCTAAAGATGTAAGTTCAGAATTTTCACAGGCAGATCGTCATACTTACTGTTGATCCACAAACAAAAGGCCATCTTCTCTTATTGAAAGAAGCACTTGATTAGCAGATACCTTATTCTCCAAGACTGACGCTAATAGAAAGAAGCTTGTTCCTTCTCACAGCGGAGGGAACAATTGTTGATCTACATTCACCTTTCTCTCCATCTCTAAGAGTAGAGCTTGGGGCAAAGTATCAAGCGAGAAGACTGAAAACGTAGCCCCAGGGCAGGACCAACAGCAGGTCATCCTGAAAGCTATTCTCTGGTAAAAGCAGCCCCACACGGAGGGAAGCATGCGGTTTCCTGCCCTCCTGCCCTCCGCTGTGTTCCCATGCCAGGACCCACCCTTGGCAGCCCCAGGGTTGAATGACTTATTTTTTTTGGCGCTGGGCTTCAAAGGGATTATAAAGATATGTGGGTAAAAAGGGAAGAGAACAGATTTCAAGGAAAGCTGTCCTTCTCAACATTTGAGAGAATTCTTTGTTCTCTGCTTTTGGCCACTTTAGGCTGACTTTTCCACAACAGTTGAAATCAAATGCTTTCACAACTCTACAGTAGAGAATTTTAAAGATTTTCCTGAAAGACACAAAATTCTACTAAAATATTGATGATTATGTTTAAATGACCAAATTCTTGATTGAAAAATAATTCTAAGGAATAGAATTTCTTTTATCTGCAAAATCACTGGAACTAACTTCTAACCTATTCTTAGCAAATGACAGTGACTGACATGCTTTAGAAGAAGATGTAAATCATCTGGGTTTTACTAGTTTGCTATTTTTTCACTAGGTAATTAATTTTCTTATTTATGAGTGTCAGCCAGCTTCTTCTGGGTTCAAACATGAGCTGGGACACATAAACTCTACAGTCTCCCACAAGTTACTAAAGTTTTTTCATTTACAAAATAAAATATAAAATAAAGATAATTCCTACTTTTTAAGAATATGGTTAAATATAAATTCAATCTACATTAAGCAAATAAAGCACTTTGCATATTTCCTGCCACATAAAAGACACCCAGTACATTTAACTACCTTCCTATATGGTTCATACCAAGATAAACACTATAAATTATTGAAGAACAGTTCCATCTTTGAAAGAGCTATTTGTAATGGCTCCATATAACCCTGAGTATCCTATATTTTGGGCTTCCCAAGTGGCGCTAATGGTAAAGAACCCACTTGCCAATGCCGAGAAATAAGAGAGGTGGATTTGATCCCTTCGTTAGGAAGATCCCCTGGAGAAAGGCGTAGAAACCCATTCCAGTATTCTTGCCTGAAGAATCCCATGGACAGAGGAGCCTGGTGGGCTACAGTCCAGAGGGTTGCACAGAGTTGGATATGATTGAAGTGATTTAGCATGCATGCATCCTATTTTTTAAATCATTTATTTGGAAATAATTTCTAGCATGCCAAAATGCCACAATATTAGTACAAAGAACTCTATATTATTTATCCTGATTCAAAACTTTGTATATATTTTGTTCTGTTTACTTCATTATAAATACTCTCTTCATATATCATACATCTATCATTATAGCCTAGGCTGGGCTTTTATAACCACACATTCAGCTCTCTGCAACAACAGAGAAAGTTTTTTCTTTTTTTTCATTATCACTGAAGGCATGTGGATTTCTTATATAGAAACTAGACTTAAAAACTTTTGGGGAACTCCATACTCTGGATGTGCCACTCTCTGACCTGTGTATCCACACATTACCTCCATATGCAGCCCGTCAGAAAAACCCCTTGTGTGATTTCCCCTCTAGAAATTGAAGGGAGGCTTTAGAGCAGCAGTTCTCAAACACTATAGTTTCAGGGCCTCTTTCCCCCTTTACACATTACTGAGTTTTCAAGGAGATTTGTTTAGGTTTGTTACAGCTATTACTAGTTACCACATTGGATATTAAATGGAGGAAAATTTAAATATTTATTAATCATTAAAAATAACTTTAATCCATCATATTAACATATGGGCTGTAAAGAAGACTGAGTGCCAAAGAATAGATGCTTTCAAACGGGTGCTGGAGAAGACTCTTGAGAGTCCCTTGGACTGCAAGGAGGTCAAACCAGTCAATCCTAAAAGGAATTAACCCTGAATATTCATGGCAGGACTGATCCTGATGCTGAAGCTCCAATACTTTGGCCACCTGATGCAAAGAACTGACTCACTGGAGAAGATCCTGATGCTGGGAAAGATTGAAGGCAGGAAGAGAAGGGGACAACAGAGGATGAGATGGTTGGATGGCATCACTAACTCAATGGACATGAGTTTGAACAAACTCTGGGAAATAGTGAAGAAGAGGGAAGGCTGGCATGCTGCAGTCCATGGGTAGCAAAGAGTCAGACGTGACTGAGTGACTGAACAACAACAATTAACATATTAACATAAATAACTTCCTTTAGTGGAAAAGAAACTCTTTACCAAAAATAAACATGTTAATGAGAATTGGGTTCTTTTAATGTTAATCTTCTTAGTCTATGTCTTATGATACAGATTCTCATATCTGGTCTGCAGTCAACCCATTAAAATACGCTGTTTTGCTTGAAGTGTAAAAGAAATCCAGCCTCATGAAGTACATGGAAGAAGGAGTCATGAATTGCATTTTCAGATAATTTATCTTTAAAACTATACCAAAACTTAGTAAGTAGTAGTTTCTTAAAGATTAATTGCTGCCATATCTTTCCATAAACTTTTAATATTCTATCAAAACATTACACTCCTGGGATAAAGCCTACTTGATTATGATGTATGATTTTTTAAATGTGTTGTTGGATTCTATTTGCTAGAATTTTGTTAAGGATTTTTGCATCTAAGTTCATCAGTGATATTGGCCTGTAGTTTTCTGTTTTTGTGGCATCTTTGTCGGGTTTTGGAATTAGGGTGATGGTGGCCTCATAGAATGAGTTTAGAAGTTTACCTTCTTCTGCAATTTTCTGGAAGAGTTTGAGTAGAATAGGTGTTAGCTTTTCTCTAAATTTTTGATAGAATTCAGCTGTGAAGCCATCTGGTCCTGGGCTTTTGTTTTTTGGAAGATTTCTGATTACGGTTTCAATTTCCGTGCTTGTGATGGGTGCCGTGTTCGTGGATTGAAAGAATCAATATAGTGAAAATGAGTATACTACCCAAAGCAATCTATAGATTCAATGCAATTCCTATCAAGCTACCAGAGGTCTTTTTCAGAGAATTAG
Source organism: Antilocapra americana (assembly GCA_007570785.1). Lineage (NCBI taxonomy): Eukaryota > Metazoa > Chordata > Mammalia > Artiodactyla > Antilocapridae > Antilocapra > Antilocapra americana. Next base: position 187,016 of record ML660772.1, read on the forward strand.
AACAAATAATTTCACAATTTGTATGGAAATACAAAAATCCTCATATAGCCAAAGCAATCTTGAGAAAGAAGAATGGAACTGGAGGAATCAACCTACCTGACTTTAGGCTATACTACAAATCCACAGTCATTAAGACAGTATGGTACTGGCACAAAGACAGAAATATAGATCAATGAAACAAAATAGAAAGCCCAGAGATAAATCCACGCATCTATAGACACCTTATCTTTGACAAAGGAGGCAAGAATATACAATGGAGAAAAGACAACCTCTTTAACAAGTGGTGCTGGGAAAGCCACTGTAAAAGAATGAAACTAGAACACTTTCTAACACCATACACAAAGATAAACTCAAAATGGATCAAAGATCTAAGCATAAGACCAGAAACTATAAAACTCCTAGAGGATAACATAGGCAAAACACTCCCTGACATAAACCAAAGTGGGATCCTCCATGACCCACCTCCCAGAATATTGGAAATAAAAACACGAATAAACAAATGGGACCTAATTAAAATTAAAAGCTTCTGCACAACAAAGGAAACTATAAGCAAGGTGAAAAGACAGCCTTCAGAATGGGAGAAAATAATAGCCAATGAAGCAACGGACAAACAATTAATCTCAAAAATATACAAGCAACTCCTGCAGCTGCATTCTAGAAAAATAAACAACCCAATCAAAAAGTGGGCCAAAGAACTTAACAGACATTTCTCCAAAGAAGACATAAAAATGGCTAACAAACACATGAAAAGATGCTCAACATCACTCATTATCAGAGAAATGCAAATCACAACCACAATGAGGTACCACTTTACACCAGTCAGAATGGCTGCCATCCAAAAATCTACAAGCAATAAATGCTGGAGAGGATGTGGAGAAAAGGGAACTCTCTTACACTGTTGGTGGGAATGCAAACTAGTACAGCCACTGTGGAAAACAGTGTGGAGGTTCCTTAAAAAACTGCAAATAGACCTGCCATATGACCCAGCAATCCCACTGCTGGGCATACACACTGAGGAAACCAGAATTGAAAGAGCCACGTGTACCCCAATGTTCATTGCTGCATTGTTTACAATAGCCAGGACATGGAAGCAACCTAGATGCCCATCAACTGACGAATGGATAAGCAAGCTGTGGTACATATACACAATGGGATATTACTCAGCATTAAAAAAAAATTCATTTGAATCAGTTCTACTCAGGTGGAAGGAACTGGAGCCTATTATCCAGAGTGAAGTAAGCCAGAAGGAAAAACAACAATACAGTATACTAACACATATATATGGAATTTAGAAGGACGGTAACGAGAACCCAGCATGCAAGACAGCAAAAGGAACGCAGATGTATAGAACAGACTCTTGGACTCTGTGGATGAGGGCAAGGGTGGGATGATGTGGGAGAATGGCATTGAAACATGTTAATTATCATATGTGTAATCAATCGCCAGCCCAGGATTGATGCTCGGGGCTGGTACATCGAGATTTCCCGGGGGAGGGAGGAGGGAGGGGGGTTCTGGAGGGGGAGCATATGTAAACCCATGGCGATATCATGTCATTGTATGGCAAAACTAATTATAAAAAATAATAATAATAAAATGTTATAATTAAAAATAAAAAAAACATTGCACTGTATTACTTTTAAATTTATTGGCTTTTTTCTCACTTTGTATCTTTTACCCATGCATACGTAGCTTTGTGAGGCTTCGCTGGTGGCTCAGATGGCAAAGAATCTGCCTGCAATGTGGGAGACCTGGGTTCGATCCCTAGGTTGGGAAGATCCCCTGGAGGAAAGCATGGCAACCCACTCCAGTATTCTTGCCTGGAGAATTCCCGTGGACAGAGGAGCCTGGTGGGCTCCAGTCCATGGGGTTGCAAAACAGTTGGATACGACTGACCAAGTGCAGCACAGGGCACGTGGCTTTGTGTCATCGTTCGTGGGCCGTTTGGAAAACCTTGGCTCACAGAATTTCACAGATCTTCTGCACATTCCATAAATATCAAAAAACACATTCGTTAATATCCCCACTAATCTCCTTAGAAAATCCACCACTGGGAAGCTGTGAAGCACATAGTGGCTGGTAAAAGTTTAAAAAACTTTAATTTTTGCTTAAAAGTTTGAATTATGTCGCTGGCAACACCGTCAGTCGTTTTCTTTGGAGTGACAGGCTGACTTCATTTGTTTTTGAGAAAACATCTGCCAAATACCTGCTTCTTTTTCTAAAAGCAAGTTATTAAGATAATTCACATATTATAGAATTCACCAATTTAAATTTTAAAATTCAGGGATTAGCATATACTTACAGAAGTGAGAGACTACCTGTACCATAACATTTAGAACATGTGTGTGTGTTAGCTGCTCAGTTGTGTCCAACTCTTTGCGACCCTGTGGGCTGTAGCCTCCCAGACTCCTCTGTTTGGGCTATCATGCTTCCACGTTGGGCTATTGTGGATAATGCTACTTTGAACATTTGTATGTATATTTTTGTGGGATATATGTATATATTCAGTTTTCTTGGGTACATAACTAGGAATGGAATGCTGGATCATGTGGTGATTCTATATTTAAAATTTTGAGAAACTGCCTGTTTTCTATGTCTATGCCATTTTATATTCCATTCACAAAAGCAATAAATAAGGGTTCAATTTCTCTATTTCCTTGCCAGTACTTGTTATTGCCTGTCTTCTTTAATTACAGCCATTTTGGTGCATATGAAGTGGCATCCCACTATGGTTTGGTCTACATTTTCCTAATGGCTAATGCAGTTCAGCATCCTTTTGTGCAGTGCTGGTCACTTACATATATATTCTTTTGAGATATGTCTAATAAGAACCTTTGCTCATTTAGAAATGGGATGTTGATCTTTTTAGTTTTTAGTTCTATCCTGAATATTAGACTCTGACTAGACATATCATTTGCAAATATTTCTTCCATTTTGTGAATTGTCCTTTCACTTTTTCTGATTGTTTTTTGAAGCACAAACTTCCCTGGTGGCTCACACGGTAAAGCATCTGCCTACAATGTGGGAGACCTGGTTTCAAACCCTGGGTTGGGAAGGTCTCCTGGAGAAGGCATGGCACCCCACTCCAGTACCCTTGCCTGGAAAATCCCATGGACATAGGAGCCTGGTAGGCTACAGTCCGTGGGGTCGCAAAGAGTCGGACACAACTGAGTGACCTCACTTTCACTTGCAAGCACAACAGTTTTGATTTTTAAGGAAGCTCAACTAATCACTTTTTTCATGTCTTTTTTCCTTTTGTGTTCTTCATATCAGATCTAAGAAACCTTTCCCAACCTATTGGTCACAAAGATTTACTGTTGTTTTTTATTGTATAGATATTTCAGTTTCAGCTTTTACATTTAAGTATATGAGCCATTTCAGGCTTTTTTTTTTTTTTTCCCAATGTTGTGAGTTAGGGTTCCAAATGCATGCTTTTATATATGGATACTCACTTCTCCTAGCACCATTTCTTGAAAAGATTCTTTTATCTCCATGGGTTATCTCTAGCTTCTCAGTTCTATTTCTTTGACCGATATGACTATCCTTATGACTACCACATTGGCTTGACTACTTTTAACTTTGTGGTGAGTTTAAAATCAAGTAGGATGAGACCTCCAACTTGGTCCTTCTTTAAAATTGTTTCAGTTCTTCAGACATCCACTTCTGAATAACCATAGTTTGTTTGTTGGTCCTTTCAAGTAAAAATTACATACTATGATAATAGTGGCTAGTTCCACTCTCAAGCTCACAAGTGCTTTTGCTCAAGACAACCACTGGACTTTATATGTGTAACAGAAGTGCTCTATGCTTCTCTTTTTTCACATAGGATATTAAAGGATATGTAATCAAGAGCCAAGATTTAATGAAATTAATACATTTTTCTACTTTATCAAAACTTCTTTAAAGAAATTAACCTTTGAAAAATTTATTTATTTGTTTCACAAATGTGTGTGAGAACACAATGACCACGAGTCCCACTGCCTTGATTCCTGCTAAGTCCACAGCAGTTTTGCTCATCACTGAATTTGCATTATCATTACAAATATCAACACAGTAAAAGAGTAAACATTTTTCTGCATGTATTTAGTAAAATCAAGTCTGGTAAAAAAAAAAACTGTTAGGAATAAAAATGCCATTTTAGGGACTTCCTGGTCCAGTGGTTAAGACTTTGCCTTTCAGTGGTTAAGACGTTGGTATTCCTGGAGGAACTAAGATCCCACATGCTGCCGGGTACAGAACAACAAATGGCACTAGAAAGCTTGAACATATGCAAAAAAGAAAGAAAAACAGCAACAACAACAACTGATCATACCTTGCATTGCATACAGAGATTAACTCAACATGGACCATAGATCTAAAATGTAAAACCTGAAAAAGAATACAAAAATTAAATGCCATTTTGTTGCCCACATAACTTCAGAAAACCTGTCAACAAGGATTTAAGTTTATTTTATCACATATATCATTTAAACTGTATACAATAAAAATAATTGTCCAATAGCTTTCTAGTACAGGTCAAAACTGCTCTTTACATCTTTTTATGTTTTATGCTAATTCTCATTACATATTAAAACAAAAAATGACAAAATAAAAATATAATTATCCAAGTAATCTTGTCATAGTTATGAATATTTATGCCAATAGAAAATACAGTTATTATTAGTGTTACCATTATTTAAATAAAGATAATTTTTAGGTCTTTTAAAATATTCCCTTGATCCAGAGCAGTCTATTATTGTGTAGTAAGGTATTTTCTGTATACAATGCAAGTTGTGGATATGGCATTTGAGATAGCATAAAATATTTTAGACAAAACATTCTTTCAGTGAAATTTACATTTTTTATACTAGTAATTGCCAAATGCCAGGATTAATTTTTCTCAGATAATTATTCCTTGAGCATAGCTGACAATCCCAGGCATTTAACTCATTCATTAAAATGCAGTAATGATTTCACCAATGGTTTTCACTACCAGTAATAACATGCATTATTACGCATTGCTAATTTCCATGAAGAACAATGAGATACTATTTTATTGGTATTTACACTTACAGGACTATACTTTGCTAGTATTCCAATGCTTATATTTACTCATTAAAATAACAGCTACTTTTCTACAAAAGTTAATTTGTGATTTGAGCCACTAAAACAATAAAATTGAAGCTTTTCTCAGTTTTGCCTTGAAGAGTCATCTTTAGTTTTATACAATGCCATTTTATAAAGCATTATGTTTATAAAACATTAAAAAATGTTCAATTAATAGTCAGACTTTATATCTGAGGGTAATACATCAAAATGTACACATATGTTCATTGATTAAAACACTTAAGGTGAACTTTACTCAGAATATATGATTTGTCTTTAAGATTACAGCTCCTCATTGCAGACATGTTTTCACCCTATTTGTATGAAGCAGTGGTGACATGCAGAGACTGATTAGCTTAAACCGCAGATGTGTTTGCCCTAGGGAAGTAGCAGTAGCCTAGTTTTCCTCGTAAAGGCGATAGCCAGAATTCAAATTATTTCCAATCCAGAGCCACAACTGCCCCAGTTCTGGTAGTTCAGTGATTAAATTGGAATATAGTAAAGAGGAAAGGAAGACTGAACCTGTAAACATATAATGTCTGTATGTTAAGGCTAAAAATAAGAATTCTGTATATTACTAGGGATTGGCTCTCACTATGCTAACATCAGTAGGCAACTAACTCATTTGTGCAGCACTTGAAAAATTCATTTGCATCAGTCATCAACACATGGATGCATAATGAGGGTGGGTATTTTTCAGGAAGAGAACACACATTTAATTTGACATTTTCATGTTGAAGTTGAGGCAGCCAGCTTCCCTGGTTTTATTCCATCTTTTCATCCCACCAAACTTTCCCTCCTACTCATCAAATAATCACAGCATTCTTCACCCTAAAACACAGGCAGATGGGTTCTTGTGTCATTATTTGTAATCCGATTGAAAGATCTGTTTTTGCTTCTGGTCCCTGTTCCACAGTTCTCTAAAATCAACATTCAGTCCCTTACATTCAGTCTTTCTTTTTGCTTAGTGAAGAAATAAAACTTATCAATAGCATTCTTCTGCAAGTTTCTCACATACTTTATAGTTATGCATAATCTATGGGTGAGAGTAATTCACATGAAGTGTTGGAATCTTTTTGTTAATTCAGTAACAGTAGTACACTTATAAAATGGAAAGTATCACATAAATGCTGTGCAATAACAATTTTATGGAAGTCATCTACCCTTTCCCATAAATGTAAATACTTCATTATTTAGGCATGCATTTAAAAACCATTTTACTGGGTTCTGTTTATTCATTACCACTTATTGTGAATTACCTCATAATTGGATTATTTCTCATTTTCTTTTAATAACTGCTTGAAGCATATAAAAAGCACTAAGTGTTGAGAGGTCTTTCCTTAACAGTGACTGTTAGAATTTCTTAGAAATGATTGTCCTAGGTTTCCAGGTTACATTTTTCTTTTCCCATTAGGATGTCTGAAATTCTTTGTTGAACAAGGGAAGGATATATAATATTATGTTTTTAAACTGCCAATCAATACTTGTGTACCCACATTCGTAAATTTTTTTTAACCTATAAAGAACTACATAAACCTAATGTGTGAAAAATAAAAACAGCAAGCCCCACTGGGGACATAAGAAATACTGAAAAAATATAGTAAGAATCAATAAACACTGAGCCCTGGGACAACATTTTGCAACATCACATTTTCCATTCTTAAGATTTATTAAAAAAAAAAAAAAGCTTGCCTTTTATCCTGGGGAAAGTGGGACTACCTCCAGCGCTCATGGCAGTTGATTTTGCTGTTGTTCAGTCACTTACTCCTGTGTGACTCTTTGCCACCCCATGGAATGTAGCATACACACCAAGCTCCCTTGTCCTTCACTATCTCCTGGAGTTTGCTCAAATTCATGTCCATTGAGTTGGCAATGCTATCTAACCATCTCATCCTCTTTTGCCTCCTTCTCCTATTGCCTTAAATCTTTCCCAGTTACGGTCTTTTCCAATGAGTTGGCTCTTCAAATCAGGTGGCCAAAGTACTGGAGCTTCAGCTTCAGCATCAGTCCTTCCAATGAATATTTAGGGTGGATTTCCCTTAGGATTGACTGGTTGGATCTCCTTGATGCTCAAGGGACTCTCAAGAGTCTTATCCAGCACCACAATTCAAAAGCATCAATTCTTCAGCATTTAGCCTTCTTTATGGTCCAGCTCTCACATCCGTACCTGATTACTGGAAAAACTGTGGCTTTGACTATATGGACATTTGTCGGCAGGCATAGTGATGTCTCTGCTTTTTAATACACTGTCTAGGTTTGTCACAAACATCCTTTCAAGGAGCAAGGGTCTTTCAATTTCATGGCTGCAGTACCATCCAGAGTGATTTTGGAGCCTAAGAAAATAAAATGTGTCAGTGCTTCACTTTTTCCCCTTCTATTTGCCATGAAGTGATGGGATCAGATGCCATGATCTCAGTTTTTTGAATACTGACTTTCAAGCCAGCTTTTTCACTCTCTTCTTTCACCTTCATCAAGAGATTCTTTACTCCCTCTTTGCTTTCTGCCATTAGAGTGGTATCATCCACATATCTGAGGTTGTTGATATTTTTCCCAGAAGTCTTGGTTCCAGCTTGTGATTTATCCAGCCCTGCATGTCACATGATGTGCTCTACATATAAGTTAAACAAGCAAGGTGACATTATACAGCCTAGTCATATTCCTTTCCCAAGTTTGAACCAGTCAGTTGTTCTATGTCCAGTTATATCTGTTGCTTCTTGAGCTGCACACAGGTTTCTTAGAAGACTGGTAAGGTGGTCTGGTAGTCCCTTCTGTTTAAGAATTTTCCACAGTTTGCTGTGATCCATACAGTCAAAAGTGTTAGCATAGTCAGTGAAGCAGAAGTAGATATTTTTTCTAGAATTCCCTTGCTTTCTCCATGATCCAGCCAATGATGGCAACTTAATCTCTGTTCCTCTACCTTTTCTAAACCCAGGTAGTCCATCTGGGATTTCTCGGTTCACATACTGAAGAAGTATAGCTTGAAATATTTTAAGCATAACCTTGCTAGCAAGGGAAATAGGTGAAATTGTATGATATTTGAACCTTCTTTGGCATTGCCTTTCTTTGAGATGGAGTGAATAGACATAGTTAAATCTTTGCATAAGAAGTATGAGTGTTTGGATTTTTAGCTTGATCAAAGTGAAATTTGTATTCTATATTTAGTAGACACTCTCACCTGATTTAATCACAAATTATAGAAATATTCCAGTGAGAAAAGGAAAGGGAAGGATGACAGTTATATGAGAGAACTGTTTTTCACAGCTGTACCATTTTCTCTATTCATTTTTAGTTCTCCATCTTCTTTGAGCCTATCTTTCCAAATCATCTAAAATAATTTCAAAGAAGTGCCTTATAGGAAATGCAGACTTTCTAGAGGCAGGCAACGAAAAGATTGAAATTTACCAGTGTGTGATTTTTCACTAGAGGACAAATACCCTTTCAATCTCTTTCAATCAGATAAGCAAAATGCTCATTATTGTTGATATATTTTAAGTTTTCTACTGCATAAGAATATGTTGTTCTGTATCAGGAAAAGTTAATTCTGAAAAGGTACAATATCTCTGCATCAGAGAATTTATATATTAAGAATAAGTTCTGGGATAATATTAAAAAATGAGGCATAAAGGTCCTACTGATTTTTATACAACTGATAGTCTTTCTTAAGATTATTATTTAGCATCATGTAGTGAAAAATTCATCATATTGGAGATTAGGAAACAGTGCTGTTTTTGACTCTGGCTTGATTGGGTGACCTTGGTTATGTTATTGAACATCTCTAGATTTCAAATATATTGTCTAAAGAAAACAAAACAGATTGAACAATGTCTAATTCATAGTCATGTATTATTTCTTATGAGGAAAAATGTCCTTTTTAATGATGGGTGTTTTCAGTTTTCCTGTTAATGCTTTAATGCCTCCTTTTTCCATCACATCTTTTGAATTGCTGTCTGCTACTTAAGATCCTCTGATATATGTCTATATACATATACCTATATTTTTATATGTTTATCTTTAGTGCTTATGCATTTTTTTATGAAATGAAAAACATTGGTTTTTTCATATGGTTAAGCACTTTCCATAGATTATTAATTCTTCATAGCACTGTCTGAAATATTATTATAATTATGCTCATTCTCCAGGTAAAAACTTGGAGACATAGTGAGATTCAATTGCTAACCTAGGGTCCCATTAGTAAATGTCAAACTGAATTTCAAGCCCAGACAGTCTGACCCTGGGGCTCACTTTCTTAATAATAGCACTGCATTTATTACCAACATTGCTGATTTCACATCATTCTCCATATTTTTCCGTTTCTATACAGATTGATATTTTTTGTTTCGAAACAGAAGCCTATGTGCTCAGTCAAGGCTGCAAACCTTTACATCTTGTCCCCCACCCTGGAATGCTTTTCTCAAATCTCACTTCTCTTGGCTCCAAATGACACAGTGCTCCAGGCGGCCTTTGTATCAGTTGATCGGCAAACAGTGACTCCTACCATGCTAGAACACAAGGTCCCCAGATCTTGTCTCAGCACTGATTTTTTTTCCAGCCAGTATCACATGCTATTGCCTGTAACATCACACCATCTTTGAATATGTGTAGTCTGGCAGCTCCAATGCCCCATTGTTGGCTCAGGCCACTACCCACACTTGCTCCAGACTCATCTATCTACTATTTTGCTAAGACACATGTCATGCCTGGCATTTTCCTCCACACAGTTCACACCACTAATGCCACAACTGTCTCATTAGGAATCGCTGCTTATCACTCCTCTAAAATCGGTATGGGAGTGAATATTTCTGCATCAGTTGCATCAACTGATCTGAGAATAATCCTCTGCATCATCACAGGCATACGGCAGTGGCTCCCAACCGAATTTCAGGACCCTGACTGTTCTAATGAGCATCTCCGCTGAGCCAGAGACTTCTCAAGTAACATCACATTTCTCCCAAATTTACAATGTCTCTGATCCTCTTACAGGTAAATGCACCACTAAATATCCCCAAGCAACACCTTTGGAATTCTAGATTACTCCTTCCCTCTCACCATGTGCACCCAGTCCCCCAGATCTGCTGTTTTTGCTCTTCTTGTGTCTTTCAAACATGTCCCCCCCCTTCAATTCTCATAGTTATTCCATAAGTCTTTATTATTTTCTGTCTAAATTATCACCAACAGCCTTCTTATTTGCTCTCTGTATTTCCCACCACGTCCTACTCCAGTTCTACCAGAGTAAATCTGGCACAGTAATCTTAAAAAATGCTTCATCTTTCCACTTTTCTCCATAATTTTCAGTGCAAAATTTAAACTCTTTGTCATAACTTTTAAGGCTTCTTCTTCCCTTCCTCCCTATCTCTCACCCCTCTTTTTCTGACACTTTTCTTTGGGCTTCCCTGATGGCTCAGTTGGTAAAGAATCCACCTATAATGCAGGAGACCTGGGTTCGATCCCTGGGTTGGGAAGATCCCTGGACAAAGGAACCCACTCCAGTATTACGGCCTAGAGAATTCTGTGGACTGTATAGTCCATCCGGTTGCAGAAAATTGGACACGACTAACTTTCGCTTTCTTCCCTCCTTCCCTATCTCTCTCACCTCTTTTCCTGACACTTCTCAAGCAAGGTTCAGCAACCTTCTCCAAGTGCCCGAGCACCACCTCTGTATTCTGCACCTCCTCTGTATTCTTCCACTGAAACTGCCAAAGAAGACCATGGTCTCTCACTGTGTAGATTCCCGACCCCAAAGCAGTTTGAAATAAATCTAAAGAGCTCATACTTTGAAGTTACACAAACCTGGTTTGAATTTCTGGTCCATCAATTACTAGCTTATTTGGATGAACTTGGATAAAAAAATGTGACCTCCCTAAGTCTTAGTTTCCTCAGCTGTAAGATGGGCAGAATAAAGGGCCAATCTCACAGATTTGTTCAGTTCAGTTCAATTGCTCAGTCGTATCCGACTGTTTGCGACCCCATGAATTGCAGCACACCAGGCCTCCCTGTCCATCACCAACTCCCTGAATTCACCCAGACCCATGTCCATCGAGTTGGTGATGCCATCCAGCCATCTCATCCTCTGTCGTATCCTTCTCCTCCTGCCCCCAATCCTTCCCAGCATTAGGGTCTTTTCCAATGAGTCAACTCTTTGCGTGAGGTGGCCAAAGTATTGGAGTTTCAGCTTCAACATCAACATCAACATCAGTCTTTCCAATGAACACCCAGGACTGATCTCCTTTAGGATGGACTGGTTGGATCTCCTTGCTGTCCAAGGGACTCTCAAGAGTCTTCTCCAACACCACAGTTCAAAAGCATCAATTCTTCAGCACTCAACTTTCTTCACCATCCAACTCTCACATCCATACATGACCACTGGAAAAACCATAGCCTTGACTAGACGGACTTTTGTTGGTAAAGTAATGTCTGTGCTTTTAAATATGCTATCTAGGTTGGTCATAACAGATTTGTTAGGAGGGTTAAATAAAGTAATTAATGAAAAATCCTTACCATGCTTGGGACACAGTAATTGCTGCATGAATGTTGATGCTACAACTGATGCAATGCCTGGAATTAAATGAAATGATAATGAAATTTTTAAATGAATAAAAAATGAATGAGTGAATGAACAAGATGTATGAAATTGAATCTAGGGAGGAGAGAAAATGCTCCAGGTCAATGATAATGTCAAGAGACTTCAAGTATAATAAATAAGCAGTACTTCAGATGTATCCATTTTTCTGCCTTCAAATATATTCAGTTGATATTATTTTAGTACAAAAGAAGCCATCAAAAGCTTATCTTTGGTTTTTTTATATTTCCACTGCCATGTTCTTCGTGCCATTTGAGAGGTACTTTTTACTACTTCCAAGATTGTGGTCTTTGTCCATCTTTACTGAATTAGAATAAGCACAAAGCCCTTCCTATTGATGGAGCCAGCTGAGGTTCCTGGCCTGGAGGGGCACGGATGAAGGAAAGCTGTTGTCAGCACATTTAGGGCGCATCAGGGAACAATTGAGCAGTGTGCAGGGTCTGTGCAGTCACTTGCTCTCATTAGATACTTTTTAAATGTTTGCCTGCTTGCCAGAGGCAAAGATGGCAAACTTCAAGTAATTGGGAACAAAATTTTTATTGTCCCCTGCAGTTCCATAAAAACTGAAGATTAATATGTTTTTCTTTTTTTTTTCCTGAATGGCTTTCCACTTCAAACCTTTGGTTGAGAGTCCGGGTCTATGGTCAGTATCTGGAATCCTTAGCAGATAGAATGAGAGTGTTTACTAGGCATTTCTGTAGGTGGTAAAGTGGATCCAGCAAGATACTAGTAGCTCATGTATTTAAACTCTTGATAATTTGCATTGTAATTTCATATATGATCTCATTTGGGCTGTCTCCCATATATTATCTCATGTGGGGAGGGGAGGTATTTTTATTAACCTTCTTTTACACTTGAGGAAAACTTAGGATAATCAAATATCAGTTAATTGCTCAAATTCACTTTCTAGGGGTGCCTTTGTTAATTTCATTTATGGTGAATCACATACCCTTTCCCTTCTCATCTCCAACTCATCTTGGAGACTGATTTTTTTGATGGATTTAAAAATTGAAGAGGCAAGAAATACTACCATGGAGGGGATAAGTGATGTGGCAGATGTGTTTCACTCAAGGCAAATTTAAGAATGTACATTTAGGGAAGTGTGTCCCATAGAGAAGGGGTCCCCAACACCTAGAACCACTACCTGTCCATGGACTGTTAGGAAATGTGTTGCATAGCAGGAGGTGAACAGTGGGTGAATAAGTGAAGCTTATTCTGTATTTACAGCTGCTACTCATCACTTACATTACCTTCCCAACTGAGCTCTGCCTCCTATCAGATCAGAGGCAGTATTAAATTCTGTGCTTGAATCATCCTGAAAGCATCCCTGCCAACCCCATCCAGGTTTGTGGAAAAATTGTCTTCATGAAACCCATTCCTAGTGCCCTAAAGTTTGGGGATTGTTGCTGTAGAGTGAGGAGGTTTGTCTCAACTGTTGTTACTTGAAGAAGATAGGGCAAAGAAATTAGAGGGGAAAAAATGTAGCTACAGCAAAGAATTTCTCTTTCTCTTGCTCCAATTACCATTTACAATTACCTGCTGATGAAATAAAAACTCATATTTTAAGGCAAGACAAAAAAAAATCAGCATCAAACTATTCTCTGTCCGTTTGGGCCTCCTCCCTCCCCTCTAGTGTGCATTGTGCATCTGTATTTTGCTTTCACCAGATCTCCCAATGGCAGAAATACCTGCTCAAGCATAAAGATCATTTTTCCTTCTTCTAAAGTTAGTCATGTAACTGTCTAGCAGATAACATTTCTTTCTTATTCTGTAAGGGGCTAGGATGACCCACTACTTGCCTTATGTGTACAGACGACTTTGTGAAATTTATGTCAGTATATCATTTGCCTTAGACACAGTGATTGGTGCAAGAACAGATGTCAAATGACCTGGGGAGATACTGGGCGATATCTAATGGAAGTTTATAGCTTAAAAAGTTGCTTATGACCTTATTAATGATACTAGTTATGTTACTTGTATTCTGCTATTTGCAGTTGAGTTGCTCAGTCGTGACCAACTCTTTGCGACCCCATGGACTACAGGCTTCCCTGTCCATCACCAACTCCTGGAGCTTGCTCAAAATCATATCCATCAAGTCGATGATGCCATCCAACGATCTCATCCTCTGGTATCCCCTTTTCTTCCTGCCTTTAACCTTTCCCAACATCAGGGTCTTTTCTAAGGAGTCAATTCTTCGCATCAGATGGCAAAGTATTGGAGCTTTATCTTCAGCATCAGTCCTTCCAATCTCCTTTAGGATTGACTGGTTTGATCTCTTGCAGTCCAAGGAACTTTCGAGAGTCTTCTCCAACACCACAGTTCAAAAGCATCAGTTCTTCAGTGCTCAGCTTTCTTTATGGCCAACTCTCACATTCATACATGACTACTGGAAAAATCACAGCTTTTTTACAAGATTGTTATTTCTTGCATTCCAAATGTATGAGTGAGCCTCAGATAAAACTAATGATGATTAGACAACTTGAATTGATTGATCAAATATATAGTCCTATAAGATTATTGACTGTAATAATGTAATTCTGGAGAAGGCAATGGCAACCCACTCCAGTACTCTTGCTTGGAAAATCCCATGGATGAAGGAGCCTGGCAGGCTGCAGTCCATGGGGTCGCTACAAGTCTGACACAACTGAGTGGCTTCACTTTGACTTTTCACTTTCATGCATTGGAGAAGGAAATTGCAATCCACTTCAGTATTCTTGCCTGGAGAATCCCAGAGACAGGGGAGCCTGGTGGGCTGCCGTCTATGGGGTCACACAGAGTCAGACATGACTGAAGTGACTTAGCAGCAGTAGCAGCAGCAGATATGGGAAGAAGAAACCAGAAGGAGCCATTTCTTGAGCCACAACAGACTAGTAGGACAGGAGGTCCGGAGGGTTTTGACTGCTGTTAACAGGGCTGGTCCAGTAACAGTACATTGACTGGCCAATCAATGAAATCCTTGCTTAACCTGGGAGCGAGAATTCCTATACTGTGAGACAAACTGGTCATGAAATACCTCCTAAACCTTGGTGTAAATTAAGACCAAAAGAAGAGGGATTATAAAATAAAAGAGTTGCCCACCATCTAGGTCTAAAATAATCACCTTATTAGCTGTTACAGTCACTGACCTACTGTACACTTTGAAAGGAATTCAGGATGAAGATCAGGATGAGTTATTCTGGGGAAACGACAGAACAGGTCTTCAAATAGATATTTTCAGGAGAAATTTGTTTTTTTTTTTCTGATCCTGGATTCTTCAATCTCCTCATACTTAGAAGATCACTAAAACCATTAAATAAGGTGTCTGTTCCTCCTTACTAGCAGCAACCATCTACTGAGATGTATGCTTGGTTGCATGTTCCCTTTTCTTCAAAATGACACATATGCTGGCCTCCTCCTTCATCTCTTTCAGAGCAGTCTTCATAGCTTTCTGAAAGTCCGTTTGCCAGGTTATAGTCCTCAGAATGCCTTGAATAAAATTTTCCATTTTCTTCTTAGATTGACTGTTGATTAATTTTTTGTAGACACTGACACAACCACAGAATGAACCAGTTTGTTAGTGAGACTCTTGAGCTTGCCCTGGAATTTGTTTCCATGCCCTGACATCAGAGACTGGAAGGGTCTGATTCCATCAGAACTGGAAGGGTCTCCCAGAGCAAACAACTTTCATTTCAAAATCATGTCATATCATTAATTACCAATGCCTTAAAATATCATTATTGTTAGCTTTTTGACCTATGCTTTCTACCATTGTTTTTTACTCTTCATTGGGACTTTCAAAGTTGTTCCTATTTTTGAGTGTCATTATTTTCTGGCATTGTGGGTTGTGGTGTGAGTAACTGTGGTTCTCTGAATTCTTTGCATCTTTCTTGTCTTTCACCTTCAGTGGTGTATTCAGTGACTACTTTTGAGCTCCTACAGTGAACCAGAGGTACAAAGATGAATGCAGAATGTTCTTCAACTTCACCTTTGATTGAGAGAGATATCAATGTGTTTTTGAAAACTCACAGATAAGGGGATTTCCCTGGTGGTCCAGTGGTTAAGCCTTCACCTTACAATGAAGGGGCTGGGGATTTGATCCCTGGTCATGGAGCTAAAATCCCACCTGCCTTGAGGCCAGAAAAATTAAAAAAAAAAAACAAAAATTCCCACATAAAACAGAAACAATACTGTTAACAAATTCAATAATGACTTTAAAAATGGTCCACATCAAAACAATTTTTTAAAAGCTCTTAAAAAATGGAGATATGTGTACTAATAGTCAAGTCAAAAGAGATTGTTGTTGGCTCCTTCTAAGGAAACTTGAGTCTTTCTGTCCACCACAACCAGGATTCCCTCTGGTGAGCAAGGCCACAGCTGATGTTGGAAAGACCTTGGTTTTCCCTACACCTACACTCCACCCATCAACAAACTGCCAGGAATAAATCACTTGGCAACCCTGTGGTAAATCTAACCCACCAGGACTCATTATTTTTAGTCACCATGCAATATATAGACTCCTCAGTCATCTACTCTTTTCAGCAGACTCACTTCAGATTCTTTTAGACCTCCTGCTCCTGATCAGTCCTAAAGCTTCCCTAGTGACTCTGACAGTGAAGAATCTGCCTGCAGTGCAGGAGACCCGGGTTTGACCCCTGGGTCAGAAAGATCCTCTGGAGAAGGGAATGATACCCACTCCAGTATTCTTGTCTGGAGAATTCCATGAACAGAGGAGCCTGGAAGGCTATAGTCCCTGGGATCGCAAAGAGTCAGACATGGCTGAGCAACTAACATTTTCATTTTGTTCACTTCACTGCTGATCAGTCCTAATGCTACTTCTCTTGGCACTGTCTTCTGGTCCTGACCTCTGTATTCTACTCTATGAAACTCCTTGATTATAGTTAACAAACCGTCCCATGTTTTCTGCAACTGATAGTCTTAATTGAAAAAGATACCTTCCTTATGTCAAGTCTTCTTCTGTTCAAGTGGGAAAATCTATTATCAGGAAGGAGATAGTCACAAGAGTTTATGTATATTTATGGCTACAAGAATTCTCAAAATCTACAAGAATTCTATAAAATAATTGTTTGTTTTGGTGTTGTTTTTAGAAGCCATGGGTGAGAGCTTCACAAATGTGTTCCTATGATCTTGAAATCTGTCCATAATAAACACCTGACCGTTGACTGGATCTTTAAGTATCAGAGTAGCTATAAAAGTAAGAGCATAAAAATAAAACATTTGATGAACTTATTCTATGAAGCAGAAACATACAGACCTAGACAAACATGGTTAGCAGAAGGGCAAGGGGGCAGGGATAAATTAGAAATTTGGGATTAACAAATACATACCAGTATATATAAAACAGATAAATAACACGGTCCTACTGTATAGCACAGGCAATTATATTCAATATTCTCTAATAAACCATAGTGGAAAAGAATATGAAAAAGAATAATTATATATGTATATATAATTTTACATTTTACTGTGGTTTTTTTTGTTCCTTTGTAATTTATTTTTCACTTCTGTTATCTCTTGAAATGAAGAGGCTGGTATGTTTGCTTCCTGCTGGGGAAAGTATGATAAGGAATTTTGTGTCATTTTGCATAATTGAGTAATGAAGTATTCTGATTACCAGAAGGAAAAAAAAAAGTCAAGCTGCAAACTTTCAAGAAGTAAAAGTGTAGCATGTGCATGTATTAGTTGCTCAGTTGTATCCAACTCTTTGTGACCCCATGACTGTAACTCACCAGACTCCTCTGTCCATGGGAATGTCCAGGCAAGAATAGTGGAGTGGGTTGGCATTCCCTTCTACTGGGGATCTTCTGGATCCATGGATTTAACATGGGTCTCCCACACTGCAGGCAGATTCTTTACTGACTGAGCCATCAGGGAAGCCCAAAGCTGTAGTAGACTATACCTAATAATAATCCTGCTCTAAGCTCATTCAGTATCACAGTAATTCAAGTCTATGCCCAACCACTAATGCTGAAGAAGCTGAAGTTGAATGGTTCTATGATGAACTACAAGACCTTCTAGAACTAACCAAAAAAAGATGTGATTTTCATCATAGGATACTGGAATGAGAAAGCAGGAACTCAAGAGATACCTGGAGTCACAGGCAAGTTTGGCCTTGCAATACAAAATGAAGCAGGGCAAAGCTAACAGAGTTTTGCTAAGAGAATGATCTGGTCATAGAAAACATCCTCTTCCAACAACACAAGAGACGACTCTACACATGGACATCACCAGATGGTCAATACTGAAATCAGATTGTTTATATTCTTTGCAGCCGAAGATGGAAAGGCTCTATACCATCAGCAAAGACAATATCAGGAGCTGACACTGGCTCAGATCCTGAAATCCTTATTGAAAAATTCAGACTTGCTGAAGAAAGTAGGGAAAACTGCTAGACCATTCAGGTATGACCTAAATCAAGTTCCTTATGATTATACAGTAAAAGTAGTGAACAGATTCAAGGGATTAGATCTGATAGAAGAATGCCTGAAGAACTATGGGGGGGGGGGGTTGTGACATTGTACAGGAGGCAGTGATTAAGACCATCCCCAAGAAAAAGAAATGCAAAAAGGGAAAATAGTTGTCTGAGGAGGCCTTACAAATAGCTGTGAAAAGAAGAGAAACAAAAGGCAAAGGAGAAAAGGAAAGATATACCCATTTGAATGCAGAATTCCAAAGAATAGCAAGGAGAGATAAGAAAGCTGGCCTAAGGGATCAATGCAGAGAAACAGGGGAAAACAATAGAATGGGAAAGACTAGAGATTTTTTCAAGAAGATTAGAGATACCAAGGGAAAACCATGCAAAGATGGGTACAATGTAGGATAGAAATGATATGAACCTAACAGAAGCAGAAGATATTAAGAAAATGTGGCAAGAATACAAAAAGAACTGTACAGAAAAGATATTAATGACTCGGATAACCATGATGGTGTGATCACTCACCTAGAGCCAGACATCCTGGAATGTGAAGTCAAGTGGATCTTGACTACAAATAAAGCTAGTGGAAGTGATGGAGTTCCAGTTGGGCTATTTCAAATCCTAAACGATGATGGCATGAAAGTGTTGCACTCAATGTGCCAGCAAATTTGGAGAACTCAGCAGTGGTTATAGGACTGGAAAAAGTCAGTTTTTATTCCAATCCCAAAGAAAGGCAATGCTGAAGAATGCTCAAACTACTGCAAAATTGCACTCATCTCACACACTAGCAAAGTAATGGTCAAAACTCTCCAAATGAGACTTCATCAATACGTCAACCAAAAACTTCCAGATGTTCAAGCTGGGTTTAAAAAAGGCAGAGGAACCAGAGATCAGATTGTCAACATCTGTTGGATCATTGAGAAACAAGAAAGTTCCAGAAAAACATCTACTTCTGCTTTATTGACTACACCAAAGCCTTTGACTGTGTAGATCACAACAAACTGTGGTAAGTTCTTTAAAGTAATGGGATTACCAGACCACCTTACCTGCCTTCTGAGATATTTGTATGCAGGTCAAGAAGCAACAGTTAGAACTGGACATGGAATTTTGGACTGGTTCCAAATTGGGAAAAGAGGATGTCAAGTCTGTGTCTTGTCACCCTGCTTATTTAACTTATATGCAGAGTACATCATGCAGAGTGCAGGACTAGACAAAGCTCAAGGTGGAATCAAGATTGCCAGGAGAAATATGAATAACCTCGGATATGCAGATGACACCACCTTTATGGCACAAAGTGAAGAGGAACTTGAGAGCCTCTTGATGAAAGTGATAGAGGAGGGTGAAAAAGCTGGCTTGAAACTCAACATTCAAAAAACGAAGATCATGGAATCCAGTCCTATCACTTCATGGCAAATAGATGGGGAAGCAATGGAAACAGTGACAGACTTTATTTTCTTGGGCTCTAGAATTATGGCAGATGGTGACTGCAGCCATGAAATTAAAAGACACTTGCTCCTTGCAAGAAAAGCTATGACCAACCTAAAGAGCATATTGAAAAGTAGAGATATTACTTTGCTGACAAAGGTCTGTCTAGTCAAAGCTATGTTTTTTCCAGTAGTCATGTATGGATGTGAAAGTTGGGCCTTAAAAAAAACTGATCACTGAACCATTGTTGCTTCTGAACTGTGGTGCTGGAGAATACTCTTGAGAGTCCCTTGGACTGCAAGGAGACCCAACCAGTCCATCCTGAAGGAAATCAGTCCTGAATATTCATTGGAAGGACTGATGCTGATTCCGAAGCTCTAATACTTTGGCCACTTGATGGGAAGTACTGACTCACTGGAAAAGACCCTGATGCTGGGAAAGACTGAAGGCAGGAGGAAAAAGAGACAACAGAGGATGAGATGGTTGGATGGCATCACTGACTCGATGGACACAAATTTGAGCAAGCTCCAAGAGTTGGTGCTGGACAGGGAGGCTTGGCGGGCTGCAGTCCATGGGGTTGCAAAGACTGGACATGACTGAACGACTAAATTGACTGAACTGACTTGGATATCTTGGAAGGCAATTCAAGATTGCACAGAAAGCTCAGGAGTAGCATGACATGGTAAATATTCAGAAGTGTCAGTTAACATATTTCAGATTCTCTGAGCAATATACTTTATGTTTAAAGGTAAAAAAAAGAGTACGTTAATATAAAGTGACATAAATAGAATTATATATGCTGTTTCTGAGAAAAAAACAGAAGTGAAAGTCTCAAGGTCACCTTCTTGAAGTCTAGAAACTTCTTGTAAAAAATAAATCACTAATCTGTTTTCTAGATAGCATTATCTTCTTTCAAATGTGATATTCATGTTTTTGCCAATGCCAGTAATATATTCTCTAATTCCACTTCCTCTGTGCCATCAAGACACAATGTTGAAATAAAGAGAACATGAGTACTGAATGAAATCCTCTTCCTAGCTTTGTGACCAAGGATAATGTAAAATTTTTTTAATGTTTTCCAGTTTTATTATTCTAGTCTATCAAATGGAAATAATTTTTTAGCACATCGAGTTCTTGTGAGAAGTAAATAAGACAGTTTAGGTAAAAGCCTTTAGAATTGTTCCAGCAAATGCTTTCTTTTAACACTATCACTTTTTTATTTTTACATTTAGTCGTTCATAGGTTAAGCCCTATTATTTTGAGATTTTATGAACACATTTTTTAAAAGTTGAGATGGACTTATCATCTTCTAATGGTTGTTTTTCCAGATGTAAGCGCCGTAATCCCTTTAGTTGCTGCTTATCACCATGTCATTTTCAGTGCAGCATCTGGTAGCTGAAAGTGAAAGTGAAGTCGCTCAATTGTGTCCAGCTCTTTGAGACCCCATGGACTGTAGCCCACCAGGCTCCTCCATCCATGGGATTTCCCAGGCAAAAGTACTGGAGTGGGTTGCCATTTTCTTCTCCAGGGGATCTTCCTGACCTGGGGATCGAACAAAAGTTGCGGGCAGACTCTTTACCACCTGAGCCACAACAGAAGCTCTTCTGGTAGCTGAGGGCATAAGGAATTATTGTGGAGGTACAGGAGGATCCAGGATTGTCCTAGTCTCTCATTCTGAAAGTTCTGCCTCCTACTGAAGCAAAGTTAGCTTTTTCTATTTCTTCCTTTTCACTTCCCTTCTCCTGCATAGACTGTGTTATCATTCTGGTCACTGGACAAAGCTTCTAATATTTTAAATGTTTTATACTTTCTAACTAGATTAAAAGCTTGCTGAAGTTTTGATATCTTCCCTTATCAATTATTTGGGATACAGGTTTAATGACTGTTTCCTATAAAGAACATGTAAGCGGTTTATTTTCTGAAATCTTTTATGTCTGTGAATGTCTCCCTCTTAGTCCTCTACTAAGGACTACATGAATTTTTAAAAAAATTTCTCGACTGTCATCTTTTCGTTTCCTCTGAGCCTAGAGGAAAGTGCTTGCTTTCTGGGTTTCTGTAGGGAGTTTTCTTAGGCTCCTGTTGCCTTACTTTTCTCTTTTTTCAGTCCTGTGCAGAATTTTCCCACAGTCCCTTAGCTCTGCAGTCTTATCTTCTTGAGCTGGATGCTTGAGTCCCTTCCTCAGTTTCATGGCAAGAACTTGGAAAGAAATACACTCTAGTCCATTTCTCCATTTCTTATGCTCTTCTCCCCTCATAACCTGTTTCTTGGAGACACTGAACCAATTGATTACATTAAAAATTATAGTTCTCAACGAACACCCTTCCCCCAAATCTTCTTAATTCTTCCCCTTTCTTGAATGTCTTAACTATAATTGCATTAAAAAGCCATAATTTCACATCCTGGCTTATTTTACTTCGTATGACACCCACACACAAAAGTCATAATTTCAGCTTTAGATTCATTTTCAATATATCAGTATTTGGGGAAAATACTTAAATTCCTAATATGTCTTTTAAAATATTTTGTTTACTATTCCCCCAAATCCCTTATTCCAGAGCTCTACTTGCAGGAATATTTAGCATATCTATTGTTTGCCTCAACTGATACCCTTGGCTTCAGGTCTCAGAAGCTAGTTTATTTTCCTTTCCCAATGGTTTTGAGGAATTTCACTGCATCTCCTCATTCCCCTGAGAGAGTTTTGAGTTAGGTAAAATAAATGAAGCCCCTCTGCATGACTCCCTCTTGGAGCTCTCAGAGAAGTCAAAAGAGACAGACACAAATTTTTGAGAACAAGGTTCTCTCTGCTCTCTCTGGAACCAGAACCAATGTCCAGAATGAGGGCTGGCAAGCTGTGGAGGGGAGATGAGGCAAAGGCAAGTCAAAGCATCACAAAGGTCTCCTACTCAGTCTCAGTCCCGGTTCTCCTGATTAAGCTTTCACATGGCTGCTGTAAACCTCAGATTGGATATTATTCTAGAATTCTGATAAGTTTGATTCTGCTTGTTTTTTTTTTTTTTTGGCATAATTTTTAGTGTTTCTGAAGCATGATAGTTCCCCAGAGGTCCCTGCTCTGCCATTTTCACTGATGTTACTCTCAACTTATATTTTTTTACTTAAAAGGCATGTGTGAGCACAATCCCATAGAAACACATACAAGCGTCTTCATTCTTTTTATATCATTGCAGTGTTCTATTGCGTTCAGTTCAGTCACTCAGTCATGTCTGACTCTGCGACCCCATGGATTGCAGCATACCAGGCTTCCCTGTCCATCACCAACTCCTGGAGTTTGCTCAAACTCATGTCCATTGTGTTGGTGATGCCATCCAACCATCTCATCCTCTGTTGTCCTCTTTTCCTTCTGCCTTTGATCTTTTCCAGCAACAGGATCTTTTCCAATGAGTCAGCTGTTCGCATCAGATGGTCAAAGTATTGGAGTTTCAGCTTCAGCATCAGTCCTTCCAATGAATATTCAAGACTGATTTCCTTTAGGATGGACTGGTTGGATGAAGCACAGGCTGGAATCAAGAATGCCGGGAGAAATAGAAATACCAGTAACCTCAGATATGCAGATGACACCACCCTTATGGTAGAAAGTGAAGAAGAAATAAGAGTCTCTTGATGAAAGTGAAAGAGGAGAGTGAAAAAGTTGGCTTAAAACTCAACATTCAGAAAACTAAGATCACAGCATCTGGTCTCATCAATTCATGGCAAATAGATGGGGAACAGTGGAAACAGTGACAGACTTTATATTTTTGGGCTCCAAAATCACTGCAGATGGTGATGGCAGCTATGAAATTAAAAGACACTTGCTCCTTGGAAGAAAAGTTCTATTGTGTAGTTCTACTCTAAAGATTTAATGGATCTCCTATTGCTATACATCTAGTTTATTGACAACCTTCTACTATGACAAGTGGTTTGTAATGAGAATATGTTATTTCATCCCTCTGCTTATACATTTCTATATGATAAATTCTGACATAAGTGTGTCAGTGGATATGTGCATTTGTAATTTCAAGAATATTACCAAATTATGTTATATATGACTGTTATCAGATTACCCATTTACTAACAGTTACAGGAATTCAAGATTTACTATATGCTTCCTAACATAGTGCTTCATCAATTTTTTTCATCTTTTCCAGTTTGATGCAGTATGGTTTTTATTTGTCTGACTTTTTGCAACCCCATGGACTGTAGCCTCTCAGGCTCCTTCATCCATGGGATTTCCAGGCAAGAATACTGGAGGGGGTTGCCATTTCCTTCTCTAGGGGATCTTTCCAACCCAGGGATCGAATCCAGGTCTCCTGCATTGCAGGTAGACTCTTTACCATCTGAGTCACCAGGTAAGCCAGTTTTTATTTGCATTTCTTCAAATATTAATGAAGGTGAATATCTTTTAATGAACTAGAGACCTACTTTTTTTTTAACCTATGTGACTGTTCTGTTTATTTATTGCTCATACTTATATGGCCATTGCTATTGGTGTGTGAGAATTTTGTATTGAGAGAGCACTCATAATGTTTCTGGGGTTTTCCTGATAGCTCAGCTAGTAAAGAATCCACCTGCAATGCAGGAGACCCTGGTTCAATTCTTGGATGAGGAAGTTGCCCTGGAGAAGGGATAGGCTACTCACTCTAATATTCTTGGGCTTCCCTGATGGCTCAGCTGGTAAAGAATCCACCTGCAGTGCAGGAGACCTGAGTTCAATTCCTGGGTTTGGAAGGTCCCCTGTAGAAGGAAATGGCTACCCTCTCCAGTATTTTGGCCTGGAGAATTTCATAGACTGTTTAGTCCATAGGGTAGCAAAGAGTTGGACACAAATGAGTGACTTTCATAATGTTTCTATACATGTTTTAATGTTTGTCATTTTTTAAAATTTACTTTGTACTTGTTGATTTTGCCATGCAGATTATATGCAGTTGTATCAATCATTTTTAAATGTTTCCTGGGCTTTTTATCATAGAAAAACCTTGAAAACAAAGAGATTAAATTTTTTAAGGCATGATTTCTTCTAGATTTTTTAGATTTCACTTACTAAATTTCAAGGTATACTTAGGCTATTTCTTATTGTAGTATAGGAAGTTTGAATCTAACTTGGCTTTTTTCAAATTAGATTCCATTGGAACTAAGTTGTCTCAACATCTCTTATTGAATAGTTCATTCTTCCCTCCTTTCCCCACCCATCACAATAATTTGAAGTATCAAATTCATAATACACAAATTTTCTGTAGTATTTGAAATATATATATATATATGTACATAAGTATATATATGTGGCTTCCCTGGTGGCTCAGGTGGTAAAGAATCTACCTTCAGTACAGGAGACCTGGATTCGATCCCTGGATTGGGACGATTCCCTGGAGAAAGGAATAGCTACCCACTCCAGTATTCTTGCCTGGAAAATTCCACGGACAGAGGAGCCTGGCAAGCTACAGTCCATGGGATTACAAAGAGTGGGGCATGACTGAGCAACTACATGAGCGACTTCCACTTTAACTACATGAAACATATATTGGGATTTTTTTTTTTAACCAACAAAAGAGGACAAAGGAGTGATAAATATTACTAAGAAAGAGGGGATTTCCCTGGTGGTCCAGTAGTTAAGAATCCACCTTGCCATGCAGGGGATGTAGGTTCCATCTCTCACAGGGGAACAAGATCCCACAGGCTGCAGGACAACTAAACCTGCCCGTTGCAACTATAGAGTC
Source organism: Antilocapra americana (assembly GCA_007570785.1). Lineage (NCBI taxonomy): Eukaryota > Metazoa > Chordata > Mammalia > Artiodactyla > Antilocapridae > Antilocapra > Antilocapra americana. The sequence continues at coordinate 212,221 of ML660772.1, forward strand.
CATGCCCCACAACGAAAAATCCCACATGATGCAACTAAGAGCCAACCCAACCAAACAAATAAGTAAAATAAAATAAAGAATAAAGAAACGTGAAAGGCTGAAACATAATATTATGAGTTTCAGCACATAATTTTATTAATTTTTGAACAGATATCTGAGGGAAAGCACTTTCTTTAACAATTTTCAGTGACACTGGACATACTTTGGTTGTATCATCATGTGGTTTATAAACCAAAATTGCAAAATTCTGGTACTTCCATTTAAAGGTAAAATTAAGTAGTTATAAAGGAATGAAAATTAATAAGACTTCAATTTGAGAAACAAAATGGCCTATTAAAGTGAGTAAGATTAACTTTTACATGCAGGACATGGATGCAAATTCTAAGAAATATTCTTATGTTTTGTACTTGCTAAAGATATGTGTTGTAGCTTTAATACTGAACATATCACCTATACTTATCTTTAAAAGATAAATGCTCAAATATATTAAAAAATTTAGCTACAAACACTGTAAAATCAAGTATTAAAATTGTATAAGCTGTGAGCCAGTGCACACTCAACGTGGTTTAACTGCAGCATTTAATTTTGAGATATTATTTTTTTTAAACTCACAAAATTTCTATAGGTTACTTAGACATATGCTTAAATTATCCAAGATTTTTGAAAATGGAGAGTTGACTTTGTTTCATGAATGAAGAAGGCTTCTTTCTTGGAAACTAAAATTTTTCAGTTAGTGCCAAAACCCACATAATTGTTTTGACATCAGTTTACTCTTTATAGTCTTTTGATGATTATTTGTTGAGATCTCTCAGCTTTAATTTACCCAGCTCTCTCCAAATGTAATCCAGCTTATTTTTAACCCCATTTGAAAAGATTTCCTTATACCAATAGAAACGTTTTAAAATCAAGTTGGGAGATACACAGAAAAGAAGGTAAGTGATTTGTTCTACCAAATCATTGGTTGCACATTACCTGACTTATGATCAGCCTAGCCTGTAGGAATTTAGTTTCTGAAGATGTAAATGACCCCAAGAAATTGACTTACATTTTTCATTTAATTTAAGTTACAGATATTGGTTTTGATGAGAGTTAGTCATCATAAATATGGGATATCAATCCTTTCCAAAACCCAGTGGCATAAGAAAAAAGTATTTATATAGCTCATAAATTTGTAGGTTGGCTGAGTTGGGGGTACTTTTCTGCTCTTAACTGGGCTCTCCCAGATGTCTTAGGCAGGCTGGCTTTGGGGTCCTCTTGAATGGTCTTGACTGAGACATCTCATCTCTTTTCCTTCTACCTCATCTTCCAGCAAACTAAGGACAGCATGTCTTTCTCATGGATGACAGGAAACAGGAGAGAAGCCCAGTTGTGCCAGTGATTTTCCAGCCTGTGCTTGAGCAAGTCACATGGCTGACCCTAGAGTCAGGATGGGAGGGCCCTAAAAGGCTAGGGCAAAGAGTATGAATACAGGACAAAGCTGAGAGTGAGAGCCGTTTGGCAATCTACCACTGTGGTTGTCCTAGGATTGTATCGTACAATATGTATACTATCTGCTTTGCTGCTGCTGGAGAACAGAACTACTTCAAAGCTTCTAAAACCTCATTGGGGAGGCAGGCTTAAAGCTTAGTACTTCATGGCACCATGTTCCACAAAAGTTGCACTCAAATATTCAGAGCTCCTACCATTGACTAATAATAGGGAAGATGCCATTTGGGAACATTATTCTGATGTTAAGGTCTACTGAAACTTCAACAACAGTGCAATTCAGAGTTTTCCAGATTTATCTCTTAGGGGGAATAATGGAAACTCAGTTATAGGTTGAATTATTGCTCTCGAGCAACCAATTTGTGAAGGATAATGATCTAACCTGGAAGATGAAAGTTTTCATATGATTAGGTTCTTCAGTCCACGAAGCATTGTCAAACACCTGAGAGTAATATGAAAAAGATCTTCCCTCCCTTTCTTGGGCTAATTAAAAGAAATGATGTCTCTAAACGGTCTTCACGCACAGATCTTCCACAAAGGTCTTACTCTGCTGTTTCAGTTACAAGCTGTGACTCACAGCAGCTAGGTTTTCTTCAGGATCACATAGTTTATTTTTAAGATGTAGTATGAATTTTTTGTGTTAGGCTCTTTGCTAAAGCAAATGCCCTCACTAGTGATTTCATAAAACTGTACAACTCAATTAATAACATTTTTAGTATTTTTCTTTTTTCTATCTTATGAAAAATCTAATTGTTAAAAGAATTCCATTTCCTATGATTTGCCATTATGTGGATTTTGATGTGATTCTCTCAATTTTATAGTCTTATAATAAACACTGTCTTTTCATGAAATTCTATATTTTCTTCACTTAAACTCGGTAACTTCACTATACATGAAGCATTGTGATATACCTAGTTACTAGTAATAATAGCTAAATTTTACCAGATGCTTACAGTGACTCCAATACAGCATATTTAAAGTTTGTATAAAATAGAAACAAGGATATTTCAATTGTGAGGAAGTTGAAGCTCAGAGCAACTAGGTTTTTCAGAAATCATTTCTTGTAGGTGAGAGAAGGGGTTGTGCTCATCTTGGGAACAATTTCTACACTGAAGTCTGGAAATTGCTTCCTGGTAGAAAATCAGAAACAGTGTAGGATTTATCTCCTTTGTGACTCTTTTCTCAGGTGTCACAAAGGTCTTACACTGCCTCTTGTTTAATGGCTGAAAACAGTTGTTTTATATATTCTTTGCAGTTTTCTATTCGTTTATTAAAAAACAATGTCTAGAACTAGTTACTCAGCCATGATAGAAGCAGAATTCCTCTGGAATGTTGTTTCTAGTTGGCCAACTTTTTCAAGAAAAAGGGAGTTGTCAAAGAATTGGAAATATCCAATCCACAGTATTTACCATACCTTCTCTGATGCACCTATTTGCAGGGCAGAAAAAGAAATGCAGATGTAGAGAGCAAGCTTGTGGACACAGTGGAGGGAGGACAGAGTGGGACAAATTGAGAGAGTAGTATTGACATATATACACCACCATGTGTAAAATAGCTAGCTAGTGGGAATCTCTTCAAGAAAATTAGAGATACCAAGGGAACTTTTCATGCAAAGATGGACACAACAAAGGACAGAAATGGTATGGACCTAACAGAAGCAGAAGATATTACAAAGAGGTGGGAACAAAACACAGAAGAACTGTACAAAAAAGATCTTCATGATCCAGATAATCACGATGATGGGATCACTCATCTAGAGTCAGACATCCTGGAATGTGAAGTTAAGTGGGCCTTAGGAAGCATCACTGCTAACAAAGCTAGTGGAGGTGATGGAATCCCAGTTGAGATATTTCAAGTCCTAAAAGATGATGCTGTGAAAGTGCTGCACTCAATATACCAGCAAATTTGGAAAACTCAGTAGTGGCCACAGGCTGGAAAAGGTCAGCTTTCATGCCAACCCCAAAGAAAAGTAATGCCAAAGAATGCTCAAACTACTGCACAATTGAACTAATCTCACATGGTAGCAACGGGATGCTCAAAATTCTCCAAGCCAGGCTTCAACAATAGGTGAATTGTGAACTTCCACATGTTCAAGCTGGTTGTAGAAAAGGCAGAGGAACCCAGAGATCAAATTGCCAACATCAGTTAAATCATCAGAAAAGCAAGAGTGTTCCAGAAAAACATCTACTTCTGCTTTACTGACTATGCCAAAGCCTTTGACTGTGTGGACCATAATAAACTGTGGAAAATATTGAAAAATATGGGAATACCAGACTACCTGACCTGCCTCTTGAGAAATTGGTATGCAGGTTAGAAAGCAACAGTTAGACCTGGACATGGAACAACAAACTGGTTCCAAATAGGAAAAGGAGTACATCAAGGCTGTATATTGTTACCCTGCTTACTTAACTTATACACAGAGTACATCATGAGAAACGTAGGGCTGGATGAAGCACAAGCTAGAATCAAGATTGCGAGAGAAATATAAATAACCTCAGATATGCAGATGACACCACCCTTATGGCAGAAAGTGAAGAAGAACTAAAGAGCCTTTTGATGAAAGTGAAAGAGGAGAGTGAAAAAGTTGGCTTAAAACCCAGCGTTCAGAAAAACTAAGATCATGGCATCTGGGCCCATCACTTCATGACAAATAGATGGGGAATCAGTGAAAACAGTGACAGACTTTTTTTCTTTGGGCTCCAAAATCACTGCAGATGGTGAATGCAGCCATGAAATTAAAAGATGCTTGCTCCTTGGAAGGAAAGTTATGACTAACCTAGACAGCATATTAAAAAGCAGAGACATTACTTTGCCAACAAAGATCCCTCTAGTAAAGGCTATGGTTTTTCCAGTAGTCATGTATGGATGTGAGAGTTGGACTCTAAAGAAAGCTGAGAGCAGAGGAATTGATGCTTTTGAACTATGGTGTTAGAGAAGACTCTTGAGAGCCCCTTGGACTGCAAGGAGATCCAACCAGTCCATCCTAAAGGAAGTAAGTCCTGAATATTCATTTGAAGGACAGATGCTGAAGCTGAAACTGCAATACTTTGGCCACCTGGTGCAAAGAACTGACTCATTGAAAAGGGTCTTGATGCTGGGAAAGACTGAAGGCAGGAGGAGAAGTGGACGACAGAGGATGAAATGTTTGGATGGCATCACCAACTCAATGAATATGAGCTTGAATAAACTCCGGGCATTGGTGATGGACAGAGAGGCCTGGCTTGCTACAGTCCTTGGCATCACAAAGAGTCAGAGACAACTGAGCAACTGAACTGAAGAGGGAAGCTGCTGTATAACACAGGGAGTCCATCCCTTCGCTCTGTGATGACACTGAAGGGTGGGATTAGTGGTGGGTGGGATGGAGGCTCAAGAGAGAGGACACATATATACATGTTTATATATATATATATATATATATATATTCCAATTAAAAGAATTAAAGGAATCCAAGTAAACAACAAAAACACTGTCTTTTAGATGGCCACTGTTTAAGTGCTCATTGCCTTTTGGAATATATCAGGCTAATGAAATCTCAGTCCAAATCTTACATATAGGATGATTCGAGGGCAGTCATTCTTTATCCGCCTGTTAAAATATCTTCATAGTACTGCAATTTAGAGTTTTGCTATCTTCTTTCTCTTTAGTTTTGAATCTTAGGTCATCAAATTATATCAATTCTTAGGAATCAGAAAAGTGTGATACAGATGGGTTAATTTGTCAATTTAGATATTTCTTCATTTCAGGAATTTTTTAATGCTATGTATTCAACTTCTTTTTCTGCTCAATTGATTGGATTCTCTCTGTAAGAGCCTTAGTTATCTTTATGATGGTTAGTTTCTGTCTTGCTTCACTGTCTATTATTTTCTCTCAAATTGCTTTGATTGCTAGTCTTTTGTCTGCATTCACTGTAATTATCTGAAGCCATTCTCCTGTACTATTATCTCTATGTTAAAGCATATCTATTATGTACTTTATTTCTCATATTTTTTACTTCTGTAATAGTATTATTTGACCTTCAATTTTTTTCATTGGCTCTAGTGGAATCTCTTCATCTCATTTTTTGTTTTACCATCTTGTGTTTGAGTTTTTTTTATGTATTAAGTCCTTGTTCACATTAATTTCTCTCTTACTGCAAAACACTAATAGGAACATTTCCTCTGGCTTTTGGCTAACAGTTTTTTTAAAAACTTTCTTTTTTTAATATGTACATTTTTGGAAAGGTTGTTCAATATTTTTGCATGCATGTGAGACCATTTCTTTGACACTTACAGGATCTGGAGAGTTCATTTCTCCTAATATATGGATGTGAATGAATTCTCCTTGACTCCCTTTCCACCTCTGACTGATGAGTGTCTCTGAGAGAAAGGGCTCTTTTGAGAATTTTGTTACTCCGTGGTTGTGTTGGGTCTTTTTTGCCGCATGGACTTTCTCTAGTTGAGGCGTGTGGGCTTCTTATGGAAGTGGCTTCTCTTGTTGTGGAGCACAGGCTCTAGGCTCACAGGCTTCAGTTGCAGCTCGTCAGCTCAGTAGTTGCATGTGGCAGGCTTCAGAGCACAGGCTCAGTAATTGTGTTGTGTTGGCTTTAGTTACCTGTAGCATGTGGGATCTTCCTGGACCGGGGACTGAACCCATGTCTCTTGCATTGGTAGGCAGATTCTTATCCACTCTACCACCAGGGAAAGCCCACATGTTTTCTTTACCTGGTAAAGACCAGGAGTTCTACTTCCACAGAAGTGGTGGTAGAAGTTTGAAGAAGGGAGTATATTTACCCCAGAATTTTGGATCATTTTTTTAAGAAGATGCTCTGAGTCTCCATTTTGTTTAGTAAGAGCAATTTCCACTTACTCACTCCCGTCCATGTCACTGTGTTCTTTCATTCAAAATTTAAAAAGAAATAAAAATTAATGGTATTTGTGAGAATTGTCAATATTTAATCAACTCTCAGTACCATTTATACAAGATGGGGTTGTGGCTAAACTCCACATTGCACTGTGCCCTTCTTTACTTGGGCTTTCCTGGTGGCTCATGAAAGAATCTGCTTGCAATGCAGGAGACTTGAGTTTGATCCTTGGGTCAGGGATCAAAGAATACTCCAGTATTCTTGGATAATTCTATAGACAGAGGAGCCTGATGGGCTATAGTCCATAGGATGGCAAAGAGTCAGACATAACCAAGGGACTAACACTTCTTTACTTACTTGTGGATTGGCGAATTTTTTTCCTTCTGATTATTACTTTTTATTCATTTTATTGAATTTTGAAGGAGGGAGAAGTCTATTATTTTTATCTGGAAGTCTGGTGCTAAGTTTTAATTAATTAATTAAGGGTTAAGTATGGATTCTGTGGTAACAAAATGTCTATTCCTCTTGAACTGAAATACTTACCATTATAATTTAATTAGATTTGTGTTACCTTTGTTGCCAAGAAATTTAATGCAGTAGCTCTTCTCAGCCTGATATTTTTTAATATAAGCATCTACTCCCAACTTGTATAATATGATTGCATGACTCTTGTTATTTTATCAGTGATTCTATGCACTTTTGCTTTTCATTATAGGCCAACTAAAGTTCTGTTTGGAGTTAGGTAAAATATGTAATTTAAAAATAAAGTCAGTTTCTTGGAGAGAAGACAATATACTTTAAATCCCTATTATAACAATAGCTTCTATTCTGTAATGATGTTTTTCTCCACCATCATAAAGGAACTCAAATTATTTTAACCTTATGGCTTTAAAAATCAAAATGTGATTAAGTAAAAAATTAAAAATGCACACACTTTTAGTTTTTATTCATTCAAGTGGTCACTATTTTATAGAACCTTTCAAATAGAAATATGGCTGACAAATGGAGACCAATTTATGTGTATTTTAAGATTTTGATCTTGCCATCATGCCCTTGGTCTGCATGGAGAAATGGTATAAGAAATAGCTCTGTTAAAATTAATTAGAAGGATGTCACTGGAGATGAAATTCATCGTTAACCTAATTTGTCTTCATGAAAATCCAAGGAAGAAATTTTGTCAAGTCATTGCATCTGGAGAAAGTGTAGCTATCCCTGAGAATAGCATTATTTTAATCCTTAGAATTGAGACTCAGTTATTGGGACTCAGAGTATGTTTCCCTTTCTGGTTTGACTATTCAGAAACTCTAGAAAACATTGTGACTTACTTTTATTAAACGTATGGGTTCCTAAGTTGTGTATTTTGAGTATCTGTGTTCCTTTGACTGCATTTCCTTTCCTAATTCTCATTTTTCCTGCTGTAATTTGCTTATTTATTTTTTCATTTGAAGGTGTTAATTGTTGTTGTTCAGTAGCTCAGTTGTGTCTGATTCTTTGCACCCCCATGGACTATAGCACGCTAGGCTTCCCTGTCCTTCACTATCTCCTGGAGCTCATTCAGACTCATGTCTATTGAGTCAGTGATGCTATCCCACCGCCTTGTCCTTTGTCATCCCTTCTTCTGCCTTCAATATTTTATTTTCAGTTACATTATATCCCTGGTGGCTCAAATGGTAAAGAATCTGCCTGCAATGTGGGAGACCTGGGTTCGGTTCCTGGGCTGGCAAGATCCCCTGGAAAAGGGAATGGCTACCCATTCCAGTATTCTTGCATGGAGAATTCCATGGACAGAGGAGCCTAGCCGGCTACAGTCTATGGCATTGCAAAGAGGAGGACAAGGCTGAGAGACTAACATTTTCACTTTCACTTTGGCATAATAAATAAATTAAATACTGAACCATTCATCTGATCACTGATGTACTATATTTAAATTTTCATTAACATAATGAATAGAATTATAAAGTCAGTACTCAAAACTTACATACTTTGGCCACTTGATGCGAAGAACTGACTCCTTAGAAAAGACCCTGATGCTGGGAAAGCTTGAAGGCAGGAGGAGAAGGGGACAACAAAGGACAAGATGATTGGGCAGCATCACTGACTCAATGGACACGAACATGAGCAAGCTCTGGGAGTTGTTGATGGACAGGGAAGCCTGTTGTGCTGCAGTCCATAGGATCACAAAGATTCAGACACAACTGAGTGGTTTAACTGAACTGATAGAAGGGTATGTAAAAGGATAAATATAGGAGGATGAGGCCTAATATTCATTATGGTGTTTTTGTATAAAGAAAATATTCAATGAAAAAAAAATTGTTGAATCTGCCATTCTGAGCCAATTAGTAGGCTGTGAAACAAGTTTAGTGAATAGCTAACTAACTGCAAGTTGCATTTTAACAGTAGAAAAGGAAATACTAAATTTTATTCTTGTGGCAAGGGTAAGGTAGATTTTATACTTTGACCTCTATGTAATGTTTATTTATTTTTTTTTACTGTGTCTTGTACTATGAAAATTGTGAGAAACTTGAATCCAAACAGAGAAATTATATATCTAAGTTGACTATCAAAAAAACATTAAAACTTACATATTTGTATATCAATCTTAGCTCATTTAAGATACCAAATAAGGACACATCTTAATATGTAACAGTAAGTGAATAGTTAAATGTCTTTTCACTTATATATATGATTCTTCAAACAATATTATATGGGTAAATATTTATGACATAACATCATTAAAATAATAGGATGCTAAAATTCTATTACAATATGATCTTAATTTGATACTATGAATCCAGTTGATATCTTAGTTGATAACATATGAATAGAAAATATCTTCAAGTAAAATGCATCCATGTTAACTGTTGCTAGTAATTATTGATTAGAAGCAATTTATATTTTGTCTTGTATTTATAGTCTTCATGCATTCTACAATGACTATCCTCTTTATTAATAGAAACACATACTATTTTAAATCATCTTTTAATTTTCAGCTTACTGTTGTTAATCTTAAAACATGTTTTGTAGGCATACTCGTATTCCTATTTCCACCCATACATAATTAGGCTACTAAGGACCTTAAGGAGTCTCTTGATGCTAGTGAAAGAGGAGAGGAAAAAAGCTGGCTTAAAGCTCAACGTTAAAAAAAACTAAGATTATGGCATCTGGTCCTATCACTTCATGGCAAATACAAGAGGAAACTGGAAGCAGTGACAGGTTTTCTTGGCTTCAGAGTTACTGAAGATGGTGAATGCAGCCATGAAATTGAAAGACACTTGCTCCTTGGAAGGAGAGCTATGACAAACCTAGATAGTGTATTAAAAAGCAGAGACATCACTTTGTTGACAAAGGTTCATACAGTCAAAGCTATGACTTTTTCAGTAGTCATGTACAGATTTGAGAGTTGTACCATTAAAAACGTCTGGGCCCCAAACTGATGCTTTCAAATTGTGGTGCTGAAGAAGACTCTTGAGAGTCCCTTGGACTGCAAGGAGATCAATCAGTCAATCCTAAAGGATATTAACCCTGAATATTCATTGGAAGGACTGATGCTGAAGCTGAACCTCCAGTACTTTGGCCACTTGATGGAAACAGCCGACTCATTGGGAACGACCCTGATCCTGGGAAAGATTAGAGGCAAAAAGAGAAGAGGGAAGAGGATTACATAGCATTGCCAACTCTGAACATGAACTTGAGTAAACTCTGGAAGACTGTGGAGGATAGGGAAGCATGGTGTGCTACAGTCCATGGAGTCACAGAGGTAGACATGACTTGGGGACTGAACAACAACAACCACATCAAGGACCTTAAAACCTTAACTCCTGATGCAATTGGGTTTTTCCTCTAAAAATATCCAGAGATGAGTTGCTTTTTCCCATAGTGATTGGGGTGATTTCTTTTTTATCATGAAAGTGAAAATGACAAGTGTCAAAGTCATACGTGTGGGTACTTAAAATGATAACTTGGGCCTAGGAATTTTCCATTTAATTTGTGAAATAAGTAAAGTTGACTGAGATTTCAATGATACAGACTTTCTCTTTCATCATCCAGATTTATTCTGCAGCATATCACTGCTAAAGGAAGTGAACTTTTCTATGCTACTTAATTTTAAATTTTTCCTCTACTTCAATGGCTTTTACATTCTGAAAAATATAGTGAGGGAAATCCAGCTTTGCAAGATATATCATGATTTGAATGCTGCCATTTTCCTTCACGCATAATTATGCTGATCCCATTTTTGTGTTATTCTCTATTGACATTAGTATCATTCTCCACATGTTGAGAACACATGGAGTATACTTTATTTCAAAGGAGATAAAAACAAGAAATGGATTGTAATTGTTCATGTTGTGTTATGAGTGACTTTTTCTCCTTCGGAAAATGAATACTATTTTACTACAGCCTCCAGTTCATTAAACACTTGGCAATTTCTTTTTCTTATTCTTAATCTTTTCTTCACAATAAAAATACTCTCTGTAGTATTGGGATTAATATGCTTTCTTTCCTTTCTTGTCTATTCTACATTCCTAGATAAATTATTGCTTTTTAGGGATTTTGTTTTAGGTTTCTCTCTGTGTGTGTATGTATGAATGTGTGTGTAAGAGAGAGAACCTAAGAATTCAAACCAAAAGTAGTTGTTATATTTAATTATTTTAGTATTTCCAATAGTGTGAGAAATAAACATTTTAAAAAGATTTGTTCTGTAATCTGTAACGTTAAGTTGTTCTGTATTCTCTGACGGTGTCAGTGCCTTGAACTTCCTAGCAGGGAATGAGAATTCTTCCAGTTAACAACTTTTGACCCTAAGACTTAATAGCACCTGCAGATAGTATTACTTTTTTTCTCCTTTGCTAGTTATTAAAAGTATTATTTAATTTACATACAATACCATAAGATTGCTCAGATTTTCCCTCAAAGATAATTTTATTTTATAAAAATAAGCCAAAAATAGATTATCCTTTTAAGTAAGCTTCTGGAAATGGAAATATTTGTTTAACTGACATTTGACTTGCATTTTTCCAAGAATGAATTACACAAAACATAAGTAAAAGTGAAAGAATTTTAATATCCTTGAACATTCTCCTGCAATTAAAAACTCTGCTTCTGTGCTCACTTCAGCAGCACATATAACTAAAAAAAAAAGAAGCACTGCTTCTAGTCTTCGCCTTTTTGTCTCTTAAGATTCATTCAAGGATGTGGGTTTTGTAAACACAGGAAGAAGAAGCTTAGTGCGTTTGAAAGAAGGTCATATGGTGTTTATGAAGTACAATATAAACCACTGCTCTTGCAATTATGCCAACAATTACCCTCAAATAGTAATGCTTTCCCTGCCCGCAAAATAGTTGTTCCAAGATTATATTATCTTATTTTCTTGTTTCTCCTTGGCACATGGATGGATTCTTTAAAATATTGCTTTTCTATTTTTTTGACCAACACTCAAACACCCACAAACAGAAGAAAATCCATCCTGGTTTGCCCATTTAAAAAAAAAGAAGAGAAAAAAAAAAAAGAAAACTTTCCAGTCTTCATTTGCCTTTGTTTTTTTTTTTTTTTTTACATCAAAACTCTTTAAAAGTTTTTCTGCTCACAGCCTCTGATTTTTGTTCCTTTATTATTTCTTGAATCGTTCCAAACAGCTTTCATCTCCACCACTTGACTAAAACTACTTTTGTCAAGGTCACTACTGACCTCTACCTAGTTAAATCCAATGCCGTCTCTCAATCTTCAACATGGTTGACTTATCAGCACCTTTTGACATAACTGATCCTTCTCTTCTTAAGAAACTTTTTTGGTTTCCAGGAATTTTACTCCTTTCAGTTCCTTTTGTTGGTTGCTCCTCATTTCTCCAACCACTAAATAATGAAATGACTCCCACTCAATTTCTGAACCTCTTCTTTCTATATATTTCCATTTTACAAGTTAATCGGGTCTCATGGACTTAAATCCTGCATATAAGCCAGTGGTACCTAAATGTACGCATTGTGTCTGAAACTCCTCGGAATGCCAGACATATATAACCTACTGCCTCATCTAAATCTCTCTTGGACTTCTAATAGGCAACTCACACATAATGTCTAAACTTGTTCTTCCTATGGTATTTCTCATCTGCATTAATCATCACTCCGTTCTTGCAGTTGATAAGGGCTAAAAAAGCTTGAGGTCAAAAAGCATGCTCTCATAGTTCACATTATCACAATAAACTGTGGAAAATACTTAAAGAGATGGGAATACCAGACCATCTGACCTGTCTCTTGAGAAACCTGTATGCAGGTCAGGAAGCAACAGTTAGAACTGGACATGGAACAAGAGACTAATTCCAAATAGGAAAAGGAGTACGTCAAGGCTGTATGTTGTCACCCTGCTTATTTAACTTTTATGCAGAGTACATCATGAGAAACGCTGGGCTGGAAGAAGCACAAGCTGGAATCAAGATTGCCTGGAGAAATATCAAGAACCTCAGTTATGCAGATGACACCACCCTTATGGCAGAAAGTGAAGAGGAACTAAAAAGCCTCTTGATGAAAGTGAAAGAGGACGGTGAAAAAGTTGGCTTAAAGCTCAACATTCAGAAAACTAAGATCATGAAATCTGGTCCCATCACTTCATGGCAGATAGATGGGGAAACAGTGGAAACAGTGGCTGACTATTTTTCTGGGCTCCAAAATCACTGCAGATGGTGATTTCAGCCATGAAATTAAAAGACGCTTACTCCTTGAAAGGAAAGTTATGACCAACCTATATAGCATATTTAAAAGCAGAGACATTACTTTGCCAACAAAGCTTTGTCTAGTCAAAGCTGTGGTTTTTTCAGTGGTCATATATGGATGTGAGAGTTTGACAATGAAGAAAGCTGGGTGTCAAAGAATTGATGCTTTTGAACTGTGGTGTTGGTGAAGACTCTTGAGAGTCCATTGGACTGCAAGGAGATCCAGCCAGTCCATCGTAAAGGAGATCAGTCCTGGGTGTTCATTGGAAGGACAGATGTTGAAGCTGAAACTGAAATACTTTGGCCACCTCATGCGAAGAGCTGGTTCATTGGAAAAGACCCTGATGCTGAGAAGAATTGGGGGCAGGAGGAGAAGGGGACGACAGAGGATGAGATGGCTGGATGGCATCACCGACTCTATGGACATGGGTTTGGGTAGACTCTGAGAGCTGGTGATGGACAGGGAGGCCTGGCATGCTGCGATTCATGGGGTCACAAAGAGTCAGACATGACTGAGCGACTGAACTGAACTGATAGTTCACATTCACTTCAAAACTGGACATCCACTTGTAAAAGAATGAAACTAGAACACTTTCTAACACCATACACAAAGATAAACTCAAAATGGATCAAAGATCTAAGCATAAGACCAGAAACTATAAAACTCCTAGAGGAAAACATAGGCAAAACACTCTCCGACATAAACCAAAGCAGGATCCTCTATGACCCACCTCCAAGAATATCGGAAATAAAAGCACGAATAAACAAATAGGACCTAATTAAAATTAAAAGCTTCTGCACAACAAAGGAAACTATGAGCAAGGTGAAAAGGCAGCCTTCAGAATGGGAGAAAATAATAGCCAATGAAGCAACAGACAAACAATTAATCTCAAAAATATACAAACAACTCCTGCAGCTCCATTCTAGAAAAATAAACAACCCAATTAAAAAGTGGGCCAAAGAACTTAACAGACATTTCTCCAAAGAAGATATAAAAATGGCTAACAAACACATGAAAAGATGCTCAACATCACTCATTATCAGAGAAATGCAAATCACAACCACAATGAGGTACCACTTTACACCAGTCAGAATGGCTGCCATCCAAAAGTCTACAAGCAATAAATGCTGGAGAGGATGTGGAGAAAAGGGAACCCTCTTACACTGTTGGTGGGAATGCAAACTAGTACAGCCGCTATGGAGAACAGTGTGGAGATTCCTTAAAAAACTGAAAATAGAACTGCCATATGACCCAGCAATCCCACTGCTGGGCATACACACCGAGGAAACCAGAACGGAAAGAGCCATGTGTACCCCAATGTTCATCGCCGCATTGTTTACAATAGCCAGGACACGGAATCATCCTAGACGCCCATCAACTGATGAATGGATAAGAAAGCTGTGGTACATATACACAATGGAATATTACTCAGCATTAAAAAAAAATTCATTTGAATCAGTTCTACTCAGGTGGATGCAACTGGAGCCCATTATCCAGAGTGAAGTAAGCCAGAAGGAAAAACAACAATACAGTATACTAATGCATACATATGGAATTTAGAAAGATGGTAACGAGAACCCTGCATGCGAGACAGCAAAAGAAACGCAGATGTATAGAACAGACTCTTGGACTCTGTGGAAGAGGGCAAGGGTGGGATGATATGGGAGAATGGCATTAAAACATGTTAATTATCATATGTGAAATCAATCGCCAGCCCAGGGTTGATGCTTGGGGCTGGTGCACCTGGATGACCCAGAGAGAGGGAATCGGGAGGGAGGAGGGAGGGGGGTTCTGGAGGGGGAGCATATATAAACCCATGGCGGATTCATGTCAATGTATGGCAAAACCAACACAATAAAGTAAAGAAAATTAAAAAAAAAAGTATATCCTGTAAAACCTATCCCCACCAGACACATCTAGTGCTAATGACGTAACCCACACTGCCAATCTCTTTCAGCTAGATCTCTGTATGGTAACCTTCTAGTCGTTCTGCTTTCCTTCCTGTGCTCCATTATTTTCCACAGTGCCTTCAGGGGACTTGTTAAAATATAAGTAAATCATGTCACCCTTCCCAAGCTCTCTCATGGTGTTTTATTATGACCTCAAAGGCCTTGGATCTTGCCCTGGTTTCTCTGAGCACTTTCACTCTACTGTCTCTCACTGTGCTCCAGCTACATTGGCAACCATGATTTTCCTATAATATTCCAGGTGTACTCCTCTCTCACTCCTCTCTGCACTGGCTTTTACCTTTGTCTGGAATACTCTTTTCCCAGGAATCCACAAAATGTGCTCTGTAACCTCCTTCAAGTCTTTATTTACCTGTCATGTTCTCCCTGACACTTTCCTTGGATTTCTGTTTAGAATTGCACCTGTGCATGCCTGTTATCCCATTTTTCTGCTTCATCTTCCTTTTGAGCAGTCCTAACCATTTTACATCCTATATATTTTCAAAATTTAACTTGTTATTACCTCTTTCCCCAAGCAAGACTCTAAGTTTGAATCTTAACTTTTACTTAGAACTATGTCAACAGAAGCTAAAACAATGCTTGATATATACTGGGCACATGATAAATATTTGTAGAATTTTTTAATGAATGCAGAAAAACTGTTACTAATGCCATGTTTTTAAATTTAAGAGTGAATTATGTTATTTTGGATAGTAGACTTATTCTTCTAAAATGCTTTGCATATACTGTTATGGTATATAGCCTTATTACACTGTAGTTCCATTACCTAACATAAAATAAAACCTTCTTAAAAATGTCTTGGATTAAAAACATCTTTGTGTGCATATAAATGGAAGTGAAGGGAAATGCTAAGAGATGTGAACAAAGTTAAGAATTTTAAAAATGTATCACATGAATAATGCTTCAATAAAGGACGTAATAGGTGGGACAATAAATACAAAATTTGTAGGATTCCCCTCCATCAGGCAATAAAGTAGAATTGTTAAAGAGCTCTGTGTGGAGACATCTGGAAAATTCTAAGTGGTACCAAAATAACATTCTGAGGATGATTTTTCTCAACATCTTCTCTCTATATATATTTCCATTTTACAAGTTAATCTGGTCTCATGGACTTAAATCCCTCATATAAGCCAGTGGTACCTTAATGGACACATTGTGTCTGAAACATGATGGTTTTCCATCTTGCTGCCTTAATTGAGGCCATTTTCTAGGCAGACTTGTCTGTAAGTCTAGATATATATTTTAAGTAACCTATTGTTAGGAGAAACACATTTTTTCCCCAAGAGAATGATGAATTAATACCAAAAATACCCCCCTCCCCCATTTTGTTTGCTGAGCCAGGAGTCTGCTTTCTCTAGGCAGTCTGGATGGCATCATTTTGGATTCATGGTAAGAAAACTTGGCAAGGAGTCTGGAGATGAGAGTTGTAGTCTCAGTTATTTCTCTCCCTCCCTTCTTTCACCTACCATCTTTTACTCAGTTTACATTGTTTAGCCATCATAGTCTGTTAGTAACACATTTGAAAGTCATGGGATAAAATCCACTGTGTATGTGAAAGGGCTTTTTAAGGTCTTACCAGGAAAGGATAATATGGTTGTTTTCCAGAGGTATTGTTGAGACGGTTCTTAATTGCCTGAGAGGTTGCAATAGACGCCCTCCAAGTTCGATTTAAGTATCTAGATTTGATCATCTTTAAAAGTTATGTATTTACATACAGCACTGTTGTATTTATGTCAGGAAATAGAATTTCATTCCTGGGCCATATTTATAATTTATCTTTCAGAGTCTGTAGTTGAAAAAACATTTTATTTTTGCTCTGTAAATTTTGCATGACTAAATAATAGAGTCTGGATACAATTGGCAGTTTCTATAAGAAAAGAAAAATGATAATTAGAATATTTTAACCATAAATGACACATTGCATAAAAGGTATTTAAGATGAAAAAATGGCTCCAGTTGAAGATCTGTATAATATATTGTTTGGCAAGTTTTTCTCTTTCTAAGAGAGAAGATGGAAGAATATGCATTGCTCTCTGAAAATGTAGATTAAAAGCTAAGAAATATTCTAATATGACAAACCTAGATAATGTATTAGAAAGCAAAGACATCACTTTGCTGACAAAGGTTCCATATAGTCAAAGCTATGATTTTTCCAGTAGTCATGTATGGATGTGAGAGTTGGATCATAAAGAAGGCTGAGCAGTGAAGAACTGATGCTTTTGAATTGTGGTGCTGGAGAAGACTTTTGAGAGTCCCTTGGACTGCAAGGAGATCAAACTAGTCAATCCTAAAGGAGATCAACCTTGAATATTCATTGGAAGGAATGATGCTAAAGCTGAAGCTCCAATATTTTGGACACCTGATACGAAGAGCCAACTCATTGGAGAAGACCCTGCTGCTGGGAAAGATTGAAGGCAAAAGGAGAATAGGGTGGCAGAGGATGAGATAGTTAGATAGCATCACAACTCAATGGACATGAGTTTGAACAAACTTCGAAAGGTAGTGAAAGACAGGGAAGCATGGTGTGCTCCATTCCATGGGGTTGCAAACAGTCAGACATGACTTAGTGACTGAATAACAATGATTTTGATGTGACATACGTCAGCAGTCTCATTAATAAAAGTAGATGTCAAGCATTTGTATTCTTGAAAAGAAAAACTAACATATTATGCAGTATTTTGGCCAGAGTACGATACATATAAAATAAAAGTTTATATGTAAATCAGTCTATGAACTTAAAAACCTTTGAACCAAAGTTGTTAAAATTTTTGCAGACATCATGTAACATTTGTAAGAAACTTGGGAAATCAAGAAAAAAGAGGTTGAACTGTAGTCGATAAGTTGCTAGAGTTTCAGAGTTGACAAGTCCGAGAGTTAAGAACTCCAGCGATAACCAGTCACTGGGGAGACCCCACACTTTTCTGAGTTTTACCTTCATGATCCTCACAGGGAGTCTCAGAGAAAAATCCCTTCATGCTTCTGCCCTCAGAAAAACATATTTCCCCAGAGGCTAATATTCTATGGTTTTATCAGAACCTAACTTACCCAGAGGAAAAGAAATACCCAACTCCAGCCCCAGCCCCATCTGTCCCAGGTAAAAGAGGAAAAAAAAAATCTGAGAAGCACTGATGAAATTCCCAGTCAAAGGGCACAGCTAAAAAAAAAACTGAGACTTTAACATGGCAACGCAAATAAACTATACTTTAATAAAATAATTTTTTAAAAAGACTGAAACTTAATCATAGGTCTATATAGAGCACTTTCCTCTCCTCTCAAACTTAACATTACATTATGAAAGGCCTGTTTACTACATATCCTTTTACCTATTAATGCTTACTTTTTAACAAAAAATTACTGGACATCCTCAGAAACAAAAATCAGTTTGAAGAGGAAGAACAAACATTAGAACCAGAGTTTGATATGGCAGGAATACTGGAGTTATCAGACAAGGAATGTAAAAGATTATGATTAATATACTGAAGGGCATTAATTTAAAAAGTAGATAACATGCAGGAACAATTGAATTATGTAAATAAGGATGGAAATCTTAAGAAAGAATTTTTTTTTAAGTGCTAGAGATCAAAAACACTGTAATAGAAATGAAGAATGCCTCTGTTGGATTCATGTAGACTTGACATGACTGCAGAATGAATCTGTAAGCTTGAAATTTCTCAATAGAAATCTCCAAAACTGAGGGGAAAAAAGACTGGAAATTCAAAACATAATATCCAGGAACTATGAGATGACTACAAAAGGTATAGTATATCATGTAATAGAAATTTGTTGTTGTTTAGTTGATAAGTCATGTCCAGCTCTTTGTGACCCTGTGAATTGTTAGGCTTCTCTGTCCGTGGAACTGCCCATGGAATTCTCTAGGCAAGAATACTGGAGTGGGGAGCCATTTCCTTCTCCAGGAAATCATCCCCTCCCAGGGATCAAACCCACATCTGAATTTGCAGGATTCTTTACTACGGAGCTACCAGGGAAGTTCCTGTAATGAGAACACTAGAAGACTAAAGAGAGAAACAAATTTCCTCCAACTAATGTCAGATACCAAACCTTCAAGGAGCTTAGAGAATACCAAGAAGGATAAATGCCAAAAAAAAAAAAAAGGATAAATTCCTCCAAAAGAGAAAAAAGAAAAACTAAAATAGAACAATAAAAGCCTATACCTAGATATATAATTTACAAACTACAATTTTCTATTTTTTCAAGCCAGATCATCTGATATAAAATCTAAGCAAACACAACCAGGGAAAAATGTCTGCATAACCTATTCAATTAAGGAAAAATGTGCAAATGTAGCAACCATCAGGGATGGCTGTTTGGGAAGAACAGCCCCACCTCCAATGGAGGAAACATAAAACATATTTGCAACCCCAACTTGTTCTCTCCTCATGGAAGTAATCCATAAAGGGTGATTTTTTTTCTTTTCTCTGTTCTCTCATTTTGGTTTTCCGAGGGCAACCTATCAGAAACTCTACTATTAGAAACTACACAACTCCCTGCCAATACATTTCAGTAAAGTTCTCTCACATCACTGAGGCCTTTTCTAATTCTTTGTGTTCTTTTGGGGCACTTAATTGCCCCTACATCATAAATCTCTTCAACAACAAGACACAGAGAGGGACTCAAGGAAGTTGATTCTTTTTATTTTGTTCCATTGCCCTTGGGTATAACCGTCTCTACAAGATTCTTGTTGATGGCAGGACAATAGAGGTTAGCCCTGGCCTACACTGTGTTCTTGGGTTTACATCTGGCCAAGAAAAGATTTCACCGAATATTCAGACAACTCTCTGAACAGCCTCAGCTTATGAATCTTAGGCATGTTTTACTGAGTTATCCCCCAGTCCTTTGAAAATTCATGTTTATGAATTCATGCACAAATGACAAATTACCTAATAGTGGAATCAAAAACTATTTGATCCATTAAACATATTAGGAACTTTGTAAATTAATTTTGTAATTTTTATTTTTCAGTTTTGTTTTAACTTTGCTTTAAATTGACAGATCATTTTAAACTTATATTATCAGTCCATGCCTGATATGACTAGAAAATGACTTCATTAATAGATACCTATGCTTAAATAGCTAGTCCCTTATTAGAAAAAATAAACTAAAACTTACTGTGAAGTCAAGTCAGCATGTTGTTGCTCAGTCGCCCAGTTGTGTCAACTCTTTGCGACTCTATGGACTGTAGCACGCCAGGCCTCCCTGTCCCTCACCATCTCCTGAAGTCTGCCCATGTTCATGTCCATTGCATTGGTGATGCCATCCAGCCAGCTCATCCTCTGTTTCCCTCTTCTCCTGCTGCCCTTAATCTTTCCCAGCATCAAGGATTTTTCTAATGAGTCAGCTATTTCCATCAGGTGACCAAAATACTGGAGCTTCAGCATCAGTCCTTTCAATAAGTATTCAGGGTTGATTTTCCTTAAGATTGACTGGTTTGATCTCCTCACTGTCCAGGGGACTCTCGGGCATCTTCTCCAGCACCGCAGTTCACAGGCATCAATTCTTCAGCGCTCCACCTTCTTTACAGTCCAGCTCTCACAGCCGTATGTGACCACTGAGAAGACCATAGCCTGGACTATATGGACCTTTGTCAGCTGAGTAATGTCAGCTTATCAAAACAATGTCTAGGTTTGTCATAGCTTTCCTGCCAAGAAGCAATCATCTTCTGATATTTGATATAATACAAATGTGTGGAGGGATTTCCCTGGCAATCAAGTGGTTAAAACTTCATGCTTCCATTTCAGGGTACATAGGTTTGATCCTTGATCAGGGAACTGAAAATCCCTCATGCCCCATGGAGTGGCCAAAACCAAAAAAAGTATGAGGAAGGATTAAGAGAAAAAAAATGAATATTTTAGGTCTCTTAAATAAATCTTCAGAGAAGCGAGACATTATAGAGGTTAAAATCAGCCCATTAATAAAAAGAGAATGTCTGTGTGATAGTAAAGTGAAAGTCAGTCGTGTCCTACTGTTTTCAACCCCATAGACTCTACAGTCCATGGAATTCTCCAGGCCAGAATATGGGAGTCCGCAGCATTTCCCTTCTCCAGGGGATCTTCCCAACCCAGGGACTGAGCCCAGGTATCCCACATTGCAGGCAGATTCTTTACCAGTTGAGTAATCAGGGAAGCCCCAATCTATGTGGTATAGATCTAAGTGGTAGATGACACTCTAAAATGATCTCCAAGTTTTTCATCATGTCATATACTATATATCCCACTATAATCTATTCCCCTGGATGTGGCAGAATCCATGAATATAATGGAAGAGTTACTACTCCATGATTAGGTTGATAAAGATGAAAATTGTTTGCAAATATAATTAAGGTCCTAAATCAGTTGAGTTTGAGGTAATGAAAAAATCAATTATCCTATTTTCTTCCTCAAACCTTTATCAAGTGTAGTAAAAAGGTTTTTATATACATATATGTATATAAATAATACGTATGATACACATATTTTAGGAAACTTATGAATTTTTGCCTAACTAAAAATTTTATAACACTTTTATTCTACTTGTTTGACTTAGTGTGAATAGAATGCTAGATTTCTAATTTAAAAAAATAGACATGTAACAAGCAACTAATGTTTCCTGTATAGCACAGGGAACTATAGTCAATGTCTTGTAATAACCTATAATGGAAAACAATCTGGAAGATAATGCATGTGTATATGTATAACTGAATCATCTTGCTGTGCACCTGAAACATTGTAAGTCAACTATACTTCATTAAATTGTATATATTAAGACAATATAGACAAGAAACAAAGGAAGAAAAAGAGTCAGACACTACTAAGTGACTAATACTTTATTACTAGCCCACAGAGTTTTAATATTTTGATCATCTGACTAGTCTAATAAAGAATCTAGCCAACTGTAAAGTCCTCCTTGTACAGGCTTTTTAAAATAATCTGTATTGCACATGGATTATTAATGGGTAATTTTCTTTTGTCAGGCTACAACAACTGCAGATTTCTTGTTTGTAATGTAAATAATTGAATATGTTTTATTCCTGTGTTTTGCTATTAAAAATCTTATAACATTTCCAAGTCAAAAAATTACAAGTTTTTGCTTTGAAAAATTTATATAATTAAAATTTCACCAAAAAAATAGATTATCCTAGAAGAAAGGTAATAACAAAGATCAGAATGGAAATAAATGAAGTGGAGACTAAAAGAGAAAAATGCTTCCGTGCCATGATCAATAGCGTCTGACTCTTTGCCACGCCATGGACTATAGCCTACCAGGCTCCTCTGCCCATAGAATTTTCCAGGCAAGGATACTGGAGTGGGTTGCCATTTCTTTCTCCAGGGGATCTTCCCGACCCAAGGATCAAAGCCACATCTCCTGTGTTGGCAGATAGATTCTTTATCACTGTGCCACCTGGGAAGCCCAAAAGAGAAAAATAGGAAGGATTAATGAAACTAAGAGATGGAGTTTTGAAAAGGTAAACAAAATCAAAAAACCTTTAGCTAGACTAATTCAGAGAGCATAACTGGAAAGAGCCAGTGACTTTGTTTCTCTTTCTCTATTTCCCTTTCTCTCTATTTTATATTATAGAAAGAGAACAACATCAAAGATCAATATAAAGTTCCTGAAGAGAAAAGAAAAACAACATCACAGACCTTCTATTTCATAACAGCGATTATTATTTCCACTTCCAGGCATGGTGACTATTGTTCAGTATGACTTTCATTAACTTTACTGAATAATTCAATTGAGAATTTATGATTTTTTTATTTCTGACTGAAAGTGCAACTAACCTACATGCTATTTGAGAATATGCCTCTATTTTTCATTGAGATTATACCAAATGTCAAAATACAGGACCTCTGTTCTCTCTCTCAACAGAATGAATGAAAAAGAAACATTTTTTTAAAGTAAAATTGTTTTTTAAAAAATATATGTAGAAGCATAAAATAGCTGTCTATATTAAAGGCACAATGCCAGTATTTCAGCAACCAGGTTTCAATTTCTGTATATGCCATAGGTTTTCTCAGGATTGTATAGCTATCATCACAGTGGTTATGAAGAACTAGGCTACAGTAGGATCTATGTTGTTATAATTCTTACTGGTTGTTTAATATAATTACAGTATTTACTTTTACACATACTGAGAGAATTATATACTAAATAAAACAAGTGTCTTGTAATGTTTCTTCCCAAGTAATAGAGATACTGGCTGTGGAATATATGGGGATTCTTTGCAAGTTATTTTGCAAATTTAAATCTATACTCAAATATTGGGTTGGCTACAAAATCCATTCGGATTCTTCCACAAGATATTCTGGAAAAACCCAAATGAATTTTTTGGCCAACTGAACACAAAGTAAAGAGGAAACGACAATGCTTTTAGCTTCCATCTAGCAGAATTTTAAAGAAGTCAAGAAAGTATGATTTGAGCAGCACGCCTGCCCTGTGCAGAGACATGAAGAGCTGCTTGGTTCTCAGCATAATCTGAAATATTCAAGATCTTCTCTTCTAAATTGATTTTCAGGCCTCTCAGAGGAACTCTTTGTGCTTATTACCAAGATAACTCAGCAACAGTGACCTGAAACTTGTCATCTGCAGACAGGCACCTGACAAGTTAAATTAGTGCCCCTGGGTATGCATGCACTCTCAGGAGATCTAATGCCACTTGACCAAGGGACGGCTGTCCCATTGCTGTGAAAGCCAAGGGTAGTGTCGCCTTGCATATCGCTAATTACCTGTGCTCAAGTCCAAAGGTGGCTTAGCGTCTATTCTCAGATTCACCTTGATAGCTACTTAAATATTTTCTGAGTAAAGCCCAATCCATAGACACAGAGCATTATCTTTCTACCTTGGGAAGTGATGGCTCTGCATAGCCAGCCCCAAATTACACTGACCCTTTTGATAGTGATGTCACATCCTTCAGTGATAGTCAATTAAGCTGCCCAGCTCACCCTTCAGTTTTTTTTTTAAGCACTGAAGAGTAACAGGATTTTTTTTCCTGTCTCACTAAATGTCTTACTTCTGATTTGTGTCTCTATGCATTGAGCTCTATTTCTGGGTCCCTTTTTGTTCTGGATTTATAGCTTTTTCCTTTCTACATTCACTTTTCTCTTTGAAAATCCTTAATTTGTGTTGAGAATAAATAAATAATTTACTGCCTTAAAATGCTGATGACTTAAAATAACTCTGACATTTTCCGTTTTATAAGTGATTGGAAATCAAAGTCATAGTTAAGGTATGATTAAAAGTGCCCTTAAAATATGCATTTGAGACTTAGGAGCAGATATGTACAATTATTATGATGATAAAATAATTGCTTCTTTTTCTTCCAAAATGTACTTTTTTTCCAAGCATGTATGAGTTAGTACTTAGTTCAGAAAGTCAGGGTAGATTTACAGAGAAAGACAAATATCCTATGATATCACCTATATGTGGAATCTAAAAACAATATGAATGAATCTATATACAAAACAGAAACAGACTCATGGAAACAGAAAACAAACTTATGGCTACCAAAGGAGAAAGGGCTGGAAAGGGCTAAATTATGAATATGGAATTAGCAGATATAAACTAATATATATAAGGATTATATATATATACTATATATATTATAATAGAATATATATTGCTATATATATATAGCAATAAGGATTTACTATATAACATAGGGAACTTTATTCAATATGCTTCAATAACCTATAATGGAAAATAATCTTTTAAAAAGTATGTATAACTGAATCACTTTGCTGTCCACCTGTAACTGGGGCTTCCCTGGTGGCTCGGATGGTAAAGAACCTGCCTGCAGTGCTGGAGACCCAGGTTTGATCCCTGGGTCAGGAAGATCCCCTGAAGAAAGGAATGGCTATCTATGTCAGTATCCTTGCCTGGAAAACTCCATGTACAGAAACTAACATAAAACTATGAATCATCTGTACTTCAATTAAAAAAGAAAATTGGGTACATTTGCCACCTGAAAAACCTCTGAATAGGGAAGTTCTCGTTTCTCCAGGGGGATCTTTCTGGATTTCATGACAAGAACACTGAGGCATCAGTAGACTTGAGATATTGACCTCTAAGCTCCCATGGCTTTCCAGGCAACTCCAGAGAGTCTCTTCTTGAGAAAATGCAATGCTCACATTCGTTGACTAAAGAAGGCATCATAATTTGCTTTCCTGTTTAATGTCTTCATTGTCTAAATCATCACCACCATGAAAAAAGAAGCATGCATTCTTTACCAATTGCTCAGAACCCTTTTCTATGCAGCTTACAAACAACAGCACACATCTGGTTGGGTACTCTTGCAGTCAATACTGCCCAAGGTACACAATGGGATGTATGCATCCAGGTATACAATTTTTGGATGGTAAGAATTGTCACACTCATCTATTTCCCTGTGTACTCAGCACAGTGCCCTGTTTGTAGGTGCTTAAGAAATATTTGTTGCACTGAGTTGAAGTATAGTGAGAAGAGGCATAAGCAGGCAAAGTGAATATCTTGCCAAATCCCTTAATTCCCCAAATCCGCATACTGCCAACAACAAACTGTAAATGAGAACTGCCACAGATATGTTTGAACTTCTGTTTAAATTCCTCCCTAAGTTAGTGCTTCTAAATTTAACACTCTAGTCACATTCCTGGCAGGAGGATAAGCACCAGGATGGAAAATGAGAGAAGCCTCGTCTAGTTCTCAGCTTGGCATCACCTACCGACTGGATACAGAAGCCCCAGGGCAAGGATGCACCGTGCTGCTGCCTCACTTCCCTTGCCTGGGTGGTAAGAGAGAGAAGAGGAACAAAAGCCAACATTTTTAAAGCAATTTAATCCCTTAAAAGAGAAGAAAAATTTTACAAATACCCATATTCAACTTGTTGATGACTTTCTGTCATTAGCACCATGATAATAAATGATTAGAAAACAGCTTTCAAAAGCAATACAGCAGTTAGGTATCTTAACTCATCATAGAGTCTGAGCTTTGCAGAGGAGAGAACATTTGATAATTGCCCATATTTCAGGTAGCATGTTTGGGCTAGGATCATATGAAACCTGCTCTAGATGATCACTCTGGGTTACCTGGACCTCACACTAGCTGTGTACGGGGTGACTCCCCTTTTCCCAAGCAGAGTAGCTGTGCCCTATGTCAGCTTACTATGAAAGTAAAGATTTCTCCCCAAGCAGGGCTCTGCAATGCATACCAGGAGGTTGGTAATCCCAGAACATACTGGTAAATGTCTGAAACTCAAAATTCAGACTTCCTGGGGCCAAACAGCCTATCTTTCTTCTTTTTCAAAGTATTGATTTGTTTATTTTTGGCCATGCCAGGTCTTTCTCGCTGCAAGCAGGGGCTACTGTCTAGTTGTGGTCCTCAACCTTCTCATTGTGATGGCTTCTCTTACTGTGACTCCTGGACTCTATCCCTAAAGGGATGGGGTGGGGTGGGCAGTGGGAGGAGGGTTCAGGATGGAGGGGCAATGTATACCTATGGCCGATTTATTTTGATGTATGGCAAAATCTATCACAATATTGTACAGTAATAATCCTCCAATTAAGATTTTTAAAAAAGAATAGGAGTGTGATATTTTTCTGAGAAACTTTTTTCTAACTTCAGATTTGCTTGCATATGGCCATCTAACCTATACCTAAGCGTAGCACAGCTGCAGGTAATTTTTCTACTATTCTCCATTTATCCTTAAATAAAGATGGATGCTGATGTCTTTCCCTCTTCTGGTGCCTATGAGACCTTTCTGGTGTTCAAGGCCTACACCAATAGGTGCCAGAGGACAACAGCTTTTCATAGCAGCATGATCTCTGCTTCTGGAAAGCACCTGTATTACATCATATAAACCCCCTTGCAAACTGTCTCAAGTGGTAGCAGAGGCGATGCTGCCCAGATGAAGGCCAGGGTAGGCTTTCATTTATGACCACATGACTTACATTGGGCAATGACAGCTGCAGCCTCATAATCACCCTGGAATTCAGCTTCGAAAGACTCGTAACTCTTTAAATGGGTACAGTAGCATTCAAGCTGTCAGAACAAAAAAGGAATCCTTTATAATAGCAGTAACTTCCCAGGAGAAGGAAACAAATAGAGCCCTGTGTATACCAGAATGAGACAGTCAACCCACTAATACTATGAACTGCCATGTTTTCAAAGGAGCCAAAAAAAAAAAAAGCACTTCCAGTATTTCTGTATCCAATGTTTCTAAGTCAGTCTATCTTCCTAACTTAAAATATTCATTTGTCAATCATGTGCTCAGGATTAGAAGTGTAGACATATCAGACCAAATGCCAGTTCAGAAGGCAAGGCTCTCTATTACTATCAGAGAAAAGTGAGTGTTAGTTGCGCAGTTGTGTCCAACTCTTTGTGACCCCATGGATTATGGCACTTCAGGCTCCTCTGTCCATGGAATTCTCCAGGCAAGAATACTGGGGTGGGTAGCCATTCCCTTCTCCAGGGTATCTTCCCAACTCACAGATTGAACTCAGTTCTCCTGCATTGTGGGCAAATTCTTTACTGTGTGAGATTCACCCTCAAAGCTGCACTGATTTTGCCATGTTATGTTATCTTAATTCTACTCATGTGCACCCCAGTCCACAAAGAATAAATTCCTGTTTAAGTTTTCTATTCCAGGGTATTTTTAAGATATGTGTAGCAGAACTCTGGCAATCATCTTTCAAAAGAAAAACCAAGTCACTGCTTATCAAAGTTGGAGGAAAATGACTCTGCCTCCTGGAGCTCCAGTCTCCTATGAAGGAAGGTGATGCTGAAAACTCTTATCTTGAATTTGCATGGATTTTTTCGTTTATAAGCCACTTTCACAATTGCATCTGGGAGAGGCAGATACCACTGGTATGTATGCACACATATGCACACAAGGGTGTTTTAGGAGCCTTTTCAGTCCCAGATCTCTTATTCATTGACTATGTAAAGGTTCAGAAATGCCTATCCATCTCACCACAGTGAAGTGCCAATGGCCCTGAGTTTGGAATCAGAAGCCACATGGATAGTCTCATCTTGGCCATTTACCAGCTTTGCTTACCAGGAGGGGAGTTACTTATTCTCTTGGAAGCTAGTTTCTCATTTCTAAAATGAAATTATATGAACCTGAAGCTCCCTAGGGTCCTTTTCAGTTCTAACATTTTATGATTATGTAGTCTTTCCTTTTTATTCAATTTTAAATTTTCTATATTTAAACTAGGGATCAAAGGCATCAAACAGCAGAAGTATTTCAGGATGCAAGCTCAAGGGCAGAGTCAGATGCGATGGGGGAGTCTCCAAACCAAGAGAAGCATGCAGAAGACAAGTGGAATCTGACTCAAGGTGGTGCTTGCAATTCCAGAGACTTGAAGGCAGCAGATCTGGCTGGGAGCACAGGCACCCTTACACTACTGTCTCTCTCAGTTCAGTTCAGTTCAGTTGCTCAGTCGTGTCCAACTCTTTACAACCCCATGGACTGCAGCATGCCAGGCCTCCCTGTCCATCACCTATGCCTGGAGTTTACTGAAACTTAGGTCCATTGAGCCAGTGATGCCATCCAACCATGTCATCCTCTGTCCTCTCTTTCTTCTCCCTCCTTCAATCTTTTCCAGTATCAGGGCCTTTTCAAATGATTCAGTTCTTCACATCAGGTGGCGAAAGTATTGGAGTTTCAGCTCCAGCATCAGTCCTTCCAATGAATATTCAGAACTGATTTAATTTAGGATGGACTGTTTGGATCTCCTTGCAGTTCAAGAGACTCTCAGGAGTCTTCTCCAACACCACAGATCAAAAGCATCAATTCTTCAGTGCTCAGCTTTCTTTACAGTCCAACTCTCACATCCATACATGACTATTGGAAAAACCATAGCTTTAACTAGACGGACCTTTGTTGGCAAAGTAATATCTCTGCTTTTTAATATGTTGTCTAGGTTGGTCATAACTTTTCTTCCAAAGAGGAAGCATCTTTTAATTTCATGGCTGCAGTCACCATCTGCAGTGATTTTGGAGCCCCCCAAAATAAAATCTGCCACTGTTTCAAAATTTACCCATCTTATTGCCATGAGAAAATTGGATTAGATGCCATTATCTCAGTTTTTTTAATATTGACCTTTAAGCTAACTTTTTTACTCTCCTCTTTCACTTTCATCAAGAGGCTCTTTTTAGTTCTTCTTCACTTCCTGCCATAAGAGTGGTGTCATCTGCATATCTGAGGTTATTGATATTTCTCCCAGCAATCTTGATTCCAACTTGTGTTTCATCCAGTCCAGATTTCTCATGGTGTACTCTGCATATAAGTTAAATAAGCAGGGTGACAATATATAGCCTTGATGTACTCCTTTCCTGATTTAGAACCAGTCTGTTGTTCCATGTGCAGGTCTAACTGTTGCTTCTTGACCTGCATGCAGATTTCTCGGGAGGCAGGTCAGGTAGTCTGGTATTCCCATCTCTTTAAGAATTTTCTGGTTTGTTGTGATCCATTCAGTCAAAAAATTTGGCATAGTAAATAAAGCAGAAGTAGATGTTTTTCTGTAACTCTCTTGCTTTTTTGATGATGCAAAGGATGTTGGCAATTTTATCTCTGGTTCCTCTGCCTTTTCTAAATCCAGCTTGAACACCTGGAAGTTTATGGTTCACATACTGTTGAAGCCTGGCTTGGAGAATTTTGAGCATTACTTTGCTAGCATGTGAGATGAGAGCAGTTATGTGGTAGTTTGAGCATTCTTTGGGACTGGAATGAAAACTGACCTTTTCTGGTCCTATGGCCACTGCTGAGTTTTCCAAATTTGCTGGCATATTGAATGCAGCACTTTCACAGCATCTTCTTTTAGGATTTGGAATAGCTCAACTGGAATTCCATCACTTCCACTAGCTTTGTTTGTAGTGATGTGTCCTAAGGCCCACTTGACTTCACATTCCAGGATGTCTGGTTCTAGGTGAGTGATCACACCATCGTGATTATCTGGGTCATGAAGATCTTTCTTGTATAGTTCTTCTGTGTATTCTTGCCACCTCTTCTTAATATCTTCTGTTTCTGTTAGGTCCATACCATTTCTGTCCTTCATTGAGCCCATCTTTGCATGAGAATTTCCTTTGGTATCTCTAATTTTCTTGAAGAATTCTCTAGTCTTTTACATTCTATTGTTTTCCACTATTTCTTTGTATTGATCACCGAGGAAGGCTTTCTTATCTCTCCTTGCTATCCCTTGGAACTTTGCATTCAGATGGGTATATCTTTCCTTTTCTCTTTTGGCTTTCCCGCTCTTCTTTTCATAGCTGTTTGTAAGGCCTCCTCGGACAACCATTTTACCTTTTTTGCATTCCTTTTTCTTGGGGATGGTCTTGATCACTGCCTCCTGTAGAATTTCACAAACCTCCATCCATAGTTCTCCAGGCAGGCACTCTGTCTGTTAGATCTAATCCCTTGAATATACTTCA
Organism: Antilocapra americana; assembly: GCA_007570785.1. Taxonomy (NCBI): domain Eukaryota; kingdom Metazoa; phylum Chordata; class Mammalia; order Artiodactyla; family Antilocapridae; genus Antilocapra; species Antilocapra americana. The sequence continues at coordinate 242,613 of ML660772.1, forward strand.
CTTCCATTGTATAGTCATAAGGGATTTGATTTAGGTCATACCTGAATGGTCTAGTGGTTCTCCCTACTTTCTTCAATTTGAGTCTGAATTTGCCAATAAGGAGTTCATGATCTGAGCCACAGTCAGCTCCCAGTCTTGCTTTTGCTGACTAAATAGAGCTTCTCCATCTTTGGCTGCAAACAATATAATCAATCTGATTTTGGTATTGACCATCTGGCGATGTCCATGTGTAGAGTCTTCTCTTGTGTTGTTGAAAGAGAGTGTTTGCTATGTATGACCAGTGCATTCTTTTGGCAAAACTGTCTATCTAAAGTGCTAACCTGTCTATCTGAACTGTTTATCTAAAGTGCTGCATGCAGTGGCACATTGGAGATGCTCAGACAAGCCCCTTGGAAGGACTGATGCTGAAGCTCCTGTACTTTGGCCACTTGATATGAAAAGCTGACTCACTGGAAAAGCCCCTGAAGCTGGGAAAGATTGAGGGCAGAAGGAGAATGGGGTATCAGAGGATGGGGAGGTTAGATAGCATCACTGGCTCAATGGACATGAATTTGAGCAAACTCCTGGAGATAGTGAAGGACAGGAGAGCCTGGCATGCTGCATTCCATGGGATTATAAAGAGTCAGACATGATTTAGCAACTTAACAAACCCAAGGAATCCATTCTGTACATACTATACAAAATCAGCCATACCATCCAAAATAAAGACTTCCACAAGGACCTATAAGCATGAATGAAGACTATATTTGTGTGCTTCTCGAAGTTTATCCATCTGAGAAGACTGCCTAGTAGCAGGAAATTAAGTTATTCATAGGGGTTGGGGAATGATGACTTTTATATTCTTCTTCTTTTATCACTGTATCACTTCATAGTGGCAAACCTGTCAAAAATCTGTAACAATCAGAAAAAGTAAAGGACGTAGTAGAAAATTGGAAGAACAAGATGTTTTATTGAGAATGTTCATTTGAGTGTGAAGAAAAGGTTCAAAAACGTGATAGAAAAAATTACCTGCAAGAAGAAGCTTTTGCAGAATTAAGTACTTGCGGTTAAAAACTATAATTGAGGTATCATGTCTTCAGCATGAGCCAAGTTTTTAGAATGAATAGTCAGTGGTGAATAGACTTTGAGGTCTTAGTCTTCCAGAAAAAATAAAATTAAGCAAGAAGTATCAGGGATAGTGTTCTGCAGGGGGGCCGCTAAAGCTTTAGATTCTTTCTGTTTCTCAACATGAACTTCCCTGCAGTTTTCTGTTATTCTGGCAAATGGCAAAAACATGAAATCTAGAGTCAAAGAAAAGTGGATTAAAAGGAAAAAATGAATCCTAATTCCAATGGTCAAATCAATAAACTGAGCATGGAGAGAAAATGTCCCTAGGGAGTTAGATGGATTTGCATTTGACATGCAGTGTTTTGCGACCTGCCTGTACAGAAGACAAAGATGAATTTTGTGCTGTTACCAAGGAGGCAAGTCTTGTCTGCAAGATATGGTCTGTTTTGGTGTCTAATCATTTACCTTTTCCACAAAAACATTGAAGCTGGGAAAAATCATTGAAGATTATTTTCCCCAGAAGACTCAATTTACCTTAGATTAGAGGAGCCTGAGCACTGGGCTAGGTCCATTGATGCCCCTGGATTTAGAGCCATTGATTGAGATTAGAAGATGCATCTGGGACTAGGACATCCTGCTCCGAGTCTAAATAGCCTTTGTTTTTTCTCTTTAAGTATTTCCCAAAGCCACTATTTGGGCTTTCCCCCTCCATTTTTCCTTTGATTTTTGTCTTTCTTTCTCCCCTCCCTATCCATTTTCTGATTATTATTTTTTAACAGAACTCCAATTCCAGCAATTCACATCATTTCACTAGAGACTGTACTTTCTTTTTGAGTCAACTGTATTCTATATTCTTTCCATTTTCAATGATTCTGATATATCCACCAGTGGCAGATTTTTAAAACTGTATGAAAAATTGGCAGGATTAAGTAAAAGATGTTATGGTACCTGTCATGGGGATTTAAAACATCCCAGTTAAAGTCAATGAAGTGATGATCAAAAATAGATCTGAAGCGATTATAGTAACAGCGGCTCTTGGAAGAGTGTGAAATTAATCATGTAGGAAATAAAGTAAGGCAGGAAGTAGCCAGAGAGGGAATCTCTGCAGAGGGACCTCTAAAGCTGTAGACGTTGATTCCAGGATATTCAGCTTTCATGCGCTGCTAGGAATAATTCCTAGAAATAGCCTTAACCCAAATCCCACTAATACATGAAGAGTCCTGAGTGCAGGCTCTGGACTCTGAACAACAGTTTGTGTGACTGACAAAATATTATATTATCGAAAGCTAATGTCATCTACAAATTTTAGTTGTCTTAATTATAGTCTGCAGCTGTTATGCAAAGCTAAAAATAATGTCAACTGTCACCATCAAAATGTATTTTTTAAAGGAATGTCTGTACACACAGCACTGTGGTGAATGCTTTGCAGGCTCAGTAGATTTAAAGGCTCCCAATTTAAAGTGCATGACTAGGTTCTGTCGTGCAGCTGGTGAAATTGGCTAAGATCTTAATTCTTTCAAGACAAGGAGATAGGCCCTCGAGGAGACTCAAGGTCTCTGAGTGCTCACCGCCCTTTGTGTTAGGTGCACCTTCGCTTGTAATTTACAGTGTATTTGCTATGAATTCTCTGGCTTCATCTGAAGGCTTTTCTCTTCTGGGGACCCTGGAACATAATAGATCTTTTCATTTTTTCTTTTATAATAATAGGGTTATTTGGAAATAAACAAGAGGTAACAAGAAAATAGAGAAAAGTATAAAGTACTATCTTAATAGTAATTTATACTATTATAAATTACTACAGTAATTTACACTATTATAAATAAATAGTAATTTATACTAAATATCATAAATAGTCATTTATACTATTATAATTATAAATTATAACAATAAATAGAGAAAAATATTAATTACCACCTTAATAATTTTTGCTTTAATTATTAAGTACTTAAATATACACTTAGATAAAATCACAGTAAGATATAGAAATGTTCTTTGATGAGGAAAATATAATAAATTATTTTTATTGTATATAAAAGACTTTATCACATTCTTTTGACAAAAACTATGATATTAATTGGTACTTCCAAAAATTAAAATACTTGTTATTCATTTTTCAGTATTTGAATTGCCATATGCCACTTCTTCCCCTAAAGCAGAGAAAGAGATCTCTACAACAGCAAAATTATTACTAAATAGTAAAAAATCCTAGCAACAATTGAAGTTTTTTTTAGTAATTGTACAGAGATAATTTATTTTTTTTTAATGCAGCCCTCAGGTTTTTGTTGTATTGTGGACAATGATGAAATATTAATATGTGGTCAATGTTTATGAACATCATATCAAAACAGCCAGAAGTGAGGATAATTTAATTATTTGGAAATTATGTCTGAAGAAGGAAATTCCATCTTTGGCTGTTTTGAAATATATTCAATCAAGAGCTGAAAACAGCAGAGCAATTTTAAAATATGAGGTTGTTCTTTATTATATGAAAAACTGAATTGTGAAGGAAACAAGAAACTTATCTTTTAAATATTTTCAAAATGCTATTTTTTTCTTTTTGTAATATTTGTGCATGTATTGTGAAACAACCAGTGAAATACAGATAAGCAAACAAGGGAAAGTATTTCTTCCTATCCTACAATCCTGGCCTATTGGTTTAATAGCACGAGCACTTTGTCTGTCTTCCGGAGAAGCATCTTCTATATCTTGCAAGGGTTGGTGGTTAAAGAACTGTCATGAGAGAGCAGAAGAGGACAGACCAATTTTGAGATAATAAAAATAAATGTCTCCATAAGATTGGTCACCATGAAGAAAGATTCACAGTTTGCTTCCTTCAGCATTCCAGGGGAGAGCTATTTTTAGCCACAGATTTACGGTGAAGTCTATTAACCAACTCAAACCAGTAGCTGCTTAGGAATAATTCTGAATATAGTCTGATGTAAAATATAAATGAGGGTGGGGGTCATTGGAAAAGCAATGTTAGGGAGTTGAACGTTACAAACAGCAATATTGGGGTGGACATTAGGGAAGCAAAAGGAATTGTTTGGGGATTTCAAGGGGGAGGGGATATGTGTGTAATTATGGCTGATTCACATTGCATTGGCAGAAACCAACGCAACATTGTAAAGCGATTACCCTTCAATTAAAAATAAATTTAAAGAAACAAACAGGAATCAGTGATCTTTAAAAGGCAGTTTCAGTCACCCCAGGAAGGTTGTGTCTGTGGTCAGAGGCTTTCAGATTTTTGTTGATCAATTTACTTCAGTTGATTATAGTGAAGCTTCCCAAATTTCTGCTTCCCAAGCCTTGTTCCTCTGTCTCAGGTACACTCTCCCCAGTCGTCAGCAAAGCCTCCCCCAGAAAGCTGCTTGAGGGACGGTTTTTCAGGCACCAGCTGGAAACCTCATTTGTATTGTACTGTTCTTCCTGCCAAGACCCAAGCCTCCACAGGCACAAGAAACCCTGGAGCCTCTCTGCTTTGTATTAAAAGAAAGCAACCTCCATCATCCCTCTAATCCACCAAGTTCACACCTAATAACAGAAGCTTCAACTCTGCAAATTTCACAGGCTATACAAGTTAAAACTACACTGAGCCCTAATAAATAGGGGACATCTAATCACCTGAGGCTTTGCCTGCAGGCGTGCTAAGTCACATCATATGGACTCTTTGTGACAATATGGACTGTTGCCTGCCAGGCTCCCCAGTCCATGGGAGTCTCCAGACAAGAATGGGAGAGTGGGTTGGAGTGGGTTGCCATGCCCTCCTCCAGGGGATCTTCCCAATTCAGGGGCTGAACTCTGGCCTCTTACATTTCCGGCATTGGCAGGCAGGTTCCTTACCTCTAGTGCCACTTGGGAAGTCCCATCTAAGGCTTTCCCCATATCTAATTCTTGAAGCTGAATGTATGAAAAATGAAAGAGAGTTCTTGAGGGAAGACAGAGATTCTCATGAAGAACATAAGATCTGTTTCTTTCATTTTAAATTCACTTCTGTTTTTTGTTTTGTTCATTTTGATCACAGAGTATACTCTTATTCTAGGTAATAACTAATCCCCCCCAAGACTGCTATTTATTGAGTGCTTGCTATTCTCTAAGCCCTATATGCTAGACATTTTACAATCAAAGAATCATATTCTTAATAAAATCTTTTATGTCAGAAATTGGTAATAACAGAAGAAGTTAAAAACCAAGATTGGAAATAAGGACTTTGATGATACTTCTGATATCACCTTTCTTTCACATTATTTCCAGTCTTTCACTAACATAAGCCACACTGCAATGAAGATCTTATGTCTCTTTATACACATATCTCAGAGTTTGTAATACCTCGTCATCCAGAATTACTGATCATAGATCAGTAAGGTATATCATAAGGTATACACAGCTTCAATTTATCAAGATATAATTTACACTTTTAACCAAAGATAATTATTTAGTATTTGCCATACTAATACATAGATCTAGGCCCCAGAGGTGGGCATAGCAATGGTCCTGATCACCTGGGGAACTTTTGCTTCCAATCCCCTCCCTGATAAGTTCAGACTCTACTAGGGTCTTTGTTCCCAGGGGTGGAATGATTCTACCAGAAAACATAGTAAATATTTCATTAAACCTAACTATAACTTCTGCCTGAGCCCTTCAACACAGCAGACACACACAAAAAAGAGAGGGACTGCTCTTCTGGCAAAGGTAATCCACTCAGATTATCATGAGGTAATAGGATTGCTACTTACAATATAATAGGGACAGAAAACCATAAGTGGATCTGATACTCAGAAGATTCTCTCTGGTGCTTCCCTTTCCAGTAACAATCCTAAAGGAACATTTGCAGCAACTCTAGCCTGACAAGAGCAAGTAACTGGGTCCTCAACGACTCAGGAAAGAAGACCTGGGTTACTCCATGGGTCTGGTAATGCTCATCAGCACATGTACTAGCCAAGGGGGAAGGATATCTTGAATTAATGAAACAAAAGGCAGATGATGTATATCAGTCATGGTCTTAGTTCAGTTCAGCCGCTCAGTTGTGTCCGACTCTTTGCAACCCCATGAACCATGGCACGCCAGGCCTCCCTGTCCATCACCAACTCCCAGAGTCCACCCAAACCCATGGTCTTAGGACAGACTGTGACTCTTTTCACCAAACCTGTGGTAAATTTCTTTTGAGAAATTGTAACTTGATGGCTCTTGGGAGAAGAAATGAGAGAATGGAGTAAGCTTAATGTTGGGTCAAATGAATCAGCGAGATGCAAGGAGATTATATCAGTGTCCTGTGCATCTCATTCTTGCTGACTTCAATGAATGTATCTGCATCTCCATGCCTCTTACACAGGCAGCCCTGAAGTACAGAAGAATTAACACTCGCAGAAGGAACAGCTGTCAACCAGTAATTCTCTGGCATTTGTGTATGTATCTCCCAGTTCCCTGGCTCTTTGGGTGGTATTATTCTAATGAAGGTGTTTCTCTGAAGATTTCATCCCCAGCTGTCCACCATAATGGCTGGCTAATTCATGTGTTCTATAATGCCTACCTGCTACTTCTATATTATGTACACTACTTGCCTTGTGGCTCAGCTGGTAAAGAATCCACCTGCAATGCAGGAGACGTGAGTTCGATCCTTGGGTTGGGAAGATCCCCTGGAGAAGGTACGGCTACCCATTCCAGTATTCTGGCCTGGAAAATTCCAAGGGCTGTATAGTCCATGGGGTCACAAAGAGTCGGACATGACAGCGACTTTCACTTCACTTGTCCTAAAATTTTTGTCTCACATCTTGCTTCTGGAAGAACTCAAATTAGGATCTCCTCTGGATGCAAGAACCTCTGCTCCAGCTCTTGAGACTCAAAGTCATATCTCCACATGGGCGTGGACCTCTCTAGACATCTAATTTATGATGGAGCAACAGAAATCAACATTGACTTTGGGTTCCTCTTTTATTTTTTGCACTGTTTCTACTTTGTAAAGTTTGGGTATGTTTAATTCATTTTCAGAATGAAACTCAAACCATGAAGTATCAGGTCATTTCTATTACACTGACAGAAACAACAACATTGGATAATCTAGGAACGGGTCGGGTAGGGGGGCCCTGGGAATATTCATGTGTTACTGCTGAAGGTGAATATTGGTGGAAGTTGTCTGCAGAATAGTCTGGCAGTACTCAGTGACAGTACGTTTTCACTTACTCTGTGAGACCCAGCAATTTTGTTCGTAAATATTAATATATATTCCAAAGAAATGTTCAGTGGATCTACAAGAAGATATGAGTGAGGAAGCCCAGCATAGTGCTATTTTTGCTGGTAGGAAATTGCACCAATGCAAGTATTGACCATGAGAGAAGTAGATGGTAAGATGTGTCATTGTTCACCTCATAGTACCTACATCAGTACAAGTAACAGACGAATGATATACACAGCAACTTGGATAGATCTTAAAAATGTATTGTGAAATAAATAGAGTAGAAATCACCCCAATATATATAGCAATTCTTTTGTATATATTAAAATATGCATGCAAACAGCAATTCATCTTCTGTAAGAACACATCGACTGCAGTCTATACAGCAAATGTGTTGAGAGGGAAGATGAAACAGGAAAGAACAAAAGAAAACAAATGAACAAAAAACAAGAACCATGCCTTGTGGAGACCATTAATTATAATACACCAAGTACTGACAAATAAGATAAAATTAACTGTTGGCACCTAAGAAATCTATATACATAGCTCAAGTATTTCTATAGGTTTGCTGCAGATGGAAGTTTGGCACAAGTTTTAGTTTAAGTGCTGGAAGTACCTGTAATTGATTTAATAATTTTCATGTTGATAGCTGCTAGTTCGGTTTCAGTTTCTTCCATTACAAATAGTGCTGTAATGAGTAGTGTTCTATGCCATGTGCAACACACATAGCTCTACCGAGAGCAGCAATGAGATGTAATGATTAAGAATGCTGGGTCCAGTATTGGAGTCTTGGCTCCACTACTCTGCCCTTGAACACAACAGTTCATTGTTCTGGGCATCAGTTTCTTGATAATAATAGTACCTACCCCATGGAACTATGGTGATAATAAAACGATCTAATGTTTGCAAAGCATTTAGAGGAATGCTGGTACATGCAGCACTCAATCAATGTTATTAATCCTACTGTTTTAACATATATTTCAACAGGGTAAAATTACAGATATGGAGTTTCTTGATTACAGGGAATGCATTTTCAATTTTGATACATGTTTAGAAAATTGCAAATAGGCCATTTCAATTTAGTCCACCACCAAAGATTCCTGGGAATATAATTTTTCTATATGCTTGCCAAACTCTGACATCTTCATTCTTTTCTCATTCATTTTCATCTTTTGGTGAATAAAACATTATTTTACATTAAATTTCCCTGATTACAAGTGTGTATTGGGCCTTCAAACTTTTATTTGATATTCATTCAGAAGCTGGCATATTAACAAGATTAATCCTGTCCAGTTTTAGACAAAAGAGGCTTCAATCAGCTTTTGTATTTATTTGGCTTATGACCTGTGATAGATTCAACCAGTGCTAAGCTTAGCATGAAGCAGCCCTACACACTGGCCTTAGAGATTCTATTATTTTCTCTCTGGCCAGATGGGCTATTTGGGATATATAAATGATCATGATTATATCATAATGTTGTCATTGTATTTCTTTTCCAAATATTCATAAACATCATCTTGATTAAAATCAAATCTCTAAAGCTGCTAGAAGTGAAACTAAATTGACACAGAATTATTCAACATTGGATTACTTTAGAACATTGCTTTGGCTTTTAAAATTTTTCGTCACATGCAAGATTTTCGCAGCATAATTTTAATCCAAATGCCTAAATTCTTTTCTGTGACCTTAAAGAAATTTAAATGTTTATTATATCTTTGCTAGAATAAAATGCCAGTTCATGAAGATTTAGAAAATGTCAGCCAATATAGCCAAAGAGGTATTTATTAAGGAAAAAATCAAAGCCCATGTAATACTAGGGTAATTTATGTGGGAAAAATAAAGGAATGAGAAGTCACTTCCTGTTAAAATTATCCTTAGCCTATGATGATTTCTTTTTCTATTGAGTTCCTAAGAAGAGTTTGCCAGTAAAAGCATTTTTTATTTAGTGTGATGTATATTCAGACAGTTCTCTGTCTTCTATCCCAGATATAGACTTGAAGCCCAGAGAACTCCTGCTGATTCCATAGCAACCTTCATCAATATAGAAAGCCTGCAGATATATGGAGAGATAAGAGAGAAGTAAGAGTCAGAGCATGTGTCATTTCATCAGTCTATTGTAACAAAGGAACAGAAGTGGTAGGGGAATTGTCAGATGTTAGAACCCTTTGCTGCCCTATATTCTCAGCTCACTGCTTTGGGAATCTGAAAAAAACTGAAAGATTTAATCTTTTTCTGTATTTTTCAGTATTAAACCATGTTATTAATTACTTCTTGCATAATTATTATAGTAAATGTTTCTATACTCCAAAGTTCAGATTATGTTTCTTGGAGCTCATCTATTGAGTCAAAACCTTGTCTAGAAGTAGGGTAAAACTTATTAGGAGTACAGAGCTTTCACACCTGAAAATACATTGGCCACAAAATTCTTCTGAGTGAAGTTTTCATCTAATGCCCTGGTAATATATGGCAAGTTATGCTTTATGGAGAGTGGTTTCTTTAACAGAGACTCATTTCTTGTTATATAACTGATACACTCTGTATACAGTCTCTGCAATATTGTGATGTAAAGTGCTTCTGGGATAACTCTGTGGAGATGAATTCTCATCAATCTATGCATTGCCTAATTTCTCACTGACATCCCCAGTGAAATAAAGCAGAGAACTCTTCTTCAAAGACTCTTGGTATTAATAGACCATCTAAGTATCTTTTATGCATTTCCTTATCAGATCTACTACAACAGAGCAGACAACATCAACAATGAAATGCACACTTCTCTTTTTCCTTTATTACGAAGCATATTGAAATTAAGATGTTCTAATTATGAAAATCATAGACATAGTCTAATTATGAACTCCATATCAGTTCAAGTCAGGTATTCATTCATTCATTCAGTGAGTGTTTAGTGAATCCTGACCATGAACAAGTTACTGTACATTATAGAGAATTTGCATATAAAGGAACAACTTTCTTCAGTGTATCCAGGTGGATAAGTTATGCACTTCATTATTTGTGGTGAGAAATAGAAAGAAACAAGTTCTATAGAAGGTTAGCAAGAACACAACACGGGAAGACAAAGAAAGATGAGAATATTTTCCAAATGAAAATACCCTAAAGTCCTTTGTAGAGATGTCATGTAGTCTAAGCCATGAAAGTTGGGTATTTCAACATGTTGATATGAGGTAAACCAAGTTTTGAATGTGAAAAGAAATACTGTGGGAAGAAAGCCTGGAATGGGACCATGTAAAGATTGTGCAGGAAATATCTAGGAATCTGGTCTTTATGGAGAATGAAGTAAGTGAAGCGGACATATGGAAATCAGTGAAGCAGGAAGCCGATACCAGATAAGCCACCTGGTGTGCCCATGCCAACAAGCTAGGGCTTTTCTTGGTCACTACAGGTTTTAAGCAGAGATTAAATGATCAGAATTGTATTGTACAGAGTGAATCTGACTGAGATGCTCAGATTGGATTGAAATGAGGGGAAACTGAAAATAGTCAAAGGGAAATCTTCTTTAAAATGTCAGGAGATTTGGTAACAAGGGCCTCAACTAAGATAATGCCACTGAAATAAAGATGAGAGGGCAGGGTGGGACAGGGATGTGGAGAACTTTGTACATAACTGGATGTAGGCAATGGGAAGGGAAAAAGGACCAGATGATGCTACTAAAATAAAAAAAAAAAGACACAGGAGAGGAAATGAGTATTTGGAACAGAAGCTGAATATTTCAAGACATACTAAATTTTAGGTTTGGGGAAGTAGGTACATTTACTATTAGGTATTGAATCAAAGAAAGAGTAATTATGAAGAATGAAGGGAAGGTTAATGATTTAGAGAGATTGAAGAAACAAAGAAAGGTCCTTGAATTTAATGACTAAGAAGTCACTGGGGAATCTTCATTTTTGAAATATATGAGCAAAATAGAGAAAAAATAGATCCAAAAATATTAATTTGTTATACAGACAGAGAGATTACGAAATGGTTGCTCTGTATATTTTTTCTATACTGACTAAGCAATTCTGAGTAACAAAGAAGACAACAGTGAAATGTCAACAGTCTTTGGTGACATTTAGGTAGCAAGAACAGGAGCCATGTGTGAAGAGACTGCAAAGGCCAATTGTCAAAAGCTGGATTGTTTGGGATCATAATTATTTCTTTAGAAAAGCTCTTCGAGCTCCATTTCTTTATTCAGGGTAAATTGTCCTGCCATGAATCTTATTCTGTTACAGCTCCCTGATTTGGCTGAGATTTCATCACTTGTAGATCTACTGATCACATTTAATATCCATCTAATAATCCCTTAATGCTCTCACAAGAATAAAGGAATGATCCTGATTTTCTACAGCTTCTTCTCCTGCCCAATATTCTAGAGTTCACTGTAACTGACTCCCCTCCCCAGGCAATTATAACCCACTTTAATTGAGCAGCTACTATGTGATGTGTATTTTAATAGTATATTTATGAGCATTATCTATGAGAATTCTCACAATGGTTTTATGGCATCTCTGCTATTATAGTCCCTATTTTGCTTAGGAGGAAGCTGATGTTTGGCATATTAAAAAGCAGAGACGTTACTTTGCCAACAAAGGTCCATCTAGTCAAGGCTATGGTTTTTCCAGTATGGATGTGAGAGTTGGACTATAAAGAAAGCTGAGTGCTGAAAAATTGATGCTTTTGAACTGTGGTGTTGGAGAAGACTCTTGAGAGTCCCTTGGACTGCAGGAGATCCAACCAGTACATCCTAAAGGAGATCAGTCCTGAATGTTCATTGGAAGGACTGATGTTGAAGCTGAAACTCCAATACTTTGGCCACCTGATGTGAAGGGCTGACTCATCTGAGAAGACCCTTATGCTGGGAAATATTGAGGGCAGGAGGAGAAGGGGACAATACAGGATGAGATGGTTGGATGCCATCACCGACTCAATGGACATGAGTTTGAATAAACTCCAGGAGTTGGTGATGGACAAGGAGGCCTAGCATGCTGCAGTCCATGGGGTCGCAAAGAGTCGGACATGACTAAGTGACTGAACTGATTTTAGCAAGTGTAAGCAACTTTCCCAAGGCAACTCAGCTAGAAGATACTGTGGAACATATTGTTTCAATCTTCCTGTCTTTTCCAGAAGGAGACTGGACAATATCCACCAAAGAAACCATATGCTAAATTGTTCAAAGTTTCAAAAACTGCACAAGTTCTCCCTAAATTACTAATATTACTAAATTACTAACTTTTCTGTGATTGTGGGAAAAATGGAATTATGGAAAGTCAGAAAACCTAAGTTCCATTGTTACGCCTTTCAGTACATGTATAGGAAAATCACTAAATCTCCTTGGGTCTTTGAGTTCTCTTTGACAAAAGTGGGTTAGTACTTGGCTACCTGCATCATAATGGTTTTGTACCTATTGATTTAGATAACTCCATGGAAGTTCTCCATAAGCCTTAAATTGCCTTGAAAATTATCCAGATGCTCCTTGCTCTTCTGTCCTTCACCCCACGTATAAGAACATTTCAAGTCTGTTTCTAAAGGCATTGCTTGCTGTCCAGATAAAGGAAATTCATAAAAACTGGGACTCTGACTCTTATTCCTACTAAATAGGATTATACTTGTAAATGCAACTAAACCCTGGATAAAACAAGAGATTATAGTATTACTGATTTTACTTTTCAGAATACTATATTTTCGGTTGAACCCAAAGTTGAAATGCTAAAAATTGTGCTGGGAATTACAATGTTTCTGGTAAAATTTTCTGGTAAAAAATAAAATCAACCTGTTTGTATTCAATGACCTTCAAACTCCTGTATCTGGGTTTTTATTTATTCAGCATTTTTGAGGAGCTACCATGGGTCAGGCACTCAGGTACCTTATAGCTCAGTGATCAGATAAGGAAGAAAGTACTATTCAGCCTCATCCTGAGAAGGGGAAAGGAGCTCTGAGTGGATGGAATAGCATGTGCCATGCCACAGGTATAAATCAGAACTTAGTTTTCTAGGGGGCCTTTCCAGGTGGCACTACTGGTAAAGAACATTCCTGCCAATGCAGGAGACATAAGAGATGTGGGTTCAGTCCCTGGGTCAGGAAGATCCCCTGGAGGAGGGTATGGCAACTCACTCCAGTATTCTTGTCTGGAAAATCCCATGGACAGAGAAGCCTGGCAGGCTACAGTCCATGGGGTCACACAGAATTGGACACAAACTGAAGTGACTCAGCATGCACACATGTGCCTAGGGAGCTGAAATTGATCTGGAGAATTAGGGTGAAATCAGGAGATTTTGGAAAGGCAGATACCAAGGGCTTTGTATTCCATGTTAAAATGTTTGGACTCTATCCTAAGGACAATGAAGAGTAGTTTGATGGATTTTAAGCATAAAACAATAATGCTTTTCAAAGATCTCTTTGATTCATGTAGAGAATGTATTTAATGGGTGGGCTCATTTGTCCTTGTTTCTCCTGTTGTAGCACTATTTTTAAAGATCAGTTTTATTGTGAGAGTTGGACTACAAAGAAAACTGAGTGCTGAAGAAGAGATGCTTTTGAACTGTGGTGTTGGAGAAGACTCTTGAGAGTCCCTTGGACTGCAAGGAGATCCAATCAGTCCATCCTAAAGGAAATCACTCCTGAATATTCACTGGAAGGACTGATTTTGAAGCTGAAACTCCAATACTCCAGCCACCTGATGTGAAGACCTGACTCATTTGAAAAGACCCTGATGCTGGGAAAGATTGAAGGCAGGAGGAGAAGGGGATGACTGAGGATGAGATAGTTGGATGGCATCACTGACTCTATGGACATGAGTTTGAGTAACCTCCGGGAGTTGGTGATGGACAATGAGGCCTGGCATGCTGAAGTCCCTAGGGTCGCAGAGTCAGACATGACTGAGTGACTGAACTGAACTGAATAAAATGTATCAATTTTCAAATGTACAGTTAAGTGCATTTAGAATACTGTACACACTGTGCAACTATTACCACATTCAAGATATAGACTATTTCCAGGACTTCCTTGGTGACCCAGTGGCTAAAACTCCCAAGCTCCCAATACAGGGGGCCCAGGTTGGATCTCTGGTCAGGGGAACTAGATCCTGTATTCCACAACTAAATCCCTGAGAGCTGCAACTAAGATCAGGCATAGCCAAATAAATAAATAAATGGCAAAAAAGAGAGACTATTTCCATCATCTCAAAAGAATTATCCTGCCCTCTTGCTTTCAATTTCTTTTAACTTCAGGCCCCACCCTCACCTCTGGAATCACTAATGTACCTTGTGTCACAGGTACATTAGCTCTAGCTTTTCTGTAACATCATAAGAATATTTTAGTATTTGTATATTTTTGAGTCAGGCTTCTGCTGAGCATAATATTTTTGAGATTCCTTCATGTTGTTACATAATTTTATCTAGATAGACAGATAGATAGATCTCACTATTACATTCTGTTTTATGTGTAGTGTTCCATTTTATATATGTGTGTGTGTGTGTGTGTGTGTGTGTGTGTGTGTGTGTGAAAAGTGGTTTTTCCTAATCACATATCATGGAAATTTGCATTATTTCCAGTTTTAAACTATTATAAGTAATGCTGCTATGGACATTTATATACAAGGACTTGTATAGGCATAAAATTTCATTTCTCTTGCCTAAATACCTAAGAGTGGAATGACAGGGTCATATGGTAGACAAATGTATATTTAACTATATAGATAACTAAAAAAGTATTTTTGAAAGCGGTTGTCATATTTTACATTCCCATCAGCAGTATGAGGATTCCAATTGTTCCACATATTTACCAACACCAGGTATTGTCAATCTTTCTAATTATAGGCATTTTAGTGGGTGTATAGTGATAATCTTGTTATGGTTTTAATTTGCATTTCTCTAATGATAAATGATGTTGAGCAACTTTTGGTGTAGTTCCTTGCCATCCCCTATATCTTCTCTGATAAATGCTTGTTAAAATTGTTTGCCTCTTTTCTGACTGGAATGTTTGTCTTATCATTGAGATATTTACATATTCTCAGAATAATTCCTTTTTGAGATAAATGCATTGCAAAGCTTTTCTCCCAGACTTGGACTTGCCTTTTGATTTCCTTAATGGTACCTTTTGAAATTATAAAATTTTGATAAAATTGGATAGCACTCACTTAAATATTGTAATTAAAAAGCCATGATTGATTGATTTAAAAAGAAAAGCAAGACTATATATTGGCTAGAAAGATACACTTTAAATCTGAAGACAGAGAGGATGAAAATAGAATAGATGTGAAAAGATATGCTATGCAAACACAAAACACAAGAAGACTGATACTTTAACATGTGATAAAATGGTTTGCAAGACAAATGGTATTATTAGAGATAAAGAGCGGCCTTCCATAATGATAAAAGGAACAATGTATCAAGAAGATGACAATTGTATATGTGCTCAGTCGCTCAGTCATGACTCTGCTACCCTATGGACTGTAGCCCACCAAGCTCTTCTTGTCCATGGAATTTTCCAGGCAAGAATATTGGAGGGGGTTGCCATTTCCTCCTCCAGGGGATCTTCCCAACCCAGGGATCAAGCCCGTGTCTCTTGCATCTCCTGCACTGGCAGGCAGGCAAATTCTTTACCACTAGCACCACCTGTCAACAAAGGTCCGTCTAGTCAAGGCTATGGTTTTTACAGTGGTCATGTGTGGATGTGAGAATTGGAGCTCTGTAGAGCTGAGCACTGAAAAATTGATGCTTTTGAACTGTGGTGTTGGAGAAGACTCTTGAGAGTCCCTTGGACTGCCAGGAGATCCAACCAGTCCATCCTAAAGGAGATCAGTCCTGGGTATTCATTGATGTTGAAGCTGAAACTCCAATACTTTGGCCACCTGATGCAAAGAGCTGACTCATTTGAGAAGACCCTGATGCTGGGAAATATTGACGGAAGGAGGAGAAGGGGACCACTGAGGATGAGATGGTTGGATGGCGTCACTGACTCAATGGACATGAGTTTGAGTAAACTCTGGGAACTGGTGATGGACAGGGAGGCCTGGAGTGCTGCAATTCATAGGGTCACAAAGATTCAGACATGACTGAGTGACTGAACTGAACTGAACTGAAACGCCACCTAGGAAGCCCTGTAAGTATATATGGCCCTATTTATAGAGTTTTGAAATAAATGACACAAAAATGTATAGAGTTAAAAAACTATGGAATTTTAAGATTAACAGTAAGAGATTTTACTAGTTGTTTCCTGACAGTTAATAAAACAACTAGACATAAACCAGTACATTGCTTAAATCTCATTGATTTGTGTAGAACATTAGATTCATAACTAAAGAATCCATATTATTTTTGGTTTCACCTGATACATTCACAAGGTAGATCATAACACATCTCAATAAATTTAAAATAATCAAAATCACATGATGTGTATTCTCTGAACATAACAGAATAAAATTAGGAATTAATCAAAGTTAGATGTCTAAGAAAACCTTCCATAAGTCTGGAAATTAAACAACAGACTTTTAAATAATTGATGGGTCAGTTAACATTTAACAATTTTTATCTTAAAAAAGTTTTAACAAAGGACAAATGATAAAATCTTCCTTATTTATCTCAGAATTATTATGAGAATAAAATGAGGACTGGAGATAAGATTGCTTTGATTATTTGGAGGTGGCATACATTACAATGTTCTCTAGAAATAAAATTTTCAAAGCTTTCTCTGAGTTACAGTAAAACTACCTACAGAGTTATCTTTTGTAGTCAGTGAGGACAATCATGTGCCAGGGAGGGAAGCATATTGTATTTTCTAGAGTAACTCTTTCTTTGCCTACTAAATAGATGAACCTCCTTTTCTCCCCCCCCACCCCGTGTTACTGTTCTATTTCAAGTTCAGTCACTGCACATGGCTAGTAAAGTTGTGCATAGCTAAAATCTATTTTATTTAACATACAGTTAACAAGACATTGTACTCAGTGCTTGATCTATATGAATATAATCCTCGTGGCCATACTCTGAATCAAGCACCATTATTACCTTTGCCATATAAATAATGAGCCAGTGCTAAGTCTGTGGAATAAGATAAACCTAACTTTGATGGTCACTCATTAACTTCCTAAATGTCTAATGTTGGGCAAGTTAGTTCATGTCAGTATCAATGATTCCATCAGGAAATTGCTGTTTGATTGGCAAAAGAGACTATTTTACAGACAGAGTAAATTAAGGTCTTGGGGGTTAGCTAGATAAATCCCAGTCATCAGAAGCATTTTTCTAGGCTTGGACTCAATATTCCATAAATGGAGTCAAGCACCAGCTCTGTTAGGATTTACAGAAAAAAATACATCAAACCCAAGGACTTTCATCATTTCAGTTTGGGTTATATTTGTTGGCAGTGTGAACTCTGCTACATGACCAGCTGGTTTTGTTAAGCTAATATACAAATAACAAGAGGCCCAAGATAAGCAAAAGATGAGATTTATTAAAGACATTTTATATATACAAAATTTTGCTATGCATTGGATTTATTATTATTTAAGACGGACAATACCTGACCTCATTGTATTTCCAGTAGAGAAGATACACATTGATTAGATATACAAACACAAAGTCATGAAAAAGTAAGGCACGTGTTACAAAACATAAGAATAAGGGTGATCTAGTTAGTGGTTTCAATCGAGTTGAAGGAAATATTTCTTGGCAATCAAATTTAAGCTTGCCTGAAGGATAAAGCTGACCTAAATTATTGTTACTGTTTTTACTCTAAGAACTTTTGTTACACTGGAAAGGAGATGACCATTAGGTTTTTTAATATTTATTTACTTGGCTGAATAATTATTCGGCTGTACTGGGTCTTTGATCTTAGTTGCAGCATATGGGATCTAGTTCCCAGTCCGGGATTAATCTTGAGCCTCCTGCATTGGGAGCCAAGAGTCTTAGCCATTGGACCACCAAGGAAGTTCCCAGCAACTAGTTTTATTACAAGAAATAATGGATTTTTAACTCTGATTGCTGCTGAGATCTATGATAGGTGTAAGTTAACAGAAAATTAAGCATCTTCCTATACAGGGAAACAGTATCTTACTTGGAACAAATAACTGATTGAAAATTGGGAAAGGAGTACAACACAGTTGTATATTGTCACCTTGCTTATATGCAGAGTACGTCATGCAAAATGCCAGCCTGGATGAATCACAAGTTGGAATCAAGGAGAAATATCAGCAACTTCAGATATGTGGATGATGCCAGTCTAATGGCAGAAAACGAAGAGGAACTAAAGAGCCTCTTGATGAGTGTGAAAGAAGAAAGTGGAAAAGCTGGCTTAAAACTCAATATTCAGAAAACTAAGATCATGGCATCTGGTCCTATCACTTCATGGCAAATAGAAGGGAAAAAGGTGGAAGCAATGACAGATTTTCTCTTCTTGAGCTCCAGAATCACTGTGGATGATGACTGCAGCCATAAAATTAGAGATACTTGCTTCTTGGAAGGAAAGTTATGACAAAACTAGACGGCATATTAAAAAGCAAAGACATCACTTTGCTGACAAAAGTTCATATAGCCGAAGATATAGTCTTTCCAGTAGTCACATTCTCATATGAATGTTGGATCATAAATAAGGCTGAGTGCTGAAGAATTGTGCCTTTTGAAATACGGTGCTGGAGAAGAATCTTGACAGTCCTTTGGACTGCTAGGAGATCAAAACAGTCAATCCTAAAGGAAACCAACCCTAAATACTCATTGGAAGAATTGATACTGAAGCTCTAATACTTTGGCCACCTGATGCAAACAGCTGACTCATTGGAAAAGACCCTGATGCTGGGAAAGATGGAAGGCAAAAGGAGAAGAGAGTGGCAGAGGATGAGATGGTTGGATAGCATCACTGATTCAATGAGCATGAACTTCGGCAAACATTAGGAGATAATCAGGAACAGGGGGGCTTGGCATGCTGCAGTCCACAAAATAGCAAAGTCAGACAACGATTTAGTGACTGAACAACAGCAATATAGGGAAGTCAGTTCTTTGGATACCTATACTAAGCATGGCTTGAATATCTAACACCATATTAAGTCTGTCTCAACACTGAATATTATATGACCTTGGATATAATGCATTAGAGAGAGAGTGAATGTGTGCTTAGTCATGTCCAGCTGTTTGTAACACCATAGACAGCAGCGCTCCAGTCTTCTCTGTCCATGGAATTTTCTGGGCAAGAATACTGGAGGAGGTTTCCATTTCCTACTCCAGAAATCTTTCCAACCCAGGGATCAAACCCATGTCTCTGGCATCTCTGGTGTCTCCTGCATTGACAGGCAGATTCTTTGCCACTGTGCCACTTGGATACAATGCATAAAATTCTATATGTTCTTTCTTGAAATAATAAATGATGACACCATTTGAGTCTATTTAATAGTGATATAATATAGATGATTAAAAGGTATCCAAATTCTCTATTTGAAGGTTGTATCATAATGGTAACATATAATTATCATCCTGATTGATAACAGTGTTAATTTTTAAAATTATTAAATGAAAAAATTTTACATCACTTTCATAGAAAAATTCTTGGTATGAGTAGTTGACAGTTTTATTTCCACTGTGCATTCTCTTTTTTGAGAGGTAAAATATGCATTCAGACAGAAAATATTCATGTCAGAAAATGTGGAGAGCAGTCAAAAGTAAATTAGCAGTCTTCTTCATGAATATTTAAAATAGCCAGTATGAAAGCCCACTTACATTTGTGCTAATTTTTGTTATTTTAAAAGTCATCTGTGGTTTTGGCTCATTGAGGATGAATTTTAAAGAATTTATTTTCCTGCACAACATAATCAGTTTGAAAAGAAAAAAGCCTATAAAGCATTTTGGTACTAAGCAGCACTAATAAGAGAAAAATCTGATCTTCAATTCATAATAAACCAGACTGATTTTTAAATTAGGGTTTCCTAATCTCAGGAAATTAACAAGCTACCCCCTCTCCATTTCTAGATAGGAAGATCAGGAGGGAAGGAAAGAGGTACATAGGTACATGATCGATAAAAGATAGATAGAGAGATGGATAGATATAGATAATTAGATAATTTTCCTTCTTGTCCTACCTATCATAATGGCCAACTGGCAATCTATGACCAGGTTTCCAATGACTAAAGCGTAAGAGAAAGAGATTATTGATGCCTGAAAGAATTCTGTTGTTTTGTTCCCCTTGGGCCCTAATATATCTCTACTGCATGAGAATGAAACATTAGATCTAAGTGTGGTATTTCCATTTGTGAGCAGGGCACCAGCTGTCTTCTTAAATTTCCATGCCACTTAATCTAGCTCTAAGCTTGGTTAGCTTTCAATTCACAAAGAAGGCAACAACAACTACACAAGGGTCACATTTTCAGCAAGGTCTCTGAAGTAATGAAGTGTACAAAGTATGCTAATAAAGGGAGTAGCTAAGTTAATTCCTTGAGGCAGGTACGAATAGATGCCTCTAAGAGCCACTTTTTGGTGCAGTGCAAGAAGTGACCTGTAAACAGGAGGGGTTAACCCTGGAAGGCAAGACTTTAAGAGTTTCTCAGCATTATTGAGAGATTACCACTCAATTAGTCTCACTTGTGCTAATATGGAATTTACTACCTTGCAGATCCACTGCCTGGCAGGCTACAGTTCATGGGGTCGCAAAGAGTCGGACATGATTGAGCACAAGCACACACACAGGTCCTCTTCCAGCCACGTAAATCAGAAGATGTCAGTACCCCCCAAGAGTGTCATCTAGAGAGCCACTCACATCAAAATCATGGGCTGCATCAACCATCTGAATGCACAGAATAAACTGGCAAAAGATGCAATGTTGATACGTCCATTCTAATCACCACCATGACTTTCAGAGGCTCTTAGTGTTTTCATTAAAATTTCTAAGTCCTTTGTGCCTCTGTTGGGTCAGAGGGGGATAAAAGGAGATATTTACATAGGATTTGTTCCAGGTTTTTAAAGAAGTGAAGTAATTTGGTCAGAACATGATGGAAAGAGTTTTTGAATTGAGGACACCACCCCTGAAAATAACTTCTCATCTGACTTCCTAATACATACTTGTCTGAGAAGATGGTTTATTATATCAAATCACTGAATTAAGCCTAGACTACATAAGTGTACACAGAAAAATACATGGAAAACAAAACCTCTGAAAGTTACCAAGAAATCATAGTATTAGTCACATGCAAACCATATATCTTTTAAAGATGAGTAAGTAGTTGATAGGTCATGCTACTGAAGCAGGTCACAGAGAAGAAACATGTTCCTCCTACAGAAGTGGATGGGGGAGTGACTCCAGGTGAACAATAAGGGATTCTACTCAAGCAGTAGATAGTGACCCAACAGCCTTGTTTTACAGAGAGGAAGATGGCAACTGCAAACATGTGGGTGTTATGTGTATGTGACATATTTCAGGGCACACGATAGGTTAGTTTCAAAACTGGAGTAATGACTATGTGCTCCATATTTCAAAATGGGAAATTCGACTATATTTCAATATAGTGCTCTATATGATATACTGATATATTTTTTCCAAGTGAAAAAGTGAACTATTGCTCCTTGAATGCTCATTGGAGACAGCAGGAAGAGTTTTGAGCTTTCTTTTCTTTTAATTAATGGGCTCTTCCTCCAAACACATACACATCTACATATAAGCACGCACATCTGCAGATAGATAGAAGAGGGATGGGTGGATAGAGAGGAAGAGAGAGGAGAGAACACAAACATAGAAATGGAATTATTTACTGAATGTAAAGCCAAGCCAACCCTAACTGAATTTGGAGTTACAGGTTTTTTTTTCTTTTCTAGGAGTTTAGACATTTCAAGGACAAAATAGAAGCTGCTAGGTGCTACCCTTACCAAGTTTGTCATTTTGTTAACAGGAGTGTGAAGTGTGGTTTGATAATCAGGGCAACAAACCTAGCAAAGCAAGAATTTGTATTCCTCTTCTTTCACTGGGATGGAAAACAAAAATTAGCATTTTAAAAATTTGCTAGATTACTTTTTTTTTTTAATCTCAGGAAAGCAGGATGTGCTGACAAGATAGGTTAATCGAAGCCATAGGAAGAAAGAACGTTTTCTCTCTTGACATAAACCCTGTGAGTATCAAAAAAAAAAAAAAAAAAGGAATTGCTAAAACAGAAAAAAAAAATACTATTACAGCTGTGACTGGTGATCTGTACGGAACAGCCTGCCAATCTCACCCAGAATCACTCCGGAATTCACCCACCACACATATACTAAGCTGCAGATGGTTGCCTTGCTTTCCCAATGGCAGAAATCTCTGAACTGTTGGAATTAATCAACACTTAACTTTCTGAACAAGTTTTAAAATTTTTCCCACAGATTTCTTCTCTAATCCATTGGATGTAGAAAGAGCATATAGTTAATTTACATACCAATTTGCAACCCACTTGGAGAAGGGAATGGTTCCCCACTCCAGTATTCTTGCCTGGAGAATTCCACAGACAGAGAGGAGCCTGGTGCTCTACATGGGATCACAAAGAGTCGGACATGACTGAGTGACTGACACTTCCACTTTCACACTTTTTTTTTTTTTTTTTTAATTTTTTTATTTTTTTAATTATTGTTTTAGCCATACATTGTTATGATATCACCATGGGTTTACATATGCTTCCCCTCCGGGTCCGCCCTCCCTCCTCCCTCCCCCCCCGGGAAATCTCGCTGCACCAGTCCCGAGCGTCAATCCTGGGCTGGCGATTGATTAGACACATGACATTCACACTTTTGATGGACCCACGCTGTGCTGGTTTGTTAAAGGAGGCAGAGTTTGGAATTAGCTCTACAAAACAAAAGGCAAAATTCGCACTTTCTTGATAATAATGACTCTACTCTTAGAACTTTAACTTGTGCTGGTATCCAATTTAGGCTTTGGTTTTTCTGAGATTTATAATAACTACCATAGAATGTATCTTCCAGATGTTTCTCTCACTTTGGGTTTCCATTAAATTAATGAAAGGGCTGACATATTCCAAGAAACACCATAGTCTCCCCATAGGCAGAAACTATTCATTTTTTCTCTGCAGTAATCCAAAGTAATATTTTCAGCTCATGAAGGGAGGGATTTGGTGGCTTAAATGTCTTCAAGACAAAATTGGCCTTTCTGTAGTTAAACAAAAAAACTCTTATATTTCTCTTCCATTACTAGCTTGCCTTCATATCCTAACATAAATAGAAGAGTTAATTGGAAAGAATCAGAATCTTTTTTGATATGATCATAGAAGGAATGCAAAGGAAAGGATAGAAAGACCAGTGTTTTTCTTTTTCTTTTAAGAAACTGTTTTGCTGAAGCATGTTTTCCAAAGCAAGCAATTCAGACACACAAGGACAAAAGAAAAACAGGCAGATAGATGGATATTGAAATTCCATATCTGCAAATAGCAACTGTGTAACCTTGAGCCAGTTATTTATGTTTTAATTTCTTCCTTGTGATGAGGATAAAATAATATATGCAAAGTATGTGGCCCTTGGTGGAAATTCAGGAAATGATAACACATACTAAATCATTATATTTAGAGGGGCTTTATAGATGGCTCAGTGGTAAAGAATCTGCCTGCCAATGCAGAAGGTTCAAGAGACCAGGTTTGATCCTTGGATTGGGAAGATGCCCTGGAGGAGGAAATGGCAACCATTTCAGTATTCTTGCTGGGATAATCCCATGAAGAGAGGAGCATAGTGAGCTACAGTCCATGGTTCACAAAGAGTTAGATACCACTGAGTGACTGAGCATGCACCCACATTATTATATTTGGGAAAATAGTAATATGTGGCAAGAGTTCAACCTTTAGATTTAAGATGGATCTGGGTTCAAATTCAGACTCCTCCGCTGGCTATATGAATAACCATTGATGGGGTCATCCTGAAAGAGATTTAATTTCCTGATTTTTATAGTGCCAGGAAGTATAAGAGGAAAGTCTTGGCCTCTCCCCCTAGCTTGGCAGATGGCTGTCACTCAGTAAGTGGTAGCTCATAGGAGTAGTGATGGAAGTAAGAGCAGTACTCAGAGTGAACCAGTGAAGATCTTTATTTGATACAATTTTTATAATTTGTTTTCTTTATATGGTATTTGGAGCAGGGATCTTGAAAAGAGGCTAGATTTGAGTGCCTTTATGAATTGCTCTGAGCCTTGGAAACTCTGGATTCAGATGAGAAGATGGCTGTAGCACTGTTGCAGCTGTATTGGCAAAATTTGCAAGTGGGCTGTTGACTCTGCAAGACCAAGAGACCTTTGTCATAACCACCTGACATTACTGTCCAAGAAAGTTTCATCTCTAATTCCTGCTGATGTCAGTCATTTTACTGGCTCCATGGCTGAAAGTCTCAGCTCCTAAATTCAGTCAGATTTTTAGCCAATCTTTGCTACTAGTCAGAAAGTGAGGATGACAGACGTGGATCACTGTTATAAAACATTTTTCGAACATTGAGAAGGATGGAGCAAAACTTAAAGTACATACTCTTCTCAAAGAGCCATTTTATTGCACACAGGGTAGCATCTGTTTTGTAGGAATGATCATGGAGAACAGAGTTAAAGGCATTAAAAAGTAGGCATGTCGATTTCTAAAGTATTTAGAAAAATGATCATTTTATGTAAGAATGTCAGAAATCTGGTAAAAAAGGCTTTCTAAAAAGGCAGTCTACTCTGTTAAAATGTCCCAATATGGGACAAATGTCGTATTTTTTTTTCCAAAGTAGTCACTTGGGAAAGGAACAGCTGCAAACATTTTAAAGGATCTGATGCAACCCTGAGCCATCATAGCAGGATACTATTGGAATTCTTTGCAACTGCGATTCTTGAGCAGCAGAAAGGTTCACATGGTAAGCTACAGAAGGATGTGAGACAGCCAAAAGGTGTAATGATTACTTACAAACAATAAAGCTTCTTTGCTTGCTTTGCTACAAAGCAGAAATAGTCACAAAGCAGAAATGCCTTCATAGAAGCCATATAAAGGATGTGAATAGAATCTAACTTTGATGGGGTCCATCATGCTTGTTACAGGATTCACAGTATGAACTCATCTTTATCCTTCCCTTACTTGGTATGGTTGTTGATGTCAAGTCTAGTTGGAATGATCTATATGGATGGATGGACGGTATGTGATACCCATTGATTATCTTCCCATCCCCTCTTCTTTGGAACTACCCTTCTCATCTTTACTTGTACTGTATGTCCCCTACCTTCAGCCTGTAGTTGATTAGTTAGGAACTAGACACCTGGCCCAAACTGGCTTCATCTCATCCTCTTTTCAGAATCTGGTTTTATTTAGGCTAGTTGGGAACTTACACACAGTAAAATATATACAATTCCACCCAAATAATGATGCTGTAGGAGGGTTGCATTGGATTGCTCCATTTCCTTAAACAGCAAAGGAAATGAGAATTAAAAATAATAAAATAAAAAGAGAGTTTAGAAACAACCAGGATTCTGTGACACATTTTTTTCTCTTCTTTCCCCCTGATATTACATTGAGAACCATGAAATACCCCAATATCAGAGCATATTTTATTAATGATAATAGTGATAATACTTGTCATTAAAAACAGCAACATGCTTATTATTCAATATATTCTTAATAATAAAATTTGAGCAAACTCTGGGAGATCGTGAAGGACAGGGAAACCTGGCATGCTGCCTGCAATCCATGGGGTCGCAATGAGTTGGATATGACTTAGTGACAGAACAACTGCCTCTGATGGCTGGAACTGTGAGGTGCTAGGTCATCCACCAGCTGACACCTCCCCACCAGGGCTCCCAGAGGTGTGTGTACAGAGGACAAAGCCAATGGCCCACTGTGGATCACTAAGTGGTGTTCAGTTCAAACTCCTGTCCTTCAAGACCATGATTCTTTACCTCCTCTGGCCTAAGGCCTCACCCCTTTCTTCTATTTTTAGTTCTGATGCCAAATCAATAAACCAACCAAACAAACAAACAAACCTTGGGGTAGGGGAGAACTCAAGGAAAAGAATCAAAAGAACACTAACGTACACACCATGATCTTTCCCCTGGGTTCTACTTGGCATTGTATCATTGTGCTTTCTCAAGCTTTAATGTGCATACAGATCAACTGAGGATCTTATTAAAATTCAGATATCGACTTGAGTTTTCTCTTCAGTGGGATGCATTTCCAACAAGAACACAGTTGATGCCAATGACCCTCAATCTGAGCATCAAGATTTAAGATCAAGTGAGGAAAATGCTTTAGACTACATTAACCAAATGGAGAGTGGGGGGAAAAGTAGCAGGAATTCTTCAAAGAGAGAGTCCCAACACAGATGTTATTCAAAGAGAACCCACCACACAGACATGGGAGAGGCCAACTTCTCCTGAATCACATGGCCACCTGGCATTCTGTGTTTTGACAAATATCTCAACTTCAGTTCAGTAGTTGAAGTAAAAAGCAAAAAGGAGGTATGATTCCCTTGTGATCTTCTTACATAGGGGCTTCCAGGTGGCAATAGCAGTAAAGAACCCGCCTGCCAATGCCAGAGATGTAAGAGACACAGGTTCGATCCCTGGGTTGGGAAGATCCCCTGGAGGAGGGCATGGCAACTCACTCCAGTGTTCTTGCCTGGAGAATCCCATGGACAGAGGAGCCTGGTGGGCTGCAGTCCATAGGGTCACAGAGAGTTGGACACCACTGAAGCAATTTAATACACATGCTTCCTCAAAGGATTTCCCATCTGAATAGGTGGTGAAAGTTTATTTTATTGGAAAAATCACTTTACAATGTTGTGTTAAGTTCTGCTGTACAGGGCAGTGAATCAGCTGTATGTATACATATATCCCTCCCTCTTAGATCTACCTCTCACCCTTCACCCAGACAAACTCCACCTATCTAGAGCATGGAGCTGAGAGCCCTGTGTTATACAACAGGTTGCCCCACTAGCTGCCTATTTTACACATGGTGGTGCATATATGTCAACGCTACTCTCCCAGTTCGTTAGAAACAACCCTCAGAATGGGAGAAAATATTTGCAAATGAAGAAACTGATAAGGAAATAATCTCCAAAATACACGAATGTCTCATGCAACTCAAGATCAAAACAGCAAACAACCTACTTAAAAAAATGAGCAGAAGACCTAGATAGTCATTTCTCCAAAGAATATATACAGATAGCCAAGAGACACATGAAAAGATCCTCGATATCACTAATTATTAGAGAAATGCAAATCAAAACTACAATGAGATATCATCTCACACCAGTCAGAATGGCCATCATAAAGAAAAAAAAAAAACTGGCAAACTTTTAAGGAGACAAATTTATATCACCCAGAAAAACCATTGAACAGCGTGTTGGTGTGGAGACCCGGGTTTATATATGCTTACATAGCCCAAGATGATTCTAATACCTTCTCCTGGTTAAGAACTCTTGAATAGCAATTACACTGTACCCCTCACAAACACACATTTGGTTGAATACGTGGAGGGTCTACTCATAGAGCCCATGTTAATACTTTATTGCTAGGTCTGAGGGTAATCACACTGTGTGATACATCTTTTTAATGGGTGTGTCCTTGCCAGTACTTGGAAAAACATAATTTGTACACATTATTAATCTATAATACTTTAATTGATTTATAACTTTAAGTATGCAAATTATGGGCTTCCCAGGTGGTGCTAGTGGTAAAGAACCCTCCTGCCAATACAGAAGACATAAGAGACATGGGTTTGATCCCTGGGTTGGGAAGATCCCTTGGAGGAGGTCATGTCAATCCACTCCATTATTCTTGCCTGGAGAACTCCGTGGACAGAGGAGACTGGCAGGCTACAATGTGTAGGGTTGCAAAGAGTTGGACATGACTGGAGTGACTTAGTGTGTATGCGTGCACACAAAATATACTGTAACTTTTTTTAATGATATCCATGATTGTAACTGATCTAGAGCATACTTTGGCCACCTGATGCAAGGAGCTGACTCATTAGAAAAGACCCTCATGCTGGAAAAGATTGGAGGCAGGAGGAGAAGGGGATGACAGGGGATGAGAAGTTTGGATGTCATCACTGACTTAATGGACAATGAAGTTTGAGCAAACTCCAGGAGATAGTGAAGGATAGGGGAGCCTGGCATGCTACGGTTCATGGAGTCACAAAGAGTTGGACAGGACTTACTCACTGAACAACAAGGAGAATAAGATCCCTCCAGGGTCCCTTATATGTGACTAGTTCTTGGTAGTTTACACTTTATTTCTGTGCATAGTACCAAATTTATTCCTGCAATGTGTTAAAAATACAATCATTTTATATGTAAACCCATGGTGATATCATGACATTGTATGGCAAAAACAATAAAAAAAAATGTAAAAAAAAATACAATCATTTTCTCTTGTATAGATGAAGAATTCAAGAAAGAGTATTAAGTATTTGCCCAAAATCACAAAATTACTAAGTAACAAAGCTAGGATTTAAGCAAGTCTTGTAAGACACTTAATCTCTGTGACATACTACTGGTGTTTAAATCAGTGTAATAATTTTGAACAAATAAATCTATTATGCAATCTGTTGAAGTCTATTGAAAATTATCTTTCAATTAAAAGAAACTTAAGTGCTTGATTTAGTTTTCTGTTTTAATCATAATGAAAAGTTAAATCCCAGTAGAGACACAGGCAAATGAGAGCATATGGGCCTTTAGAGTGGATGAGAGTGGGCTCTGTCCCTAGTGCTGGGCCAGGATGAAATAAGGATTCCAGAAGAGGTGGACACTCAATTGGTCCCCAGATGCCCTCGCTGCTTCTCTTAGGAAGCCCAGGTGTAGACAGACGTTCCACCCAGGTCACATGCTCGGGGCCTGAGAGAGTAACTGAGTAGGACCCTATGGGGCCTTTCCAGGATAGACTCCTCTGCAAGTCATGTCCCCTGCCTATCTCCTGTTTGTAGAAAACCTTTAACTTCCTAGGCCTTCCTGAGTTCCAAAGAATAAATTCAATCAGGGAAGTGAGAAAATGCAGAAACAAAGAAAAGTAGTCAAGCAAGACAAAATAATAATAGTTTGGCCATAAAATAAAGTCAAGGACCCTCAGTTCCTCCTCAAGGGCTACAGGTAATATTCTGAGTCATAGTCTTTGAACTGTTTTGCTGATAACATAATCTTCACCAGGCAAAGGAGTTAATTACAGGATGACCAGATTATAGCCAAGACTTAAGCCTCTCTCATCTTGCATAATTCCAAGAACTAGCCTCAAGGAAAAAGGAAGAAACCAACTTTGGGGCTGAAGATTTACTATACTTAAAATAATCAAGGAGACACTGACCAGACCACTGCATGACCACTTTCAAGATAATTGCTTAAGCTGAGTGTGTTGTTCATCACCCTCTTTGCATGTAAATTCCTGAAATTTCCCCTTGAAAGCTCTTGCTCCCTATTGACAATGGAGAGTTGATTTTTTGAGACATAAGTCCACCTTCACCCCAAGATTGCCAGGTTCCTCAATAAAGCCACATTTCTTTTTACCCAAAACAAAAAGAAAGAAAAGTTAACACTCTTTGTGCTCCTGGAATTATATTATGCATCTTCTATTCTCTGTCCAAAGTTCAGAATGACAGTTGAGAAGCAGAAGGAGATGAAACCAGAATAAAATAAACAGAAACCATTTCACTGGTAACAGTGTTCCAGTATTCCCTTTTAGAGGAAGAGATTTTTAATGGATTATTTTATTACCATCTGTGAAAAGCTCAGTTTCAATTACAAAAAAAAAATTGAAAATAATTTATGGATCAAATTTTGCTCTGAACTGTAAAAAGGTTTTGTTTTTAACAGAAGGCTGTGGAAACTGGTAGAAGTCATCACCTTTTTCCTGTGAAGTGATCTTGATGTCATGAAGGAAAGGCAAAGATTCAGATGGATTGTAGGCAAGGGGAAAAATAGACTCACATTTAACTCATGGCCCCAGAGACTTTACCTCTTAAAATTTATTTGTGTAGTTACAAAATTCTTTAGCAGTTGAATGCCATTCCTCTCAGCCTCACAGCTGTCTCTCGAATTTTCTTCTCTATGAAGCCAATGTTTATTTCTGTCAGAAGACTAAATTACAAGTCGTTTGACACTTCTAGTTTATCTTCTTTAGCTGCAAAGGTTAATTTAATGCTTTCTCTCCTGCATTTTAGAAATAGTTCTGAGAGCAGCAGCTTCATAAATGGAAAAAGATTCAGAACATGACATTCTAGTCACTTGGATTCCAAGGCCATCACAAGGTTTGCCTTCATAAACCAAGTCTAAGCCTTTGTCTCATGTTGAACTGTGTCTCCTGTTGAAAAGTGTTGCCTCATCATCTCTGGGGTGTATCTGTTCACCTTCCAGATTCAAGACTGTCATCCTCCAGAGGATGAGTGTGTTGGAGGCTGAGGGCTCACATCTGAGAGGCAAAATTTCAACATAATTTATTTCAACTTTGATACATCTTATTTTTTAAGATACTCAGAACCATTTTATAAAGTAAAAGGAGCTATTTATACCAGTTAATGGTGATCTTAATGTTATTTCATGTTACAAAACATTTAATGTTTTCTATCTCCAATGAGCCGACTCATTGGAAAATATTCTGGTGCCAGGAAAGATTGAGGGCAGGAGGGGAAGGGGGTAACAGAGGGTTAGATGATTGGAGGGCATCAGCAAGTCAATGGATATGAATTTGAGCAAATTCTGGGAGACAGTGGAGGACAGAGGACCCTGGCGTGCTGTACTTCATGGGGTTGCAAAGAGTCGGACTCAGCTTAGCAACTAAACAACAACAACAATCTGCTACTAGCAAAAAATAAAACTACTTGCCAGTTGCCAGGCTGATAAGATTTTAGTAGTAAATGATTTTTCTCTTCTGTCTTTTTTTTTCAGCATAATAGGGAATGTTAGATCATGGTAGCTAGTGAACTCAATTGAATTCTGTCTGATATTTACATTTGCTTGCTCCTCATGAAACATGAGAAATTCTTTTTCAAATTGATACTCTTCCCTTCCTAAATTAGAAATTCAAAAAAAAATTATAGAACAAAGAATAGGATGAGATCAGATGTCAAAGTAATAACTTCTCTAAAAAGAGAAAAATTAAGGAAGTCTAGTCAATTTAGTTTAAGAAAACTTTGTTTAATGCCTATTTTGTCAGATATTGTGCTGTACATGAATTGCAAAAAAAAAAAATACCGTTGCCTTTGGAAATTAATTACCTTGCTCAAAAACTATTTTACATCATAAAATATAGGACTGGTATCACAATTTTTCTACTTATTTTGCTTTAGATTAAAAATAAATAATCTCAGTTAACTGACTTCACTGAGCTAAACCATTTCCAACAATTCCTTTACAGAAAATGATTCTGGAAATGAGCAGTTTTCCATAATATCAGAGAGCAATTTAGCTGGAAACCATCCATTACCACAAATAGAATTTATATAACTCAATTTTACTGCCATTAAAAGGTCAACTATGAAAGGCTTTATTAATGTTATTTCCTTCCAAAGAAGCTGTTTCTATCAAAAACAGTAAGTCACAAAAGTAAAAAATGATCATTAACTACTCCTTTAATCTGTATTCATGATTTTTAATCTCTTTAGACTTTTGCCCCACTAATGATAAATATATATGGATATAGTCATTGTTTACTTGCTAAGTAATGTCTGACTGAGGCTGCCAGGCTCCTCTGTCCATGGAATTTTCCAGGTAAGAATATTGGAGGGGATTGCCATTTCTTACTCCAGGGGATCTTCCTGACCCAGGGATCAAACCTGGGTCTTTTGCATCTGCTCTATTGGTAGGCAGATTCCTTACCACTGTGCCACTTGGGAAGCCATATATATAATATGTATACTTTTTAACTCTAAAGACTGCAATATACATATATGCATACACACACACACACACACACTGTTTAACTGTAAAGACTGCCTACTAAGTGAAAAAATTAGAGGTATAGACTCCCTTTGAAGAAGGAGTACTTTTCATTGAATTGCCTTCTAATCAATAATCAGTGTTAAGTGTCTTCTCTTTGAAGAGCAGGAGGCAACTTCCTAGAAGCTTTATCTTAGATTGTCTCAATTACTGGCAGTCTCCAATAGTGTTTCACCAAGCAAACTGAGACATCCTGCTACTAACAGAATAAGAGCTTAAGCTTGAACAGAGCCCAGCCTGTCAGTTCTCTGTTAGGAAGAGATCAGCAGTCTTGCATTATTCCCACCCTTGGTCTCAACCAACTGAGTGCTGATGAAACTCCTTGTATAAACGGACCAGGACAGTGAGTTAAAACCACAACTAACCAACCTCCAGTTACAGTTGATTCTCATTTCCATACACACAGCCATGTCTTACTCTTTCAAAAGACAGTCTGATAGTTCAAAAGAAACAGCTGACTGTGCCTCACTTAGGAAAAGGACAACTCAGTGCTAATTAGAGAACTGATAAATCTACAAAGTTTTATAAACATAAGTCAAAATTAAAAAAAAAAAAGCCCGGATTTTTCCCCTACTGAAGGCACCCTAAAAAACAGAACCCTAATGTGCAGAATCAAAAGCATGTCATTGCCAGAAAGTTGAACCTCACCTCACTGCTGCCAGCAGGGTTTCTCCTAACAATCCAGGGCTATTTTAAGTGCAAACAGAATAGATTTAAAAAGCCAGCTTTCTCCATGTGGGGTATGGCAAGGCTACACAGAGGTGGAGTACAGAATGTGAGTGCTTTAGGCAGTGGCTTCTAGTTCTAGTTCTTTGTTGTATGAACATCTAATTTACATCGGTAAACAAATGCCTGCACATGAATTTTTATGCTCACAGAACAAAAACTGGAGATTCATGAGCAAAATGCTGATGATTGAGAACTCCAAAGTATTAATATTATAAGGGGCAGTTTATAAGTTTATTATTTTTGGAGGAAAAGAAATGTATATGATGTAGGATAATTGAAGAGTTTGAACGCAGTAGGCATATATTTGTCAGTTTTGTGGTGCAAAATCCAGCTTCCAAATACAGCTGGCATGTCTTTCTTTCTCTCATTTTTATAGGTAGACCAGGATATCTCTGCTTCTGGCTGTAGTCTGCTAGTGGACCCAAGCCGGAGGGTACAGGTTCCTGATCCATCTTTTCCTGGCAGAGGTCAGAAGCCCCCTGATGGATGAGTACACACGAGAGACGCTTCCTGGGTTAGAACTGGCACTCAATCACTTTTCCCACCTTCCTCTGGCCTAAGCAAGTTCCCTGGACAAGCCCAGTTCTGATGGGATACAAATGTTTGCTTCTCATGGAGTTGGGGGAAAGAAAATGACTATTTGCTGAAAGATGTGCTAATCTGACAAATCTTGCTTTCCTCGTAATTTAGAAGATGTCAGTAATTAACAAAGAAATACAATAAAAATCACTGGATATAACCCATCATAAAAAGATCATCAGTGTTAATCTTTAGCATATGTTCTTCCTGTCTTTTATTTACAAGTACAGAGTAGAAAGAGTGGTGGAAGGCATTAATGAAAGTTTCGTGGGAAGAGCCGCAGGGTTACCAGGAAAGGGAAAAGGCAGACAGTTTCCAAACTTAGTGGGATATTGAATCAGCCTGTCTCTGTTTTTGTGCCTCTGAGTCACAGTTTTACTTTGTAAAATGGGCTAACAGTTGTGTGTCTACCTCATGATGCAATGTGAAGATTAAATGAGTTATTGACCATAGATGGAATAGAACTAACAACATGATAAATGATCAGGAAGAATTAGCCACTACCCACAAATGTAATGTGTCAAGGTTTTAGGTATTAGCTTGTTCAGCTTATATGTGTTATCTATACCCATGCTTACAGAGGGGCAGAACCTCCCAGAACCTAAATCAGTGGTCATCTAGTACTTCCCAAAATAAGTACTATTTATTTTGTGTCCTCTTGTATGCTTTTTACTTCTCAGATTTAGACATCTAAGATTTTCCATATGAGTTTAAATAGGTATGATTAAGAGTATTTTATTTAAAAATAGGGTTATAGAAATCTTCTAAATAGTGAAATTTAAATATCACAATTCAAGAAAATAAATCAACAATTTCTTTGTTCTTTGACATTTAGGAATTTTACATCTTTTGTGTTTTTGTCCCTTGAATTCATATTTCCATTCTATTTTTAACCATAATACTTAATATAATTTATTTTTCATTCTTGAAAGACTTTTATTGATAATCTTCCCTTTACTCATTGCAAAGAAAAAATACCAAGGAAAAGTGGAAAGTTACTTAAAGTGTTATAAATATTAAATATTTTTCCTGGCTTGAGTTATTGCTATTATTACTGTACATCATAAATATAGTATTGATATTGTTATTAATTATTGAATATCATAAGTAGAATTTTATTAGAAATGCATTTCTTATTGAGATTAGTGATTTTTTTCAATTAGTTCTTATCTCTGTGAATGTGTAAGAAATTGCTAGAGTGGGACAGAGTCCTACACAAATTATATTTTGATTTGTTTTTATTTTATAGATATCGACACAGAGAAATTATTTTCAAAGAAATCAGTAGGGGGAATGGGAGGAAGTTTCATTTCTTTTTCATAGGAGTGTCACTCAATTCCTTAAATACCAAAAGTCACAGTGATCTATCATCAAAAGTCATTTTTAATTATAATCTGGTTGACATATATTTGAAGGCCAAAATTCCAGTATGTCACCAAAAATCTATTTTTAACTATTTTAAATTAAGTTCCATTTCAAATCGGCAATAGCAAAGAACTAAAAAGTACTTGATTTGAAAAATGAGTTATTGCCCAGGCATTATTGTCCAAGCTTTCTCAATATCTGGGAATTAAACCAAAACACTTTACAAACACATACCAAATGGCTATAAATTATACCTACTATTCTTTTATTCACAGGTATATTATTTAACCCAATAAGCCCAAAAGTGTTAGAAAAAATCAAAATGTTATTTCATTAGTCTCTTTCTAATACAATATTTTTGTGTTAAATTCTTTTTTATCTTGTTATGTGTTTTAAATTTAGTTTTATCAACACTTTGGATTGCAGACTTAGTTTGTCAAATTTATGGAGAATGTCTGTCCTTCAACCTAATCAACAAAGCATTCCCAAGCTAATCAGACTTACATTTTGTCAGAAAAATTTTGCCTTCATGTTTCAATTCAGACAAATGTATTAATAGGCTTTTCAAGCATTATTATAAAAGACTTGAGGAAATAAATTACATATAAAGAGATTGCCAAAAGCAGTTTTTAGGATTAAAATGATGTCAATCACAAATAATTAATTTATTATAAAGATAATAAACCAATAAGCTATTTCTTCTTACTTAATTTGTCACAGTTTAGTGAAATGTTCAGTTATAAACTATAAGGTCGTTATAAAGCAGGAGGGATAATATAAGACTTGGTGATCCTTCAATACATATAAGGGTTGATCAGTTAGCTAATGATTTACTACCATTGCAAAGCAACCAAGCACATAACATCAGTGTCCTAGGATAATAAACATTTATAAGTAGTTCTCACATTTATTTCTAGTGTCAGCTGATCTAGGTTAGCCTGGACTGAATTCCCTAATTCGCCTGGGAGTTAGCCATTCTAGACTGGGCTCAGAGTGGTGGTGCGTCAACTTTTTTGCCCAGTTCTCTTGGTGTTTTTCTAAGATGAGCAGGTTAACCTGGGCATGTCTTTCACAAGGCAATGGCAGAAACAAAAAAAGACTAGTATTTCCAAACAAGTGAGCCTCTTGTGGCTTAGGCTAAACATTGGCATATTATTTCTCATTTTATTGGCCACAGCAGGTCACAAGGTGAAACCCTGGAGTGGGAAATCATGCTAGGTCCTCTAGAGAGAACATGATATAGCTGTGTGGTTAAGGACACAGATATAGGAAGGAATGGAGAATAGACGCCATTCAGTCTAATTCAGTCTACCACTGCCTGGGTAATGAACTTCAGACTTCAGCTTTTGGAAATAATGAAATGTGAATCAAATATAAATAGCAGATATAATTCAATTGTCTTCATTAGCTACCATGATCTAACATTTCATGTATGTTGAAAGAAGGAAAAAGAGGAAATGCTATACTGCTAAAATCTAATCAATTGGGTGACTGGTATGCAGTTTTCTTTTTATAACATAAAATAAAATTAGAATCATCATTAATTGATATGAATTACTACTTATTGAGAATATCTTATTGAGTAAGGTGTACCGAATTTGAAATGTTATGTTGAAATTTTACCTCTGGATTTTGACCTAGATACATTGAAAAAGTTGGGTGATGTGAAAAGAAAAAAGCCTTCCAGCTACAACTGAGAGAATAAACATCACTCATCTATACTACTTAGACTATTCAAAAGTCATTTTCTTTCCAACTAGATAACATGTCTTAGGGTTGGTATTTAAAAAGAGTGGGGAAAAAGAATTGCTTACATTTGAATGCCTGCTGGTTTTGTACTTATTTCTTTCTTTTTTTTTTATTGTTTTGGCCATACAATGACATGATATCACCATGGGTTTACATATGTTCCCCCTCCAGAACCCCCCTCCCTCCTCCCTTACCCCCCCCCCCGGGAAATCTCGCTGCACCAGCCCCGAGCATCAATCCTGGGCTGGCGATTGATTAGACATATGATAATTAACATGTTTCAATGCCATTCTCCCATATCATCCCACCCTTACCCTCATCCACAAAGTCCACAAGTCTATTCTATACATCTGCGTTCCTTTTGCTGTCTCGCATGTTGGGTTCTCGTTACCGTCTTTCTAAATTCCATATATATGTGTTAATATACTGTATTGTTGTTTTTGCTTCTGGCTTACTTCACTCTGGATAATGGGCTCCAGTTTCGTCCATCTGAGTAGAATTGCTTCAAATGAATTTTTTTTTAATGCTGAGTAATATTCCATCGTGTATATGTACCACTGCTTTCTTACCCATTCGTCAGTTGATGGGCATCTAGGTTGCTTCCATGTCCTGGCTATTGTAAACAATGCAGCGATGAACATTGGGGTACACGTGGCTCTTTCAATTCTGGTTTCCTCGTGTATATGCCCAGCAGTGGGATTGCTGGGTCATATGGCAGGTCTATTTGCAGCTTTTTAAGGAACCTCCACACTGTTTTCCATAGTGGCTGTACTAGTTTGGTTTTGTACTTATTTCTTACTGATGGCCACTTTGCTCTTGTCACTTTCTTTCTCAGTGGTGATGCATCCTTTGAAACTGGTAGGAGAATAAAAAACAACTTCTTAAATAATTATCTTCAGTCTATCATATATCTGAATTTCAAACATTACAACTTGGCTGAAAATAACCCATTTCTTACAGAAACACATGTAAGGTCAGAATAGACTGGTGTATTATACCTTTAAAATGTGGTTTAAAAGTTATCAGGCCTGTCTCCACCTCTTATATTTTATATTTCTTTACTCAAATTAATTCTTTGTGCTTTTGATGAGTTTGGAATAATTTTGTCAAGTTCAAGTAATATCTTTTAAGATTTGGCTTGTAATGGGTTTAAATGCATCAGTTCATTTCAGTCGTGTCTGACTCTTTGCGACCCCGTGAACTGCAGCATGCCAGGCCTCCCTGTCCATCACCAACTCCTGGAGTTCACTCAAACTCATGTCCATTGAGTTGGTGATGCCATCCAACCATCTCATCCTCTGTTGTCCCCTTCTCCTCTCACCTTCAATCTTTCCCAGCATCAGGGTCTTTTCAGATGAATCAGCTCTTCGCATCAGGTGACCATAATGTTGGAGTTTCAGCTTCAATATCAGTCCTTCCAATGAACACCCAGGACTGATCTCCTTTAGGATGGACTGGTTGGATCTCCTTGCAGTCCAAGGGACTCTCAAAAGTCGGAGTTCTCCAACACCACAGTTCAAAAGCATCAATTCTTTGGTGCTCAGCTTTCTTTATAGTCCAATATAAAGAAATAAATACTTAGATTACCTTGAAGTAGCTATAACAACTTTGTCATATTGCTTTCCTACACAGGATTATGACATCTGCCTGCTTATTTATTAAAAATTCATTAATATTCATAAACTAAAACTTGTCTTCTTCACATTTTTTCTTAGGTTATTATTTGATATTCCTATTTCCACTCATGGGAATGAAAATCATTTTTAATTATACTTACAGATTTTCCTTTTTTAATAGGAAAGAATCCCAGAACACATATTTTCTGGGTTATTAGTTGAAATGGATGGCCTCAGGATTTTTCCATTTAGGGAATTTTAATTAATGTTTAATAAAATAAATATTAATTTATACTTTTGAGATGCATATCTAAGTTTTATCTTTATTTAATAATTTAGGTACTTTTAAATGACATTCAAACTTCTATAAAGTTTTCCACTCCTGAATTTGCAAAATCTTCAGTTTGAAAGTTCTCTGCTTTCTATTTTTCATTATTGGTTATAATGACCCACTGAGAATTTCAAAGATCTAAGCCCATTCTCTAAGTAAAGTATATAGATACAATTAGATATGTTGCTCATTACTAACTCACTGATATAATATAGTTTCCTTTGTCCATCCTTATAAAGATATTTTCAGCAATTCAAAGTAAGTAGAAGTATTCTGAATAAGATTCCATTAGAAAATCCTCAGGAATATAGAAAGATTTTATGGTTATTTAGTTTACCTTAAAAGATTCCTCTTATACAACCACAATAAAATATGTGTCATGGGCATATATTTTGATGTATCTGAAAAAGAAAGTCAGATTTATAACCTCTGGTAAGGATAGTGAAAATATATATATTTGGTGTGGATCTAATGATAAGAATATAAGGGTGAATTAAGCAACTGTCATTCAGAAAGAACAAAAGACAAATTTTTGCCTTTATTTTCTTGTGAAAAGATACGTATTTTAAAAATTATTCTTAGTTCAAAGCCTGATGGAATCAATAATTGTTCAAAAAATAGTCAGTCCTTCTCTGAAGGCAAACACAATCACACACCAAAAAGAAGTATAACCCATTACTTTGTCATTAGGAGTCATCTTACTCAGTGCCAGCTAAGAATTGATGGCGAAATAGAGAATGACTCCTTTAATTTGCTCACATTCATCTTGAAAGTCAAAAGAATGAATGGACTATTTTCAAAAGATGGAAAGAGGCAATTTATCTTTGTTCACACTGGACAAAATATCTTTGCCCATCAGTGGCTATACATAAAGTAAATAGAAATAAGGGTGGAGAATGGGGGGAAATGATAATATTGGGGGAGGCGAAGAGAGAAGAGATAACAAATTTTTAATAAAAGGTGACACAGTTATTAGAGACAGAAGTTTTAAATGAAGGAATCATGGAAAGACTGAGAAGAAAAATCAACAGAAACAGCAAAAGAAGAATGGAATAAAAAGACATGTTGCAATGAACTGGAAACAAATAGTCTTGGTAGAAAAGAAAATCTGTGAACATACAAAAAAGAAATAGAGTATCATTATGGTTTAAAATTCTGAACCTCTGATGTCATTGTATTATAATCCATAGAATAATGTAAATATCTGCAAGACCATGCTGACATAAACTGAATAAACAAATCAGTGAGAAGGGACATCTTTTTCCCTACTGAAGAATTCCAGTTAATAAATGCTGAAAGAATAAAAAAGAAACAAAATTACCATTAGGCAAACAGCAAAATAACAATAGTTGTGGCAAGCATGATCCACCAATGGATGTAATACGAGTGAAATTTTGAAGGAGAACTGAATATTTGAGTAGCCTCAAATATTTTCTCCAAGATATTTCTTAATTACAAGTGATCAAAGAGTAACTTAACTTACAGGGAAAGACTTAAGATCTACAGATTTCTTATTCAAGAAAATCACTAGTCACGTCACTAGTAATAAGGCACTGACATTATTGTCCTCTGAAGGGCACAAAACCACTTTTGTGATCTTTCTAAACATATAAATCCATGAAATAACATCAGAGAAAAACAAATGAGAGCTACTCTAGAAATTAATGACTGATATTCTCCAAAAGTGCAAGGTCCTGAAAAACAAAGAGTGAAGGATGGTTACAGAGTGGAGGAGACAGGAAGACAGCTCAGCGTGATGTAGAATCTTGGCTCAGATCTGGAAAAGAAAAAGGTCATTAGTAGAAAAACCTGTGATATTTGAATAAGATCCGTATTTTAGCCAATAGTAACGTATGGCAACCAACTCCAGGATTCTTACCCGGAAAATTCCATGGACAGAGGAGCCTGGCAGGCCACAGTCCATGAGGTCACGAAGAGTCAGATGTGACTGAGCACACATATGCACACACACACGCACACACCACAGTTAATTTCATCGTTTTGATCTTTTTACTGTGGTTATGTCAGATGTTAACATTTGGGGGCACTAGGTGAAGGGTATATGGAAATCACTATTTTGCAATTTTTCTGATATCTAAAATTATTTCAAAATGAAAGCTAAAAATGTTTTAAAAATTCTGGCCTCAAGCAAACATTTTAGTTGACTTCTGTTGTAAGAAAAATGTACTGATACATTTCTTTGTTTTTTGCTGTTTTTTGACCTATCAAATGGTGTTTCTCTTCAGTATCTGCATTCTTCACAAGGAGTGACTCTGCATTCTTTACAAGTAGTGACTCTGCACCCTTTTCTCAGGGTGAACACTCAACACTGGAATTGTCAACTCCAACTAAGATTCTGGAGTTCAGGTTTGGCAATGCGATAAGGACCTTGAGCAGTTATAACCTCCTGGTGACCCCGTGGACTTGGGCGATTACCAAACTAGTAGAAAACATTTGTGACAGGCATTTGCTTATTCTCCTAGTACCAGATATTTCTGGATCCCTATGTTATGTGGTGAGTAAGGAGTGGGAAATAACCCCCAGTTCACTTAAATCCCCATCATATGGCTGGACAAATGTTTGAATCCAGTTTAATTTGATCTAAAGAAAATAATAGGCTATTTTATGCACCTTCAAGATTGTGGATTATGGTTTATATTCACTACTTCTCCTAAATCTTCTATTAATTATGTAACAAAACCATAATTAAGAAACACCTACTTCTTTTTTGGAGTAAAATGCAAAGCACAGGCTCTTTAACTTGAAACGATAATATTTCTAAATCCCTCTGTTCCAGCTCTTGGAAAAAATCCCTACGACTGACTATTTGGCTCATGTACCTGTAAAATATTGTTTCTCCATCCACCACTTTTTTTCTTTTTGAAATTTGGAAGAATTGGTAATTTTCATGATGAGTTTCCATTTCTGTAACTTCAAGGTTCAAGTTGATGTGCTTTATGGCATGGATTCAGAGGAAGCACCTGACAGGCTCATCAAACAGGGCCAGAAATATTTCAGTAGCCACTTTCTCTGCTTAGCAACTGGATGAATATCTCTCTCTTGTTTGGTTTAGACAAGCAGCAAACTGTTAATTTACAGAGGACTTTGATTTTAGCTTGATTCTACTAAAGTTCAGAAAAGAAATTCCCAAGGTTACACTCCATCACTACCAATTTCTTTTTCTCCCTGGTGTGTGAGTGCATTTCAGGGAGGAGAGAAGAGTTTGATAGATGGCTTATCCAGAATATAAATAACACAGTATTTGCCAACTGCCACTGTCTTTTATGGCTGGGTAACCTGGATTTGCATTATAATCCAGCCACAGTTTAACAGCATAATATATGGTGCTTCCAAAAGACCTGCTTTTTTTTTTAAAATTCCTGGACTGATCATCCAAGTTTATTCTTACTGCCACATTAGCGATTTAGAGGTTTCTATCTTCCCCTTGAAATTGTCAGTTTGATAACTGATAGTTGTACCCAAAGCAAATATTCTTTAAGTCATTACAAATAGTTTGCAATGACATTATTCCTAACTTACATGGCTTTCATTGGACTTTGAAGTCGGACAGACTTTGATTCTCTGATAAGTATATGGAAGAGTAACTAACTAGAAAATTAAGGTTATACATTTGTTCTCTGAGCTTTAAAATGTAGTATCAACATTGTGGGTTAGAATATTGGTTGTCAATAACTGAAAATGAAAAAGACTGGAGGCCTGACCACCAAAGTTTCTGATAAGTAAGCTAAGTATGTTAATACATATAAGATAGTTTGTTAATCAGAATGTAAGCACAACTATATTGCAATAATACCATTAAAACTTTGACTCATTTATTGCTTCCTCTTCAGATTCCATGATCTCCTAGCATATCCATGATTTCCATGTTTATCTGTCAGTTCTTAATCTTTTCATTCAACATATAGAACTAACAACCTAGCAAGACAGAATATATTTATTCTCCTGGATTTCCACATTTCAGGACTGATATTTCTTGGTAAATAAATAAAATGGCTACCAATGAACTTTTTTTCAAAGGGATTAAGAGAAGAGAGTAATATTGTGAATATTTTCAAAATGTATAAACAATCATACATCTGATTGTTTACTAATAATTTGGCTTTCTGGAGTTAGCCTCAAGGAAATGCAAATCTGATGTGGCCACCTCTGAGTTCTAAAAGTGGAAGTCTTTGGAGTCTTCAAAGCAACGATGAACCCCAGCCACACTAACCTTGAATCATGACAGTATACCACTTACAAGCTGATTCTTTTCCTGATTTGTACGGAATACCATCTCTGTGTTACTAACTAGCTATGTGATTTTAGGCAAGTTACCTAGACTTCTTTAAGGCAATTTTCCCTTTTCCTAGGTGAAGCTAATGATTTGGACCTTGTGGAGATATTTTTTGGATTAATTATAATACTAAGAAGGTATATGGCACATTTCTTTGGGTATATCACAAATATTTAATAAGAAGTAGTAAAATTAAAATATGAGTTCAATGTAATTAATGTTCTTATTACCAAGTCTGTCACCTTTCACTGCCTCTGATATTGTATTGTATTACTCAGACTTTGAGGTGAGGACCAATCCAGGGACACAACCTCAGAAAATCTATATTAGATGATGAGGAATACACCTTATTTGCTTTACAGAACTGTCAGTCCCCAAACCTGAACACTGATGGAAAAGTTACTGGTCATCTATCTAGTCCAAGCTCATCACAAAGAAATCTTTATTAGACCTTCATCTAGATTCTTTAATACTCTTAGTGATTGAGAACTGAGATCTCTATAAGACACACTCTTTACTCTAATTTTAGAAAAACCTATCCTTGAAACTGAAACATGTATCTTTGTTTATTTGTTCCTCAAATCTGTTTGTCTCTAAATAACAAGTGATACAAATGATTCCTCTTTAAAAATTTCTATCATGTTTCTATTAATTTTTTCCAGGTTGAAAATCCCAAATTCCCTCAAACATTGCTCATGTTTCATAATTCTAGTTTTCTTTTTTTTTATCCATTTTTATTTTTTATTTTTTTATTTTTTTTATCTAGGAATAAATTTATTTTTTTTTCTCCCTTTTATTGTTTTTGCCATACAATGCCATGATATCACCATGGGTTTACATATGCTCCCCCTCCAGAAACCCCTCCCTCTCCCCTCCCTCCTCCCTCCCCCGTGGGAAATCTCGATGCACCAGCCCCGAGAATCAATCCTGGGCTGGCGATTGATTAGACATACGATAATTAACATGTTTCAATGCCATTCTCCCATATCATCCCACCCTTTCCCTCATCCACAGAGTCCACGAGTCTATTCTATATTTTTTTACCCATTTTTAAAAGCAAGATGAACCTTCTCCATCTGAGTATAATAGTCCATAAGTTCACAATGGCAGTGAATGATGGGAAAATGTGACCATCACCTTCTTTGCTCCAAATATTGCTCTCTTACCATTGTGGCTTAATAACAAGTCGGTGTTAATTACATTGTTTTAGTGGGAGCATCCCTGGTGGCTTAGACAGTAAGGATTCCGCCTCTGATGCGAGAGCCCTGGGTTCAATCCCTGAGTCAGGGAAGATCCTCGGGAGAAACGAAGGGCTAC
Organism: Antilocapra americana; assembly: GCA_007570785.1. Classification (NCBI taxonomy): domain Eukaryota; kingdom Metazoa; phylum Chordata; class Mammalia; order Artiodactyla; family Antilocapridae; genus Antilocapra; species Antilocapra americana. The sequence goes on from ML660772.1 coordinate 286,672, forward strand.
CAACTCCAGTATTCTTGCCTAGAGAATTCCATGGACAGAGGAGCCTGTCGGGCTACAGTCCATGGAGTCACAGAGTCAGACAAGAGTGAACGACTAACATACCTTGTTTCAGCATCCAGTCACAATTTTTGTTCATGCTGCACTTACAGACAACTAAAGTCTTCTTTACAATCACTTCTCAGAGTAGATCTTCCCTAAGTACAATATCTGAGTATGATATTTTTAACCCTGACTTAAGCATCCATAGTTACCTTAAATATCATCTTCTTGATTTGTTTTCATCTACTATATTTATTCCTTTAAGACTTATTCAGACTTAAGTGTGATACTCATTTTAATAAATAATTTTCACAAAGTATTAAACAAAATATTGAAGTTGATCTGATAACTACTGAGCTATACAAAGGGCTTGAAGTTAAAAATTTTTGAGTATTCCTCTAGATTGAAATCTGAAGACAGAGAGACTACAAAATATTCTTATACTGAGCTACATTTGTCAGTTTTTCTTATACATAGTTTACTTTACAAAAGATTCAGTAGTACACATGGAATAATGAATTTTAAAATGTGTACTTAATAATAATTCAAATCAAAATAACTGAATGGATCAATGGGATATACTCAGAGGTTTATTAGGAAATAGTGTTATTTACAAAATTTGAGATGTAAGTCAGATAATAATGACAATTTTATTCTAAGATTTTACTTACTGCAGTTTTTAAAATCTTATAATCCTATTAATATTTCAGCCCATGGACTTAACTGACATCATACAAATTTTACAGTTTTTCTCCCTATTCAATTTTTGTTTTTGAGGCAGAATTTTCTATACAAAGAGGACAATGTGAAGTTTATTAAACAACTAACAATGGCTATTTGCAGTGAACTTGGGCTTTCAAAGATAGTTCAATGTTATTTACTTTTCAGACTGTAGTATTTATGCTTCTTCCTTAGATAAATTATTTCTATTAGAAACTTGATGATATATGATCCTCACAGACAAGTGTAATAAGAGAAAGAAATTATCCCTCTCAACTTATGAAAGCCCACTTACCAATAAGATAAAGCATCAGGGTATTCGAGGGTGTTTCTCACAGTTTTACTGTTTGCAAAACATCTGATGCAATTAAATACTTCTGTGCTCATGCTCAGTCATGTCCAACTCTCAGTGACCCTTTGGACTGTAGCCTACCAGACTCTTCTGTTCATGGGATTTTCCAGGCAAAAAATATTGGAGTTTGTTGTCATTTCTCCTTCATGGCATCTACCCTACCCAAGGATTGAACCCACATCTCCTGTGTCTCTAGCGTTGCAGGCAGATTCTTTGCCCATTGAGCTAATTAAATACTTACCAAGAGTTTAAAAAATGAGGGAAATGGGCAATTAATCTTCTATTGATTCCACCCCAAATAGTGATTAATCAATTCAATTAATCAGTATGTGCAAACACAGCATAATAACAGAGGTCTGGCTCTTACTAAATTATTATTAAATGCTCCCTAAGCTTCATTCTATCATATAGTAATTCTAAGCATGTTATGTTATACTATAAAAATGAATGCAAGTCCTCCCCCAAATCATAAGGGTTCTTCATTTAAAGACAAAAAATTAAATTTCAAGCTAATTGTACACTGTAATGGGGTCCTTTTCTGCCTTAAGCCTGGCTATCATTCTGAATAAGCAGACTTCACCATGCTTAGACCAAAATCCAAATAACCTTTCTTGTACTTACACCAGAACACATCTTAGGCCTGTTATTCAGAACTGCCTCTCTAATCCCTTCTAGCTCAGTGTGATTTTTTTCTGACCTTTACCTATTTAACTATATGGACTCTTCCATAACGAACTGTTAGTGAGAAAATAAAAGTTGAAGAAAGAAGAAAGTGTTACTTGCAGTGAGGTTACAAGACAGACAGAGCTCCATCTGCTCTTGGGGATGAAAGAAACCATACCTGGCCTGGTATTAGGCAGCACAGGTGACAATTCCTGGCAAGAGGCCCAGACTACACTTCAGCAGAATAGACACACTGCGATGAGGGCCAGAGCTGCAAGGACAGGGCCTAGACCTCTCTCTCTAGTTTCTTCTGTGCCAAGTTCCCAGTTATGGCTCAAAAAATTAAAATAAGAAACTCCATGTGTAATAGTGCTGCCATGTTAAATACAGTATGAGGTCAAATTCAGGAAAACAAAGTAACTATTAAAAAATGAAAAGTAACATTATAAAATAGCAATTAAAAGCAGTAAATAAAAAAGTGGGAAGAAAGATCAAACATGAATTTTGTGTTCAGAGGGAAAATGTGTCAATTGTTAAATGACATTCAAAGAAAAATGGCACAATGAAATGTTTACGTGGAGGCAAAGAAATTGTTACTACAAAATAAAATGTCTTTGAAGTCAGAAACATATGTTACTTTGCATATTGTTCTGGGTTAGGTACAGTGAATAGTGACTACAGCCATAAAATTAAAAGATGCTTGCTCCTTGGAAGAAAAGCTATGACCAACCCAGACAGCATATTAAAAAACAGAGGTATTACTTTGCCAACAAAGATCCCTCCAGTCAAGGCTATGGTTTTTTGGTAATCAAGTATGGATGTGAGAGATGGACCATAAAGAAAGCTGAGTGTTGATGAATTGATGATTTTGGAGAAGACTCTTGAGAGTCCCTTGGACAGCAAGGACATCAAACCAGTCAATCCTAAAGGAAATTAATCCCTAATATTCATTGGAAGTACTGATGCTGAAACTAAAGCTCCAATACTTTGGCCACTTGATACGAAGAACGAGCTCATTGGAAAAGACCCTGATGCTGGGGAAGACTGAAGGCAGGAGGAGAAGGGGACAACAGAAGATGAGATTGGTTGTTGATGGACAGGGAAGCCTGGTGTGCTGCAGCCCATGGGGTTGCAAAGAGCCAGAAATGACTGAGAAACTGAACTGAGGTACAGTGAACAGACAAAAAGGGATAATATCTTCATCTTGGGAATATACAGACCAGTCATGAAAACGTACACAAGGAAACAGATATGTAATTCTTTGTGGCCCAGGGCTTTAGCAGTTCCATTCTATCTTCTCATAATTTCAAATAATACCTTTTCCTGGTGGCCAATGTCCAATTAAGATTTGAAAGTCTGGACGTCAGACTTCCTCTTTACTGTAAATATAACCAAACCTCTGAGCTTCTTCAATTTCCTGTTGAAACTAGTCTATCACCTTCATTTCAGAGACCCTATTGATCAATTTTAATAACCTGAAAAGCAGATTCAGATTTAGTATTCTTTAGATGAGAAATCACAAGTTACCAGGTTTAAAAAGCTATCTAAAACTACACCACAAAATACATGAAAGGAACTTTTAGTAACTAAATGCTTAATAAACTTGTTATATTTATCTTTTCTACATTTACAGTTGCATATTCTGATTACCTGTTCCTAATTCAGTGACTTTGTAACCGTGTTTCCTGTAAATATAATAGAATAGGTTTTCCTGTAACAAATTTGGTGCAAATTTATTTTCTTTAATGCTGATAATTTAGGAAAGTTTCTTCCAGCTTCATATGCATGCAGTTAATACATGCATAATTCAGGCTTATTTTCCATTTTGGGAAGACTTCTGTCAATTTTCTTTTGTGCATGGGCTATTAGTCTTCTTGCACAATGACTCATCTGAAATACATTGTAAACTGAAGACCCTTACTTAGCAAGGCTGTTGCCAGTCACTACGTCAGGAGGATACATGGGTCTACTGTGTGTGAAGGGAGTGTTCCTGGAACCCGTTATGCACCAGGAAGCCTATAACTCCATTATCCTCAGCAATAACTATAACCTGTACAAATACATCCCAGTAAACCCACATTAAACATATTCCTATATGAGCTTCACATTTCCATGCTTATTACTCCAACACCACTCAACCAAAGCAGGCATTTGATGAAAGGAAAGTGAGAGTTGAAAGTAGCAATAATTTAAATCCACTACAGTTAGAATATTTCACCTTTGCCAACCAAACTTCTGACCATGTGATCACATCAAGGGCCTTTCTCCAAAGTCTGGGAACAGGAAGTCTCTCATTGATGAACTGACCTCTGCATTATTTCTTCTGGACTTCTGTCATTCACATTCCTGACCATCCTGTGCTTAACAGGCCCTGTTTCATCCTCTCTCTCTTCTGCCATTCCTTCTCACCCCCTGCCATCATGTGTGTTTGTCTAGCAAATTGAAGACCTACTATAAATCTTAAAACCTGGAAGGCATCCTTGATGTCCTCCTCACTTTCTGCCTCTAGTATGGTAAACCAATGCGTCCTTCCGATTCTAAGTCCTCTGTGTCTCTGGACTCGTTCCCTCCTTTACCGCTACCAGTGCCACAGTTTGGACAACACTGCTCCCTCACAGGGCTCCTGCAACCACCTCCTCATCAGTCTTCCTGTCTACCGTATTGTGTCCTCAGACCACTCCTCGCAAAATATCAGTAGCAATCTATTCAGAATTCAATTCTGACCAGATCATTTCTCTGCTGAAAAAAAAAAAAAAAACTCAATAATTCTCACTACCCACAGAGAGTAGGGCTTCCCTGATGGCTCAGTGATAAAGAATCCACCTGCAATGCAGGAAATTCAGGAGGTGAGGGTTCGATCCTTGGGTCAGGAACATCCCCTGGAGGAGACCATGGCAACCCACTCCAGTATTCTCGTCAGAAAAATCTCATGGAGGAGCCTGGTGGGATCCCAAAGAGTTGGACACAACTGAAGTGACTGAGTACACACACACCCACAGAGAGTGTTTAACTCTGTTGCTGGCGCACAGAACCCTCTAAGTGGTCCTATCTGTTTCAGTCATATTTGTCTATTATCAGCAGATACTCTAAAATTGAAAACAAAACAAAAATCCCTTCAAAGTGTATGCAATTCTCTGTACTCCATGTTCTAGCCAGTTAACACTCAGCATTCCATGTTGTCTGAAGTACTGGTATTCACCTTCTCCAACTCCACAGTCATTTTTAAAGATGGCTTAGATGTCAACTTTGGTAGACTTTTCTGGGGCCGAAGTGCTGAAAAGGTTTCCCTCTGCTGGTTTCCTTTACTATTTTGCAGTTAGTATCATTCCTGAGTTCTTCCCTGGTGGCTCAACAATAAAAAAACCTACCTGCCAATTTATGAGACACACGTTCAATCCCAGGGTCGGCAAAATTTCCGGGGAATGGAAATGGAAATTTCCATTAAATTAAATGCATTCTAGATTTAACTGAGCGCACACACATGCATCCTTACCAAACCTACATACTTTTTTTTTCCCCCTACTTATTTGTAACATCCTGGAGGCCAGAGGTCCTGTCTTATTCTTTGTGTCTCTCTGGCAGAATTGAATTCCCAGGAAATTAAAGGTGTTGAATGACTTTGAATGAATACAAAGCAATGTGTGTGTGTGTGTGTGTGTGTGTTGTTTAGTCGTGACCAACTCTTTGCAACCCCATAGACTGTAGCCCATCAGGCCCCTCCATCCATGGGATTCTCCAGGAAAGAACACTGGAGTGAATTGCCATTTCTCTCTCCAAAAGGAACTACAGAAAGAAAGAAAATGAAGTTCCTCAGTCGTGTCCGAGTCTTTGCGACCCCATGGACTGTAGCCTACCAGGCTCCTCCACCCATGGAATTTTCCAGGCAAGAGCACTGGAGTGGGTTGTCATTTCCTTCTCTAGTGATGCCCAATGGTACAGGTGAAATCAGAGTGATGAAGAATTTAAGGGAGAGAAATGAATTGTTTATGGCATCATAAAGTAAGTAGCATTTGAAATGAATCTTGAAAAATAATGTAAGGTTTGGGATAGCCCTCATAAAATGAAATGGGGGTGCATTTCAGAAGAACTGTGTAATGAATCATGACCATAGATCAAAGAGCTTCACTACCAGAATGCACCCAAAATTAAACTAATGAAGGAGATCCTGGTAGAATAAATGAGAACAAAATATTCTTTAACTCTTGACACGGATCATAGATCTCAAAGGATTATTAAGGGGATCTAATTAGCTGAGCAAAAGGATATCTTTATGGTTGAAAAGGAAATATTATCTTTTGCATTAACATAAAACATATGAGGGAGAATGCCAAAACTAAAAGAAAAGCTTTCTGAAAAAAATGAATTTTTAATGCAAACAAAAATATGGTACATATGAGTTCAATTCAGTTCAGTCACTCAGTTGTGTCTGACGCTTTGTGACCCCATACACTGCAGCACGCCAGGCTGAATAATATCAGTTATATTTCATAGTATTGGTTATATTTTGTGTTTGTAAATGCTGAGTAGAATTAACTGTGTTGATGATGAAAAAGTTAGTGCTAAATTGGAGATGCTAGGAACTGGGAAGTACTGGTCAAGCAACGATTTATTGAGCCATTTCTGTCTTAACTACTAGAAGATACAACTGAAGCAGCAAATAAGACCCTTTCCTTAAAAGCCTAAAATTCAATTAAAGGATAAGGAAGTAGATAAGCATAAAGATAGAAATCAAGTTTATAACAGATTCTAACCAGTAGGGTGCACAATTATACTTTTTTAAAAAGGATATCCCAGAGAGATGTAGTTGACCTAGCTATGAATACTAAATGCAAGGAAGGAATTCTGTGTGAAAGTACCTATAACAAAGACATACGTGTTCTATCAAGTATGATAAGTTCACAGAACGGCAAGGAGGCAAGAGTGAAAGTGAGGGCCTGTGGCAGCAGTAGTTACTCAGCTGTAGTGATGAGAACATCAAGGAGAAGCTTGCAAGATGAAGACGACTTAGATATAAACTAACAGATGATATGAAGGTGTGATAAAATTTTGAAAGGGAAATTCACATGAAAAAATTCACTATTTTTCAGTGTATAAGGTTATCTGGGCTACATTTATAAATGAAAAACAAATAGTTCATATAGCATTGTTAAATAGTCATTCCTTCATTTTCTTAATCCTCCCCATCTCTACCTATATCATTTTCCCTCTTCCTTATAATTATGTATTTATACACACTGTTACATGGTCATAGTTTTTCAATCTTTTATATTTTTAATTTGCCTTCTTCATAATATTTCTTATAAAATGATTGTGCATTTTACTCCCTATTCTTTTTTTATGCATCTATTCTTATAGTAGTTAATGATATCTAGACCCCTGTAGAGTTTGTCTTTACATTTCTTTTCTACATTTGTGAAAGTAAAAGTATTTGTCGCTCAGTCATGTCTGACTCTTTGGGACCCCATGGACTGTGGCCTACCAGGCTCCTCTGTCCATAGAATTCTCCATGGCAAAAATACTGGAGTGGGTAACCATTCCCTTCTCTAGGGGTTCTTCCTGACCAAGGGATCAAAACCTGGTCTCCTGCATTGGTATGAAGATTCTTTTCCATCTGAGCCACTAGGGAAGCCAGTCTGTCCTACTGTCTGCCTGCTAAGTTGCTTCAGTCTTCAGCTGTGTCCAGATTCTTGTGATGCTATGGACTGCAGCTGGCCAGACTCCTCTCTTATGGGATTCTCCAGGTAAGAAAACTGGAGTGCGTTGCCATGCCCTCCTCCAGGAGATATTCCTGACCCAGGGACCCAACCTGAGTCTCTTATGTCTCATTGGCAGGCCTGTTATTTACCACTAGTACCTCTTCTGTCTTTATCCAGTGTTTAAATATCATCAAGGGACCCATCAAGTTTGAAATCTTTTAATAGGCTTTGTAGTTTTTATTCCTACCATCTCTATTCCGATATATGGGAACATAAGAACTATGCTAATTTTTGTCGTTTTTGGTAACCAAAACAGAAGGAAAGAGAAAAAAGGGAATGCAACAAACAGGAACTAAAATTTATTGCTGCATGCTTGATACTTACAAAAAAAATTACCCATATTATTTAACCAGCATAATAATCCCATTGAGTAGAAACTGTTATCCACAACTTGCAGACGAGGAACCAGGTGATTAGAGAAGTTAAGTAATCCACCAAAGATCACATAAGCTCTCCATGAAGAAGTAGGGATCCACACTGGGGCTTTCTGACTTCAAAACCCTTGCTTTCAATCCCTGTACTATGCTATCTCAGCCTTGAGTGTGTCTTCTTCCCTGTTTCCCCACTTATTAGCTGGGAAACATAGACAAGTCTTGCATAAGTGAGGCCTTTCTTTGTCTCAGTGTCCTAATTTATAAAATAAATATACTAATAGCACCAACATTGCAGGATTGTGTTAAAGATTAAATGAGTTATGATATAGAAAGTACTTGGAGCAGGTCCTGGTATATATTCTTCACTGTGTAAGTGTTAGTAATGATGGTTTTTATTTCCCTGGCCCATCACCTCGCTGAATGGTTAGGAGTGGATCAGATGTTCCACGCTGCTTATGGTCAACTTGCATCTTCAAGTCATTCACAGAATGATGCCCTACCAGATTCTAACCCAGAAAAGCTTGACAATTTGACACATAGATTCGTTGGCAACCAATGGCATGTGTGTGGTCTTGGCTCATCAGAAGACCCCTTGTTGATTTTGCATCTGGACATAGTGGGCCAGCATTATATGATGTACAAGGTGTCACTGAAGCCGGCAGGGGCTCCTTCAATCACAGAAAAATGGAAGGTCTCATCGTTCCTGTGGGGGAGCAGACACAGAGACCACATGACTTAACTCTTTCAAGTGAGTAACATCCAAATTTGGCTACTAGTTTGGAAGATGAGCTTTCCTGAGCTGCGCAGAATCAAGTAAAACTGTATTATCGGTAAATGTTTATTGACTGTCTCGATATCCCCCAGACCTTCATCTATTCTCTATGATAACAAGCATGACTATCTCCATGTAGCATCTACATCTGAGTTTGTTATGCCTACAAACTGTGTCTATAGTAGTTGCTTTGAAGTTTTTTCTGAATCATTGCTCTAAATTATGTTCCCAGACTACTTTAAAGAGTAATATTCTATATTTTCACTATAACCACTGATGTGCTGTATAGAAAAAAACAATTTTTCTTATATTAAAACAATGTTGTTGACACTGATGAAATTCCAGAAAGTAACTATATGAAGACTCTATCATCAGAGTCATGCAAAAGTCTTTTTCATGTTTTTTTTAAAGCAATATCTCTATCACATTAAAAACAATCTGATGATAACATTTCCCTATACATGTAAAGCAATGATATATGAGACCTCCACTCTGTTTCCAAGTATTGTATATGCATAAGAAAAAGGTAACAAAAATGATTGTATACAGACAATTTCGCCAAAGAAACTCTTTCCCATATCTCAGTTTGGTGAGCTTTTACCAAGACATGGTATCTTGTACTGTTTCATAAACTTGGAGCAGAGACTCTATAATTTTCAAGCTTGTAACTTTAGGAGAAAGTACCTGGAATAATGTAGATACTTAACAAATACTCATGAAATAAATAAGTGAATAAGTATGTAAGTATACTGTCTACTGTCTGTCTGTATTTAGCACCTTTGCTCTAAAATTAATGCCCTATTACAAGTTACAAACAATGCCTCTGTTAAAAGAATGTCATTAAGGTATTTATCCTGAAATTAAAGACAACTATTCTTAGTTGTATTTTCAGGTGATACTATACTGGATTACTTAGAACTGACTCCCTCAATTAAATCACAGCCAAACAAAATCATTTTTTTGTCTTTAATCAATTCTCATTTCCAAGAAATACAAAAATAGCACCCAAGAGAAACTGAGGAGAGGGGTAGCATAAACATGTACTACAAGTTAGCTTATAATTTAAAAAAAAATTGCTACGTTGTGGAGTCAGAAGCATTTTAGCTTCTTTAAAAAAAAATGATTTGCAACATTCTGACTAATGTTAAGGTTTCCAGTGAAGAAGAATCTCATAAATGTGCTGATTCAGATGAAAGATGAAAACAGGGTAAGAACAACCACAGGATGAATACTTTGTATCTCTAACATACACTGATTTCTTGTTTTAAACATGCACCAGCAGCAAGGGAATTCATTTGACCTACAGGAAATACTGTTATCATTTCTAGCAACATCCTTTATCCTGTTTGAAAGAACTATTTTGTATTACGTTGTTAAATTCAAATAAACATTTGAATGCTGTAATTAAAACCTAAGATAATGATAACTGAATAATGATGAACCATTGAATGAATTAGGAAGAACCATTGCAAATTAATACCTCTCACATCAAGAATATGTGTGAACAGAATGAATGAAAAAAGGAACCAAAAGGAAAAGGAATCTGTAACTTGTAACTTCCATATGCTGATAAAGGTTTAATTAATTTAAAACAACAATCTGCTGAAAAATTTTAAAGTTTTGGTTTAAAGTTATGGTACTAAGTGTTCTCCATGTTTGGACAATGGCCACCAGTGGTCCAAACCACATTTTAATTTTAGGAAACTTAGAGGTTTATGTTCAGTGTCAATCAAAACAAATACTATTCCAACCCTCTCAAGTTATGGAAGAGTGGATATTTGTTTCAAGATATAAGGAAGAAAGATGGGAGAAGAATGACTGTCAAGTTACTCTTCACTTTCCTCTAAACCAGTGACCTTGACATCAACTGAGTATTGCATGTATGTATTAGAATCACTTAAAGAGTTTTAAAAGTTACTGATGATTGAGTACCATTCCCCCAAATTCTTATGTAATTAATTTGAATGACCTGGGCATTAAAACCCCTCAAATTTCCCCCAAATAATTCTAATGTGCAACTAATTTTAAGAACCACTGATCCAAAGAAAGTAAGAAGAAAGATGTAAAGAATGGTGAATAGTTTAAAAGTCTTAAAAAATCCTAATTCAGTTAAATATTTTAGTCTCTCTCCTGTTGGCAGAGACCAAAATTGTTGCTTCTTATGCTCATTTGGGGATTAAGGCAATGGATAGAACTGCAATGAAAGCAATGTTTACATGCTTTATCAAAATGATCTATTCAATAATAGCAGTCACTAAATAACCTATTATCTGCAAAGAACTGATGTAGTGTTGTGAAACATTCAAAGATGAATAAGATCTGGTCCCCCTTTCAAGTAGCACACGAGCTAATGGAATGTTTGCTACATCAATGATAGTCAGATGTTACAAACAATCGGATCTGGAAAAGAGGATAATGATTTCTTGAAAAGCACTTGTATAGTCCCAAAATTATGATGGCAAAGCTAAAAACACAATTTGGAAAACATTGCTAGGCCATAGACACATAGCACTGTGACTGATCAGGCCTAAGAAAGTGGAGACATGAGCATTAGCTGATGAATTAGAGCTATGCATTGTTTGCAGACTGAGACGCTGAGGGTATCTTGTTTCCAAGTACAGAATTTGAGATCTGAAATAGTTGCTTAGACGTCTTAACATTCTAAGGGGTTTATTTGTGAAAGCGTCTCCTAGTTGACAATTAGAATTTTTTAAATTGAAATAAAGAGCATAATTATGAACAATCAATTGAGTCATTAACAGTTGGTTTTAAGGTTTTAGATTAGCCATGAATTTGTCAGATGAGTGTTATCCAGTAAACTCTGGCTCGGTAATTCAGTTTGCATTATTGTTTTATTTGTAATGCAGATATACACTGTGTGTGCACCTGTATTTAAACATACGTTTATGGACTAAAAGTGAGGTTGTGTTGTTATTTAGTCACTAAGTCACTTCTGACTCTTTTGCGATCTCATGGACTGTAGACTGCAAGTCTCCTCAGTGATAGGATTTCCCAGGCAAGAATACTGGAGTAGGTTGCTGTTTCCTTCTTGAAGGGATCTTCCTGACCTAGGAAATGGACACAGGTCTTCTGCATTGGCAGGTGGAGTCTTTACCACTGAGTTTACCAGGAAGGCAGTAACACTGGGCATGGGGGGAATCACTGCAGAAAACTCCATAGGTTTTCCTCCACACAAATCTACCTTGTGTGATATTGGCAAGCTTTCCAGGCACTATCAGAGCACATTTGACCTTGGAATTAGAATACCCCAACATTCCCATTGGATGTGGAATAACAGACTGGTTCAAACTTGGGAAAGGAGTATGTCAAGGCTGTATACTGTCACCCTGCTTATTTAACTTACATGCAGAGTACATCAAGTGAAATGCCAGGCTGAATGAATCACAAACTGGAATCAAGATTGAGAGAAATATCAACAACTTCAGATATGCAGATGGCACCACTCTAATGGCAGATAGTGAAAAAGAAATAAAGAGCTTCTTGATGAAAGTGAAAGAGGAGAGTGAAAAAACTGAGTTAAAATTCAACATTCAAAAAACTAAGATCATAGCATCTGGTCCCATCATTTTATGGCAAATAGAAGGGGAAACAGTGGAAGCAGTGACATATTCTATTTTCTTGGGCTCCAAAATCACTCCAGACAGTGACTGTAGCCATGAAAGTAAAAGACACTTGCACCTTAGAAGAAAAGCTATGACAAACCTTGACCATGTATTCAAAAGCAGAGACATCACTTTGCCAACTAATGTCTGTATAGTCAAAGCTGTGGTTTTTCCAGTAGTCATGTAGAGATGTGAGAGTTGGACTGTAAAGAAGGCTGAGCAGCAAATAATAGATGCTTTTGAACTGTGGTGTTGGAGAAGACTCTTGAGAGTCCCTTGGACTGAAAGGAGATCAAACCAGTAGATCCTAAAGGAGATCAACCCTGAATATTCACTAGAAGGACTGATGCTGAAGCTGAAGCTCCAATAATTTGGCCACCTGATGGGAAGAGTCGACTCATTGGAAAAGACCCTGATGCTGGGAAATATTGAGGGCAGGGGAAGAAGAGGGTGACAAAGGTTAGGACGGCTAGATGATATCATCAACTCAATGGATATGAATTTGAGCAAACTCCAGGAGATGGTAAAGGACAGAGAAGCATGGTGTGCTATAGTGCATGGGGTCACAAACAGTTGGGCACAACTGAGTGACTGAACAACAAATCAAGGTTTGTTGATTCAACAGTGATAAAGTATATTGACAATTTATGCATTTGGTATGATGTGATGAATGTGACAGTTTATTTTGTGGGTTCCTCCCCCCAACCCATGGCAGTCTGATTAAGAGAAAACATCAGAGAAATCCCAGAGGAGGGACATTCTACTACAGATCCTTTTCCACCACTTACAACTTTCACAGCTCTGCTTTTCCCCTTCAGCACCTAGAAACTCAGAGAAGAAAATAATGCTAAAACCCAATCCTTGTCTCTCCTTGGTAATTAAAAAGTGAAGGATGCATGTCATGTCATGTCATGATGTTGGATTCCCCTGTTATAAACATTTCTGGTGGTGGTGGAGACAGGCGATAAGAGTTTCCAGCTCCTGCTGTAACCATACTTTCCAGTTTGGGATAAAGTGACAGGAGAGCTGACCATCAGCAAGCGAAAAGAGATCCAAACTCCCAAAGGAAGTTTATTAATATAAAAATAATCATTTTCTGTTTAAGACTGGAGCCCTACAGCTGAGCACATGATGCCAAATTATCTTAGTTATATGACTATATTTGAGTGTAGAAATATCTTAGTAAAACCTCAGAAGTCATTTTCCCTCAAGACTTGATCAATATCAATTTGTTTACAGTATATATGTTCTCCTAAGTCTGAATGCTTTCTATTTCTATTTTAATGCTGTACATTGCTGGGAATAAAGCTTGTATTCTTCCTCCTCCTAACTGTTGTCATGTTTTCAGGAACCTATTTATATGGTTAATTTATGATATTTCTTATGAAGAGTGTGAGACTTGCCATTAGTCTTCTCATAGGGTCCTTTCATCAGTCTCACCCCACCCACATATTTCAAGGGCTGCAAGTAAAAAGTTATTTTTGAATTCATAAGTCATGTATAATGCTAGTGGAATTTTATTATCCAAATATAGTAAACCACAGACAGAATTTAAACATTAAAATCATTTTTCCTAATCACATTTGTACTTTTTAATGTGTGTATATATTTGTATGTATATATATATATATATTTAAAATTTGTAAATATATTTTGTCTTTAAATAGTTACTACTTCTCTTTCTCTAAATGGATTTACTATTAATCACCTAGAGATATTAATGATAAAATGTTTCAGCATTTTTCATGTGGTTCTTCAGATATTTGGAAGCCTAATGGATTTAATTTATTTAGAGATTATTAGACATTTCACACTGCCATCTAGTGATGTGTAAACTCAGATAAGCGGAAGTTTGGGTGAAGTTGAGGAATTTGCCGATCCCATCTGAAAAACCTGCCCTCCATTGCCAGCCCTTTCCAATAGTTTAGAGAAACACTCGTTTTAGTAACTCTGAGTTTTAATCTCAGTTTTTTCATTCTTTATAATTCACACACTGCAAACTACGGGGCAATGTCAGCTTACCTTTGAAAACTGAAGAAGGAAATGGCAACCCACTCCAGTATTCTTGCCAGGATAATCCCCATGAAGTGGTGGGCTACAGTCCATGGAGTTGCTAAGAGTCAGACACGACTGAGCGACTGAGCACCTACCAGTAACTACCTTTGAAAAAGATGCAGTTTCAGTTCGATGCAGCGTTCCTCTGATGGGTGTACTTGTGACAATGTTTACCATTTATTGAATGCTTGCCGCTTGTCAAGCGCTGCTCTAAGTGCTTTCCAGGTCCTAACTCATTTAGTCCTAACCAGCCTTAGGAGGCAGTTACCATTTTGTCCTTGTTTAACACAAAGTCCCATCGGAAATGACTGAACTGCTATTTAAATCCAGTCAAGCTGGTTTCAGAGTCCATATGTCTAACCAGACAAACATTCTAGAGAAGAATTAATACCGTCTCCACTGTCTCTCTGCTACATACATGTTCTCAGATACTGACCTCCGACTGCCTAGAGTCACCTTGCTGTGGAATCTCACCTTGATTTGGTTTTCTACAAGCAGTTAGTAAAAGTCAGGAATTTACTTCTGTCTTGCCATATTAATGTCAGCACTTTGAGCTCTAACTTTAAAACTAAAACGCAAGGCCTACTCTAGAGTACAGGGAACTCTATTCAGTACTCTGTAATGACCTCTATGAGAACAGAAACTAAAAAAGAGTGGATATATGTATATGTATAACTGATTCGCTTGTTGTATAGTAGAAAGCTAACACAATATTGCAAATCAACTATACGCCAATAAAACTAATTTAAAACACGCACACGGCAGACTTGATGATGTAATCTTAAAAGCTATTTCTACATAAAGGCAGCACAAGTTTTTCTTTTCTTTTTCACCAAGAGAATACCAAATAAGAATGAGATAGAGTTGATTCCAGCAGGAAAGTGCAGGATATGCCTACTTAATCGTTGTTTACAAAAAAAAATCACTGGAATTAGCCAAATGATTAATTTTCTAACAAAAAGTGGCAGAAAATTGCATCTTTCATAGAAAGTCTAGGCAATCGTAACAATCAGTCAGCATTGCTTTCTCCACTAGGTGATTGCCTACAGTTCAGGGAGTTGTGGAAAGAATGTGGGGTGTGTTGGGGGCAGGGGAGTGCCGGGAGCCGTCAGGATGCCCCTTTGCTCGGATGACAAAGTCACGAGACTAAGAAAGTAATTGCAAAGCTGACTTTCTTTATCGGGGCACCCTGGACAAGCCCCACCCTGGTATTTTTCTTGGAAGTTCTGTCCATGCTCAGAACATTGGCTCATCTCAGTAAGTCAGTCACAGTTGGAAAGAATTCGTCCTGAGATAATCCCCCCAGACCTTATCCACCAGAGGATCCGGGAAGGTGGATCACCTTCCCCGGGGGCTATGGAGGAATGAAAGGGACATTTAAATGGATTACTACTCCTTACTGGGGAGTTTACCAAGAGTTCTCTGGAGGTCATGGCAAGGCCACCACCAGAAAGGCTCCTACTTGGGACACCTTTCCACCTCCCACTCCCCCCACCACTCCACGGAGGAGGCTCTCTTCCTTGAAGAAATCAGGCTCGATTGAGACTTAGGAATGCTCAACTGTGGCCAGCATAGTTGGAGATATTGATTGCTTTAGGATATGTAGACATAGGAATTCATTTTAGTAGTTGTAAGTTTAATAGGACTTCATTGTTAAAGCAGTGCTGCTAAACTGTCTCTTTGTCCTCTTTTCTCTTTCCTTGTAAGAACCAAAATAGGTTAATAGAATAAAAGTTTCAAGCTTAAGCCCTTCTTTCTAGCTTCTACATAGTTGCACCTAGTAAAAGAAATGTAACCTTTCTACTTAGATTGATGTACTTATCGGAAGTATGCTGGAGACATTCAAATGGTAAACATACTATTGTTAAGTCTAATTATGCAGAAATCCGACCTTTTGCAAGGAAAATGAGCTTAAGGTTAAAGTTGTTGATGATAGGCAGAAAACAGGATTGTATAGAATTAGATATGATGTAATGGGTGTGTTTCTTGGGTATAAAAACTGTAAACCAACAACAATAAACGAGAGACTGCTCCATCACCACACATCGACTCAGCTCAGTTTTTCCGCCGACGCCACTCATCCCTCAAGATCCCCGGACCCCGCTGGGGCTGGACCCCGGCAGGGGAGGAGAGCAGAGGATAGCAAAGCAGCAGTTCGTTTTGTGGTGGCAGGACTGTGCATGTGTTTGCGTGGGGAGTGGATGTGGGATGAGGAGAGATCCTTGTACCAAACAGAATAGAACTCTGTCATGGACCCAAGTAGTTAATTATGAAGTTACCAATGTTTTACAAGTAGAGCATATTCTCTTGTATTTCAGAGCATACAGAGTATCCTAAGAATTTAAGAAATAAAAGATTTCCTAGAAACTATAGGGCTTGAGCTGAGGTTTGAAGGATTATTACTGTTCTGTATGAGTTCCTTATTTCTAAACGCCACCCCAACACTTTCACAGCTCTCTCCTCACTTTTCAAACATCTACACAACAAACGACACAGTAGAATGGAAAAATATTCATGATTCTCTAACACAGGGAAATGCTGGTTTACTTGAAACAGTCAACCACTCATGGTTCCTTTACTGACTCTTGTTAGTCACTAAGTAAGAACTGCTCAGTCGTGTCTGACTTTTTGTGACCCCATGGACTATACAGTCCATGGAATTCTTCAGGCCAGAATACTGGAGTGGGTAGCTGTTCTCTTCTCCAGGGGATCTTCCCAACCCAGGGATCAAACCCAGGTCTCCTGCATGCAGGTGGATTCTTTACCAGCTAACCCACCGTGGAAGCCCAAGAATACTGGAGTGGGTAGCCTATCCCTTCTTCAAGGGAATTTCCCAACCTGGAAATTGAACTGGGTCTGCTGCATTGAAGGCAGATTCTTTACCAGCTGAGCTACCAGGGAAGCATTTAGTCACTAAGTGGTTTCCAACTCTTTGTGACTCTATGGACTATAGCCCACCAGGCTCCTCTGCCCACGGAATTTTCCAGACAAGAATACTGGAGTGGGTTGACATTTCCTTCTCTATTCTTAGGCATCTGTTAATTATTCAAGTGGTATATTTTGAAATGTCTGATCAAGGAAACTTTAAGAAAAGGTATTCTGTGGGGACTACAGTCCTGTCCCTAGCAATGACCTTGCCCTCTTCAAGAGAAATATTCTGTTGAGTCGTTTCTTCAGGTTATTCGATACCTAACTTCAGTCCCAGATCCCTAGTCATGACCTTTCTGTTTTGGTCATGTCACTAAGGTTTTGAAGCTTCATATAAGTACAGCCAAAAAAAATACAAGCAAGATATATAAAAAGTGAGCCTGGCTAGGATTTGTTGATTTTTAAATACTTCAGTTTGCTCAGCACTCTCCCCTCTGATTCCAATGTATTTTCATTCAACCTGGCCATGTCAGGATGTGTCAGCCATTGTCTGAATACTTATGAAGATAAATAAGACATGTTTAATTAATGTCTGCTGAATTAATGTCTTCTTGAACTTAAGCTTTCAGACAATGTCCTTTTGACCATTCCTTAGGATTTAGAGCTCCCAGGCTATTTGACAGTTGGTTAACTTCCATTACCTACTTGAAATGCTGCTGAACTCTAATGCCTGTGTTAGCCCGAAGAAGGCTTTTCTGCTTCCCTGCCAGGGGGATCATGTTCTTGCATTACCCTCAGGAACATCCCCAGCCCCTACCTACAGTTCGTAGAATCATTTCAGGAGCTCTGGTTGGTCCTTTAAAGCCACAGCTCTTGCCATAAATGGTTCATAAAAAGTTTCCTGACTTAGAAATTAGTCATATTCATCTACACTGAAAGACAAGGCATGGGTTCCCAAGTTATAAGAATTTCCCTGTGGCAGTAAGACACTGAGGTGGGAGATGAATTCACTGATACTTCTGGACTACAAATACACATATGTGAGTTGTTTATGAAAGTAATTCTATCCCCAATTAGTGAAAGCTTGCCTTTATCTCACTTCCTAAAGAGACTTTGATAGACCCAACAAGGTGGATGTGAAGGAGAAAATCTGGAGTGATCATTCTGGGATAAAATGGAATTTAGAGAATTAAACAGGGCTAATACATGGGGAAAAAATCAAGAAATGTTTCTCAGGAAAAGCTGCTGAGAAAGGTCAAGTCTATTTCTTGCCTTAACCCAATAAAGTCCAGCAATGTTGATTATAAAAAATGTTGTAAAGGTTTCTGGTGAACTTGTAACTTGCCTTTATTTATTATTTTGTTTCTTCTATTCCCACTATTCAAAAACTAGCAACATATTTTATAATAGAAAATCTGTTTGTTTGCTTGCTTATAGAATGGAGAAGAATGCAAAAAATGATAAATGGGATCCCACCCCTCAATACCGCAAGCTCAAGGTTCAGTTTGAAGAAATTTTAACCAAAACGAGGAGAAGCAGGAGATCTTCTACTTGAGATTGTATAGACAGAGCAAGCTCCTGGCTCATAAGTGATTTCAGGAAAATATAGGTGAGTGGGATTCGAGGCTGATGGTATTCATCATGTCTTTTCCTTCTGTATTTTTGATGCTTTGTCATCTTGGGGCCTCGCTGACTCTGGAGAGACCTCCCCTGCAAGGACTAGCTATTCCTACAGATAGAAAAATACTTGCCTGCTAGTGTGTGGTTAAGATGCAAACCAACCAATCCAGTGCCAGTACCCCAAACAGCCTCCTTCATCTACCTCTGACACTTTGGACCACTGTCCCCCACCCCTATTGACTCTTGCACCAGGTTCCAGACCACTAGGAATAGCTCTGTGTCCCCAGACCTATTGAAATGCTTCAAGTTACCCAATCCTAAACCTTATCACCTTGCCTTGCCCACACATTCCCACAAAAACCACAATGAAAGTCTTGTTCACATTTTCTGCTCACTTCCTCTGCCTCTTGATTAACCTTGATGTTTCCTTGTGTACCCCTCTCCCCACCTCCATGGAGTGCCATGCCTCTGTACAATGTTAATAAACAGAAAACTCAATTAAGTGAAGTTGGGAGACCGGAAGGAGGACCCCTCATGCCCTGCAAAGACAGCAGGGACCAACAAGAACAAAGACTGCTTTTCTGGAAATGACTCAGCCAACGAAAACAAAGTATATTAACACATATATGTGGAATACAGAAAACTGGTACAGATGAGCGTATTTGTAGGGCAGGAATAGAGACACAGATGTAGAGAATGGACTTGTGAACACTGGGGTGGGGAAGCGAGGAGGATGAACCGGGAGACAGTACTGACAAACGTGCACTGTCATGAGTAAAACATAGCTAGTGGGAACCTGGTGCATAGCTCAAGGAACTCAGCTCAGTGCTCTGTGGTGACCTAGTGGGGTGGGATGGGGCAGGGGAGGTCCAAAGAGGAGGGGATGTATGTGTATATATATGTGGCTGATTCACATCTTTGTACAGCAGAAACGAACACAACATTGTAAGGCCACCCTACCCTAATTTTTTAAAAATCAAAGAAATACCATAGACTCTTTACTAGAGCCCTCCCAACTCCCTTTTCCTCCCTATAAAGCATTCTTTCTTTCCTGTGCGGAGACTTGCACATGGCTTGCCATAGTTGCAGACCCTGAATTGCAGTTCTCTGCTGATCCCAAATAAACCCATTTTTGTCTGGGGAAGACCTAACGGTCTATTTGTTTCAGGTCAGCATCCCCTTCTGTTGGGATCTGTGAGTGTAACAAACTTCTTTTTCAATGGCAATTATATTCTGATCTGTTTGCATCACCAAAAGTAAATAAATATAAAATCCACACTCTAGAACAGTGATTTCAGAGAAAGCGCTCTTCCCTATGTTCTCCTTTGTGAAGGAGAGCAAGACTCTTTATTCCAAATGAGGCCTCTACTGTTTTCTCCTTTCCATTTTGGAAATAAAGAATGACAAAGACTTTTTTCAAAACAGGTTTAAGATTGTTTTTGTTTAAGAATATTTCTTTGACTCATCAAGATTTTTTTGTATAGTCACACTTGATAATATTTTAGGTATAATAAGTCATATTTACCCAAACCCTTGACATACTTAGTATTATATAGATCAGGCTTGTCTTCATTTCCTGACCCTTTCCCTTTCTTTTGTTTCCAAGTAGGGCAATTTGAATTCCATGGGTGGGTGAGACGGTTCTAAGATGTAGTGGGGGTGGTTTTAGTTGCTAAGTCATGTCCAACTCTTGCAACCTCATAGACTGTATCCCACCAGGCTCCTCTGCCCATGGGATTTCCCAAGCAAGGATACTGGAATGGGTTGCCATTTCCTTTTCCAAGATATCTTCTCAACCCATGGATCAAACCCACATCTCTTGTGTCTCCTGCATTACAGGCATATTCTTTACCACTGAAACACCAGGGAAGCTCCCAGATGTGGAAATGAGCCTAATTTTAATTAAGAGATACTTCAGTCTCATTAATTCAACACCTGGATGGTGCAAAAGGCAGTCATCCTTGCCCCTAGTTGCACTCCCCAGTGCTGCATCCAACTCTGGAATCCATTTTAATCCCAAGTCCTTGCCCAATTCTGAAAAGTGGCCTAATAAGAAGAAATTTAATTATTCAAATTTAAAAGGGATTAAGAAAATTAAAACAAGTGAAAATAGATAATAACTTAGATCCAAAGTTTGCTGAGTAATGAAAAACAGTCTCTAGGAGAAGCTGTTGGATTATGAGGGCTGTGGGTTAATTGAAAAGCAGAAATAAGCTTGTACTAAAGAGGATCCATTAAAAATTTTAAAAACAAAACTGTTTTTAAAAAGAGATCCAAATAGTGAGAGGAATCAGGAGCACCAAGTTACAGGTTCCTCAGACCTAGGAATCCCGAGAATGCTGAAAAGAAAAAAAAGAGTGATTCCAGAAAAGAAAAAAAAAATTATATATATATATATATATATATGCAAGAACTGCTTTTTTGTTTGTGAAAGAATAGTTTATTAGGAGTCTAAGTGCCTATAATGAAAGGATTAGAATTCTACCCTTATAACTTCTAAAATATTTTGGTTGCTAGGATTGCTGGATGTAGCATAGGACAAGTACAGAGGAATGAACAGGCATCAACAACGGGCAATGTCTCAAGGGTATGTGTTTGATGAATTCTTAGCTTCAGTCTTTAGATGGAATCAAGAAGAGAAGTGATTGAACTGATTTGAGTATTTGAATTATGTATACAGATATTTAAAATCTCACAGTGGAAGACTTGTGTAGAATTCTAAGTTGACCTGAAAAACTTGTATTAAAATTGTCCAAGTGTGAAAGTGGGAATTGAAGGTCCACAATGGAGAAGTGAAATAAAGGAAACAATTCAGGAAATGTCTAAGAGTTGTTCATCTGGGAGCTGAGTTTTGCTGATTTTGGAACTCTTGTTCCTGGTGCACTTGATTTCCTTTATATAGCAGATCTACTGGATATGTGTAGTGTATCAGCTCCTGTAGAGTGACAGAGGCCAGATGGATGGTTTCTGAAAGAGTCTGTGACAGCTGTTGAGATCACTGAACCCATGAGGCAGGAAGGGAGAAAGCCACTGGCAGGGCTGAGGTCAAGGTTGTAGCACCAGGGCTTTCATGGGATAGCCTGCCTGGCCCCAGAGCCCCGCTTTATTTCCTTTTAGAGAATTTTTTGTTTATTAAAATGAGAGCAAGCAAGACTTTAAGCTAAGTCTCGCTCTTAAAAAAAATACACACACACACACACACACACACACACACACATATTACCCTCAAAATTTTTCTTTTTTACATTACAGATATGGTATTTGTTATAAAAAGCATATTTATCAAAGCTCTAGGGGTATTATTCTTAAAGCCTTGCTTCTCTGTGTTCTTTATAAAGGCTATTGTGTTCCCATGTTATAGATAGTACTCTCTGCATAGTAAGTAATGTCCTTGAATGAATAAACTGTACTTTCCACTTAGATGAAAGTTATACTAGTATAAAAAAAAAACCTTTTAGGAAAAACTATAAATCTTTAAGATGAATTTTCTGTTCTGTGATAAGATAAATTATTGTTTTAAAGGGGTTTGGCTTTGCTGGTTGAATTGCCTCTTAGTGAGTGACGAAAAGTTTTCACATCCATTATTTTATTCCATTATACAGACACAGGCAACTATTTGAATAATTATAAGTATAGTAGATACATACATAGGAATTGACTATAGTGTGGTCTGCTGACATTATTTTGGTAAAATGGTCACAAAATCTGAAATGAACATTTTTTTTCCAACCCAGCAAATTTTGGGTTTGATGAATGTTGTTATATCCACATGTAGTAGTAGTCATGCAAAAGCATTCTCAAAAGTCTCCCACATACCACATTCAGAAATAAACTGTTTTCCTCTTTCCACGATGGCACCATGGGTTCAAGTTCTGCTTTGTGTGATTACCAGTGGTGACCTGGAGACCATACTCCATTCACTGAGCAAAGTCTATTGCCCATGTCTATAATTTACTTCATTAATATTCTGGAAGACTTGTAGGACAACTCATGGTATCTGGAAAAAAATGAGATCTTGTGCACATTCCTCATATTAGTTATGGTGTCATTTATTTTCTCCAGCATTCACATTGACATGTTACCAATTTCATGTAAAAAATACAAAACTGCCTTTCTAAGATTTATGCTCATTTTAACAGGCCAAACGTACATATTGATTCTTAATATTTTTTAGCTTTTGTTTGATATCTAGGGAAGGTTGTTCTATTTCTTTGAATAATGTCATAGGATTATTATCCCTTTAGAATTTCTATATTCAGATATTTATTTGGACACTCATTCAATTTATATCATACTTATATGCAGTATGGACATATAAGCTGAAAATTTAAGACATGGAAGAGCTTAAACTTACAAAGTAGAGTCAAAATGGAGTAAATTCAACCAATGGCACATAATTCAAACCTTTCAGTTCTTTATTATCTGGGTGAAACTTACCAATAAGGCATTAATTAGCCATATGTTACTTCAAAAAATATTTCCTCAATCATGTGGCAACACCCTAATTATAGGAAATGATAAGGACCATTTAATACTTGCAAATTGTCCATAGCCAGGGGAATTAGAGGGTAGACTGAACTGTAACACCTTGCTATAAAAGATGGGCCAGCTGCAGAGAGATTTATCATCCTGTCCTATTTCAGTCTTTGCCAAGTATAGGCCCACCTCACTCCATTACCTGTGGACATATGCAAAAAAAAAAAAACACTGTTTCTTATATAGTCTGACAGCAAACCCATATTAATATGCTAAGAAACTAAACAGTAAAAGCTTAAGGTTAAATTGTGTGGAAAATGTTCCCAGTTAAATGCTTGTGTGCTGTGACTAGATCCATATAGACTGAAGCAAAGAGAAAGAAAACGGAGATTTCATACACTAACATTGCTACAGTCTCCCCAAAGACAAGCAGCTGTAAGGTAGAATTTAACAACAACAATAAAAAGTCACAAAATGGTTTTCTAAGAACTGTCTTGCCAACGAAAACTGACAGAAACTTTGTTTTTTAGTGAGATTATAAATTTAACATAAAGCATAAAAATTTCAAGAAGGTTCTTAAGAGCTGACATCTGTGGATGATATGCTAAGATCTCTTATTCTCTCTCCTGGGCTGATGAGCGGGTTTTCTTTCTGTATGGAACACGTGATAAGAGCTCAGGCATGAACAACTCAAATGGTACCTACTGTGAGGGAGGCTTATGAACGGATGGGCACCTTCAGAAAGATTTTTTTCTCTAAAGTTATAGAGGCTTGTATAGCCTTTTCCTTGGCATAATTATCTCAGTGAAGAACAAAATTCATATTAATATTGGCAGAAGACAACAATAATGGGATACTCTAATTAAGAAATCAAGGAAGACAGTATGCCTTGATTACTGTTATTGATTTCCTTTAATCTACTAGGATAATTAAGTTCCTTGAGTTCAAGGCTTATGTTCCTTTAACTTTGGATCTGCTGGATACCAAAATAGAATGCTTTATTTGATGTGTCCTATATATATATTTATATATCTGAGCTTCCCTGGTGGCTCAGATGGTAAACAACCTGCCTTCAATGTGGGAGACTCAGGTTTGATCCGTGGGTTGGGAAAATCCCTTGGAAAAGGGAATGGCACATCACTCCAGTATTCTTGCCTGGAGAATCCCATGGACTGTGGAGCCTGGTGGGCTACAGTCCATGGGTTCTTAGAAAGTTGGACATGACTGAGCCACTAATATTTCATTTCATTTATATATACATAGAAAATTGTAATGTATTAAAATTTCATGATTTTTGGATTTTGAAGAATAGTACCAGAAAGGCCACTTCAATCAACATATTTACATGTGAAAATTTCTTCTTAAAGTATTAAAAATCATTTTTCACAAATGTTGTTGCTTATTTTTCTATTGAAAGAAATAAACACAAATTTGAGATTTTAGGGGTTGAAAGTGTCACCAGTTTGGGGACTTTCAAATTATTATATTAGGTACAATCGTGGTATTCCCTGGAGCTATCTCTGAGAAAGTACCAGAAGATCCTACTTCTGCTTTAACCAGAGCAGCTGCACTTTTATCTGTTTTACATAATGTAAAATTCTGTTTGAAGATATATGAAAACCTTGCCTAAAACATACACCTCTGAGAATTCCTGTTCATATAATTTGAGATACAACCAGTAGCGGTTTTTAAGTGGCTTATGCCTGTACTGAAAAAAGTAATTGCTGTAATTGTTATTGTAGTTGTATGTATTTCTTAACAGCTTCTTCCACTGACAAACTTTTGTTAGGGTTACTGGTAAGCATCGCTGCCACTCGGTTGTACTATTTCTATATACAGGAACTTGTCAGTGTCCTAATTGATTGGACAATGCTTACGCTAAAGCAGTTGCTAAACAGTTTAATATAATCATTGCTGCTATGGACCATATGATAAATAAATTTAATAAACTTTTTTCTACTTGTAGATATGCTAATGCAATGGGCAATAACAAAAAGTAAGAAGAAGGATGTGAAGTAGAGATAAAAGTTAAAAATTAGATTTCAAATTAGAGCTCACATCAGTCCGTTGAGGGAAATCTCATCTGGTCAAAATCAAGTTCACTATTCCAGTAGCAGACTATTTTCTCCAAATAGCAGAGACTTTGATTTATCATAAGGGTTGAACACTTTAGAAATAGCTGCTGTTCAAAAACTATACCCTGGGGATATCATGTTTATGTCACTGAAAAGGAATACCTGTCTCTAAACCCAGTGGTAGATTCTACTACAT
The DNA here is from genome assembly GCA_007570785.1 of Antilocapra americana. Taxonomy (NCBI): domain Eukaryota; kingdom Metazoa; phylum Chordata; class Mammalia; order Artiodactyla; family Antilocapridae; genus Antilocapra; species Antilocapra americana. The sequence continues at coordinate 312,261 of ML660772.1, forward strand.
TGTCAGCCTGAAGTATTTAGTCTACATAGGAACAAGGTGGGAATGGGGTGGTTGGAATGGAATTGTCTATGAATATGGAGTAAATATATACACTTTGTAAGTATGTAGACAATATCAACGCAGATCTTTGATGGTTCCAACTTATTAATATGGGTTAATAATGATTCTCTGGTTTCAAAGAGACCAAGGAAACCAAGACTAGTGCTTGAATTGTATGAAGTAAACATACTAGAAAAAACCTGCTTGAGGGATGATCTTGAGGGAGTTTAGTAGAATAAATATAATATTATTGTGGAAGTGTATAGACTTTTCATAAACATTGCCTTATATTTTTCACATTCTTTGTAATGAAAAGGGCTATCATTTTTCTTGGTTGATGAAAAACAATGATTCCAAAAAGTTAGTTATATTGTCTCATGTCCTATAGTTACTACATGGTGAAGCAGAGATTCAAATTCAAAACTTATTTAGGTTTAGTGCTAGCTTCATGTCATCATTATTCTTTCATACTATCCTAGGTGCAGAAGAATTCACTGATTGATCTCTGTAATTAAATTGTTGCTTGCTTTCCTTTATAAAGAGGAAAACAGCCTTTAATATAAAATAGGTTTCTTACTAGTTTCCGGTAGTCATGCAAGCTATACAAGGTGCTTTCCTGGTGGCTCAGTGGTAAAGAATCTGCCTGCGATGCAGGAGGCTCAGGAGCCGTCGATTTGTTCCCTGGGTTGAGAAGATCCCCTGGAGGAGAGTATGGCAACCCACTCCATTATTCTTGCCTGGAGAATCCCAGGGACAGAAGAGCCTGATGAACTAAAGTCTATGGGGCCACAACAAGTCAGACAGGACTGAAAGGACAACATGCTTGCAAGCTATACAGATCATAAAAATTGCATTTCCTTCAGCTGGGTCCTCTGTGGTGACCTACATGGGTGGGAAGGGGGTGGAAAAGAGGTCCAAGGGGGAGGAGATATATATATACATACAGCTGATTCACTTTGTTGTATAGCAGAAACTAACACAACATTGGAAATCAACTATACCCCAATAAAAAACCTACTATTAATATATAGCACAGGGAACTCTGAACAAAATTCTCTAATAACCTAAATAGGTAAACAATTTGAAAAAGAATAGATATATGTATAACTGAATCACTTTGCTGTACACTGGAAACTAACACAATGTTGTAAGTCAACTAGAGTTCAACATAACATTAAAATTTAAAAATTAAAGATAAAAAGTAAAAAAAAAAAAATGTGTGCTCCTTGACCTAGCAATGACTGTGATGGACTCCCTGATCAAGTTACCTTTGTGAGATATGGTAAACATGGATTGACAAATATAATTGTACGTAAATTATATCCTTATTTAGAATTGGTGTTTTTTTTCTCTGTATTATATGAGATCACAATAGACAGGCACTCTTATTTAAATTTAGGCAGTAAAGAGCACCAGGAGTCAGGGGAAAGCTCTGTTAACATTGATGGCTCACTTCTTAATTGTCATATAAGTTCCTAACCAGATTTAAACCATCCCTCCTTCTAAGCTCAGAAATTTCAGACAATTAAAATGTTTGTTGTTGTTATTGTTGTTGTATTGCCCGTAAAAAGTAATAGCTATAAGTGCTTTGAACGGATCCACTACATAAAAAGTTTCATTATTCAAAATATATTTTTTCTTTAAAAGAGAAGATGAACAGTAATTTTTCTAAACTTCTCTTTTTTTACTCCTAGAATTCAAGAAAATCAGTTCATTTGTTTTTTATTATTCTTAACAAAGATAAGTTTCTCCCTCAGAATCTTATGCACTAATTAAAATTGACAGTGGTTGAAAAAAGTGATACTAAATGCAGGAAAAGTAGTTTTCTTTTAGAGAACTGTCATGGAAATGTAAATGATAAAATAACAAGGGAACAATATTAATAAAAGAATAAGTGTTAAAAACATACAGTACTATGTCAAATTATACTGCATTGGATAAACAATTTCAGTGAATCATAGTCTAACTGACAAAGCAGTTACCCAAAGGAAAAGTGTGAAAATAAACAAAAACATATTCCAAAGAGCTACGAAGATTGGATTGACATAGGACAGATGAAATGTACTAGGAAGTAAAAGATTTGTGTGTTTGATCAAATTATGTGTCATATATGCAGGAGACTGAAAATCATTCAGATTCTGAAAATAAAGATAGAAATATATTGCCAAAAGAGTAACACTCAGAGTGAAACTGATTGAGGTATTTGGAATATTAAATAAAAATCCCATTCCATTCCATGAAGCTATGGAATTTGCCCTGAGACTCAGCTTTACTGGAAAGAATTTTGGATAAATGCCTGACATATAGCACATGCCCCATCTTACATGAAAGTAAAGTGATAGTTACAAAAAAAAAGTAAAACTCAACCTTATATGAAAGTTTGCTTTTGCTAGTGAATCTATGTAAATGTGAATATAATAAAATGGATAGGTATTTATTTCCCAAGCTATCCTAGTCTGCCAAAAATTCTGAAACATAAGTGAAGTTTGTAACCAGAACAGTCATGAACCATTTATTTGAAAACTTATTAACTAAATAGGCTAATATAATTTAATATGAAACATCACATGTACAGTTTAGTTTCTTGCAGTCAACTATTAGGAGGAAACAGTGTATAAAAACACATGGCAGTGAGATCTTCCTAAGTATCAAGTTCTTTTATTGCACAAAATACTGAAAAATTTGGTATTCTGAAGTTCAGGTAGGGGTGGGCTGAGCCACCCCATTGTGTGAACAGTTAATAACTACAGACGATTTTGAACACCTTGGGCAGATGAAGAATACAGTTTATCTTACATCAGAGAAAAGATAATACATTATAACTAATTCAGTGATCTCAACCTGATAACTCAGTTCCATGAGGGATAACATCATCATTTTACTATCTGGTTACATAAATTAATAGTACTAGTAATTAAGGGATTAGTAAATCTTTAGTAAAAATTTGGTAGTACCAAGGAAAAATTCACTTTCAACGGTCACTTTGACAAGAGAGTTGGCTGTCTTGGACTCACGTACTTACTCTTGTAAAAGGGTAATTTCTCTTGTGAAAATGCACCTGTACTGTAAACTCTCTAATTCACTGTCCAAGAAAGAGTTGCAACGTCTTGGGTTTCATCTTGGACTCTTTCCCATCCTTAATATCTCTTGAAACCATTTTCACCGATTTTTATCTTGTCTGTCAACATTATATCTCTCCTGAATTATTGGAATATCCCCTGCACTGATCTTTCTGCCTGTTGACTTGCATCAAACTGCAGTGAAGGGGGTGTTTACATGATGTACTCGTTTGCCTAGTACTCTGTGTCACCTTTGCTTTTGAAGAACAGAAATAGTATTTCTTACACTATTAAATCTCCAACATCTGACATGTATCATCACTGGTATAATATTTTTTAAATCAGTCAATGAATTGATGGTTGGATAGCTGCCTGGGAATGTCCTCTCTCTAAGGGAGCAAAATTATAACTGATGATTTACACAAAGAAACGTTACCTCTGGAACTACAGTTTTGGTGCATGAAGAATAGATGCAATTTCACCATTAGCCATAAACATTTAACATGCATTCATAGCACAGCCTTATGGGTAATTCATTCCAAATTCCAAATAGCTGAATAATACCATAGACCTTTACAACATATGTCAGTCATTAAGTAGAGCTTGTTATACGTAAAGTGAATAGCATCTCTTAAAACAAATAAGATTGTGGAAGTCATGAACTATAAGAGATTAATAAAAATAGAGAGTTTTCTATACTGAAGTTGGAATGCCATGTCAGACGAGTAGAAATAAAATGATTAATGTAGGATCTGGGAAAATGGATGGTGAACCCAAGCAAATAATTACAGATATAGATTGCATTTTCTCCATTTCCAGTGTGACAAGTGAGATGTACCAGCTGCCCTGGAATTCCTTGCAAGTACTGCTTTTAAAATCCTCTAGACTTTTTGTTTTATCCATCGTAACTGGCAGGCCATAAATAAATGTTGACATGACATTACTGTGTGTCTGTTCCACTTCACTAATTTTTGGATTTTTTTCTATTTCCCTCTAAACACAGTACAGGATAGCAAACGGAAAGGTAGCAGGAAGGTGTTTCTTTTTTTTTTCTTTTAATTCTTGATAGCTCAGTTACTAACTGGGATGCTTCCTTGAAAAAGATTAATGGTAACTGGAATGACTTAAGACTGCCCTTAATTTCTTAATCAATAAAATTCCAGGTGAGATGAGCTAGCCCTAAGACACTGTGCATCTTCAATATGTTTCTCTAGACTTGACTAAGATTGTCAAAGTCTAAAAGTAAAGATGACCCTTGACAATCTTTTAATGTCCAACGAAGTTTCTAATACTCTCAGTCTTGTATATTCTCTTGGGAGAAACTCGGTAACAAATTCGTTCACGGGGCTTGTTGAGTTGAATTGGGTAAATTTGAAAAGGATGGATGTGAGAGTGCTATCTAACCATAAAACAAAATTGCCAGTTGATAGGAATCACTGCTAATTATTAACAATACTGCATACTACTATAATTCTTTCAACAAGTGTAAAATTTTTCAAATAAGGTTGATTTTAATTTGTTTCAACTGAAAACCTATATGGTATTCTGAAATGTATAGAAACTAAAGATGCAAAAAGAAGTATAGCTAGCTTCAGTTCAAAAAAGATGCAACATCACTTGTGCATTACAAGAGAACAGTCATAGAAAGGCATCAGCAGTACTTTGGATAAAATGAATTATTGGACTGTCTCTATGGCATTCAGTTAAACAGGGCTTGGAAAGGATCAAACATTTGGTTGCAAAGCCATAGAGGTAGTTTATAGCAGATAGCTTGAACCCATTTTTGTATTCCAAACAATCGTTCAACCTACTTATAAAGACCAATACAAAGCAGAAATTTTTATTATTTTTTCAACCTACTTATAAAGACTAATACAAAGCAGAAACTGATTTTTATTATTTTTATTAGGTTATAGTTGCTTTACAATGTGCTAGTTTCTGTTCTACGAAGAAGTGAATCAGCTATATGTAAACACATGTCCCCTCCCTCTTGGACCTCTGTCCCACCCACTCCTATACAGAAACTTAATATTGTGTGTATTAGTCACTTAGCTGTGTCCTGCTCTTTGAGATCCCATGGACTAGAACCTGTTAAGCTACTCTGTCCATGGAATTCCCCAGGCAAGAACGCTGGCGTAGATTGCCATTTCATTCTCCAAGGGACCTTCCTGACCCTGGGATCAAACCCGGGTCTCCTGCATTGCAGGCAGATTCTTTACCATCTAAGCTATAGGGAAGCTCCTGAAACTTAATATTAGATAATATATAATCTCAAGGAATTTTTTAACCCTTTTTAATAAAATGTGTTCAGTGTATTATTTTAAGACTTTAAAACACTATATAGACAGAGGTATACAAAAACAAAATGATTATTTATGCTACATCTATTTTCAAGGAACTATGGAAAATCCCTAATGTGGCTAGCTTATTGGATTCCATCAACTGTTATGTGAAATTCTCTACAAAATGTCAAAAACCAAGTAATGAGTTCCATGGGGTATTTTATTGAGCAAAAAGATATTGCTATTCTAGTGTATTTTGTTTAAGTATATTAAAGTCTATTTTATAGATCACACAATGACACGGTCAATACAGTACTAGAATTTTGGGACTTATCAGGCTATTATTTGCATGAAATATAGCAAAAAGTTAAAATAATTTAGTTCCCAAAATGTATGGGAAGAATTTGTAATCTCCAAGTAAAGAATTGTATAAGCCTGAATAACTAAATCCTTCATCAGTGTTGGAGAAAACAATGTCTCCATGATCCTTTGAGCATTATAACATATTACAATTGTTAATTTATTAATTTTACAAAGATTTATTGTCTGTCTCTTTTTCTTATATGGGTGTTTTATTTTCAGTACTTTTTCAGAAGAAAGAAAGGATATAATTTACTATCTACTTCTTTTCACCTACCCATTAGACATATATATGCTACCATTTACCATACCAGTTCAGTTCAGTTCAGTCACTCAGTTGTGTCCAACTCTTTGTGATCCCAAGGACTGCAGCGTGCCAGGCTTCCCTGTCCATCAACAATTCTCAGAGCTTACTCAAACTCATGTCCATCGAGTCGGTGGTGCCATACCATATCAGAGGGACAGCCTGTTTTAAGTTGAAAACTTTCAGTTACAAGTTGCTAATGACCTCATTAAATATCCCTCTTTTTGGAAATATTATAAGGAATCTTTTTCTTATGTTGAACCATTGAAATATGAGAGAGAGAAAGAGAGAAGGAATGATTTATTATGAAGAAATGGACCATGTAGTTATGGAGGCTGAGAAGTCCAAGATCTGCAGTCAGCAGGCTGGAGATATAAGAAAGCCAATGATATAATTCCAGCCCAGGTCTAAAGGACTGGGGACCTGGAGAGTCAATGATAAAAGTTCTACTTTGAATCCAAATCCAAAGGAAGGAGAAAATCAATGTTCCAGTCACGCAGAGAAAGCAAATTCTCCCTCTTTCAACTTTTCGCTTTGTTCAGGCCTTCAATTGATTGGGTGAGGGCCACCCACCTTAGAGAGAGCAATCTGCTTAATTCAGTCTACTGATTCAAATGTTAATCTCATCCAAAAACTCTCATAAACACATCCAGAATAATGTTTAACCAAAAACCTCCGTCTGGCTGACACATAAAACTAACCATCACGCTTAATATCGCTTCCTTGATCAGTGAACTCTTCTGACTGTGAAACAAACATGACATCCAAACACTGTAGCAGACCTGTTCAGTATTGATCCAAGTTCTCACCTCCAAAAACATTGCTAACTCCAAGTGCAGTTAAGAAATGACAGCAGGAAGTCATTTATTGGTTATCTGATGGTTTCTTGGACTGGGATCGTACCAGCAAAGGTAGTGAGAAGTTTTTGGTTCTAAATATTGAATGGTGGACCTGATGGAATTTTTCTTGTCAATGGAGTGGCATAACAAAGAAGTAAGGTAAAGAATGATGCCACATTTGGCCTGGGCAACTAAGAGAATGGAGTTATTATACCTGCAACGGGAAAGATTCTGAGAATTGCAGGTGTTAGGGTGTGGAAGGAAGAGTCAGGACTCAGTTTTAGAAACACGCACTTTGAGAATCTTATTCAAAATGCAAGTGGAGATGTTGGTAGGCTATTGATATGTTGTGTATTTAGTAGAAATAATTTTGGGAAGAGTAAAGAAATAATTTTGAGGCAATCACACCAAACATATATCTTTAAGTCATGAGGCTGATGAAACCACCAAAGGAGAAAAGACAAATAGAAAAGTTAAAAAACAGAATGTGTGTTAATACATACATAAACAGAGTTATGTGAGTTCACTGAAAACAAATCATATGCATTGGAAAACTTTTTTTTAGCATTGTCCTGCCTTTTAACAAATCCTTCCATACATAGACCTCAGACAAGTTCATCTAATTCTAAGAAACCCAAATTTAACTTAACCTGCTCCTAAGTTAAAAAAGAAATTCATTGATAATGTAAAAATAGAGCAGATGGTTGCACTGAGTCCTCAAATCAGTGGGGCAGTGGAAATCATGAAATGACCTTAATCTAGGAACAGAAATATTTTTAAAAAAGCTAAAAATAGTACTGAGATCACAGATTATATACAAACCCTGACATTTCAGTAATGTCACATCAGAATTATTCATTCTCTGTTGTTTTATATATGTGTTTAACTTTTATTACAACAAAATAAGACAGGGCATTTGGAGTGAAAAGTCAAGACAATAAATCTGTTCATATCATCCCAGTCTATCTAGACGCTATTGATTTTGTTTCCTGTATCTGCTCCAAACATTTCCTTTAATGACTTTAAAGCTCATAAATCCAACTTATCCTATACATAAACATGTACAAGACAATGTAATAGGAAATAGTTATTCTTTTCAGCATTTACAATCCTGTATACTTTGCAGGATTTTGTAAGCAGTAACATATTTTTCATAGGGTTTATAGCATTCTATCTAGAAAATGATCATACCAAGTCTGCTCATACAACTTTGATGACTCTATGTTCCTTGCTGAGCAAGCTCTTCTCATGAAATAATAGTGTGAGCTATTTCCATGGATGATATTAAAAATTAAGATATTTGACTAGTAACTTTAAGCAAATCAAATGGAAAAGCAAAGATTTTAAGTCAAAACTTTTATCAATTCAATTATATCACATTGAAAACCTTCCAAATGACACCATAAAAGATAAAACTAGACACTAAAGACTTGACACATACATATATATATATTTATATTGTTTATGTATTAATATATTGGGTGTGACAAGAAATTGACAAAGGAGGACCCAAGAATGGTCAAAAAGAAGATGATAAGATGTCCAACTTCACTGATTATCCAGGAAATGCAGATTATAAAAGTGAAATATATTATGTCACCTATAAAATTAAGAAATATGTTTGCCTGACAATTCCAAATGTAAGCAAAGATATATATAAATGGATATTCTTCAGCCCTGCTGGTTATAGTGCAAATTGGTATAACCTTTGTTTGAAGAATAATTTTGTAATAGGTAGAAAGGTTGAAAATACCCAGAGCTTCAACTCAGCAATTCCTTTTCTAAGTATGTTATTGTTGTTCGATCACTAAGTCGTGTCCAACTCTTTGCGACCTCATGGACTATAGCCCTACAATCTCCTCTGTCCATGGAATTTCCCAGACAAGAATACTGGGATGGGTTGCCATTTCCTTCTCCAGGGGATCTTCCCAACCCATGTATCAAATCCATGTCTCCTGCATTGGCAGGCAGATTCTTTACCACTGAGCCACTAGGAAAGACCTTTTAGGAGTATACACCAGGGAGGGAGGTGGGAGGGGGGTTCTGGAAGGGGAACACATGTATACCCATGGTGGATTCATGTCAATGTATGGCAAAACCACATGATAATGTAAAGAAAAAATTAATTAATTAATTTAAAAAATAAAGTATACACCCTTGAGAAATTTTCCCACATGTATTCAAGGACACATATTCACAAATATTCACTGTGACATTGTTAAAATTTTAAAAACTAGAGTAACCAAAATGCTATCAACAGATGAATGGATAAATAAATTGTAGTATATTTATGTGAGGGAATAGAACAGTATAATATATTAATACTAAAGGAATGGGAGCTAGTTCCAAATTGTCAGATAAAGATAACATGATTTGTTAATTATACAATAAAATTTATGTTAACATTTAGAACTCACAAAATAGTACATGCTTTCATGGGCATATATCTATGTTAAAATGTAAATAGAACATATTTATAAGAATAAATAATAAAATTCATGATGGTATTTGCCTTAGACAAGAAGGAAGAGGAATGAGTCTGGCAAAATGTACATAGGAGGATCACTGAGTTTTCTTTCTTAAAAATGATTTGAAATAAACGATGTATACTGTTAACATTTATTAATTTTAGTGGTAGTATATGTAAGTTTTCATATTTTTCTATATATTTTCCAGTAGGGAAATTATAGTTAGGTGATTTTACTACACGTATTAATTTCAGAGTCAGTGAGTAAAGAATCCACCTGCAATGCAGGAAAGGCAGGAGACGGGTTCAACCCTTGGGTTGGAAGATTCTCTGGAGGAAAACATGGCAACCCACTCCAGTATTCTTACCTGGATAATCCCACAGACAGAGGAGCCTGGGGGGCTACAGTCCATAAAGTTGCAAAGAGTTGGATACAACTGAAGTGACTGAGCACTTTACACTATCAACTCTTTACAAGTTTAGCTTTCATCCTCTTTCCTGAATTGGAATCCAGCCCTCCCCTGATGATAATGCATTCCTCTAAAGACTTTTCAAATCATGGCTGTCTATCTCTCTCACACATTCTACCAGGGTTTCTCTCTTTTCATTTCCATCTCTAGACAGTGACTCCGTTTTCCTGGAAATGCCAGCATATTTATACTTCCTATTTATGATCCTTACCCTCCTCACTGCAACTGTTTAGATGCCAGTGGGCAATTTCTCTTCATTCCCTGGAGATATTGACTCTTGGACTTCTATGGATTCAGAACAATGCAACATATGAATAAATGTCTGGTTTGAGGCACCTGATCTATAGTATTTTGTTACGGCAGCCTGAGCTGACTCGTACAGTGATCATAGGTGATTGGCTGCGAAAGTGTTGCCAGGAAACAAAGTACCATTTCTCTCTTTTAGAGGAAAGGGAATCAAGAAGGAAGACATGATATTGCCCTTATCATGTTAACTCAGAGATTGAGTAGTTCTGAAATAGATGAGTATAAATTTGAATATTCATTGTACACTTTACACATTCTGTTTTTTTTCTTTTTTTGCCTAAATACACATTCTGTTTTATTATCAGACTGAATAAGCACTTGTCTTATCTTCAGGCACTTCCTGGTTGGGCCTGCAGGTATCATATTATCACAGAAGGAATAGACACAGAGATGACAGGGCCAGCCATTGCCACCTGCACTGCTCTGAAATGTGCATGATGCCATCCGTTGAAGTTATTGAAAACTTCTTGTCCCCAGGTGTCAGTAATCTTATATTTTCTAGTGACTTTTTAATGGCTGATTTTTGTGTTGGAATTTTGGTAGCTTATAATTTCAAGTAAAATGAGATAACAGAAGGAAAGTCTTCTTTGAAAAATAATTTTGTCATTTAACTTTTTAATGAAGCAGGGATATTGACCTGATGGTGGAGGAAGAAATTGAGACTTCAAGAGGGTGACTTGTCCCAAATACCATAGATAGCAAAGAAGAGTATTTAAATTCAGGATTACCTTGCTTAGTTTTCTTTTTAGCAGCTGTCTCCCAAAACCCATCTCTCTTCCCTTCTCTGACATAGACAAAAATAGGAACATGTGGAATCTCTTTGAGAATTTTCCTCATATAGGAAGAAAGGGAAAGTCATGCTCAAATTTATTTTCTCCTGGAAGCATCTGATTCACTCCATGATCTTGTTTACTTTCCATTTAAAATCAACTTAACCTTTTCTGAGCTCATTTTGTACTTTATTATGCGACATTGTCACTTATCTATGTTTTGCTTTGTTTTATGTTCATTGATAATTTTGACCCCTCAGATTCTAGACTTTTAAATATAATAAAATACATTATTTATTTCTGATTAAGAAAACAAGTTTATTAAGAAAATTTGGAATACTGAGAAAAGGCAGTCATGAAATCTCTAAAATTATTCATTATTCAACTACCCAGAAATAAAACTATAACATTTTTCAGTTTTCAACTCCTTTGATTCTATAAATATATTTATAAATTTACATATGTTTTTTCCTAAAAGTGTACTCCAACATACTTTTAATTTTATATCTGTCTTTATATTTGATTATGTCATCATGTTATTAAACTCATACCACCATTTTATTTAATTTTCTCTCTATATTCATGAAGGAGTAAATCTGGTGTGTGTGTGTGTGTGTGTGTGTCTGTGTGTCTCTGTGTGTTCACGTGTTTCTGTGCAGAAGTATTCTGAAACAGGTTGTGCCAACTTGTGAGGACCACTTGTATGCAGATCTTCCTGACTTTGCTCTCAATGAAGTCACATGTTGTTTAAAAGCAACTAGGAATAGATCATTTGCAAAGAGGAAATTGCTATAAATTGAAAACTTTCTTTTCTCTTTAATTCCAAAGAGCTAGCTTACCAGCTCTCTATTGGGTTTGGGTGTACAATGTATGTGAACCTCATAAAATAAAAGCAGATAACTATATTTTGGTGTTCTGGAAATTTTTATATGGCACATACATTAGCTGTTTCCCATTGTAGATAAACTGGACTTCTCACATTTGCTGGTGGGCATTAAAGTGGTACAGTCACTCTGGAAAACAGTATAGCACTTAAGATTGCTAAAATATTTACCATATGATTCAGCAATCACACCCTTGGGCATTTTTCCCAGAGAAATGAAAACTTACATATCTGCATGGAAATATGTACATTAATGTTAGTAGCAGCTTGTTCAAAATAGCTCCAAACTGGAAACAGCTCAAGTGCCCTTCAGTAGTGAAGGGTTAAATAAAGTGTGATGCATCTGTATCGCAGCATATTACACAACTGTAAAAAGGAATGGTCTGTTATTGCACATAAGAACTTGGATGGATTTCAAGAGAATTATCTTGGCTGAAGAACCGATCTAAAAAGTTTAGATGATATTTGATTCTATTATATTTATATGCCATTCTTGAAACACTACTGTTGCAGAGATGGAGAACAGATTCAGTTTAGTTCAGTTCATTTGCTCAGTTGTGTCTGACTCTTTGCAACTCCATGGACTGCAACGCGCCAGGCTTCCCTGTCCATCACCATCTAGGACCTTGATCAACTCATGTCCATCAAGTAAGCAATGCCCTCCAACCATTTCATCCCTTATCGTCCCCTTCTCCTCCTGCCTTCAGTCTTTCCCAGCTAGAGGGTTTTTACCAATGAGTCAATTCTTGGAAAAGAGAACAGATTAGTGGTTCAAAATAGTTTTGTTTTATATTTTTTTAAGCAACCTGTTACACTTACAGATACTTTTTATGTATTTGGTTACTAACTATATAGTTTGCTCAGGCTGCCATAAGATATTAAGTTCAGTCCAGTTCACTTGCTCAGTCCTGTCTAACTCTGCGACTGCATGGACTGCAGCACACCAAGTTTCCCTGTCCATCACCAATTCTCAGAGCTTATTCAAACTCATGTCCATCGAGTTGGTGATACCATCCAACCATCTCATCCACTGTTGTCCCCTTTTTTTCTGCCTTCAATCTTTCCCAGCATCAGGGTCTTTTCCAATGAGTCAGTTACTCCATCAGGTGGCCAAAGTATTGGAGTTTCAGCTTCAATATCAGTCCTTCCAAAGAATATTCCGGACTGATTTGCTTTATGATGGACTCATCTGATTTCCTTGGAGTCCAAGAGACTCTCAAGAGTCTTCTCCAACACCATAGTTCAAAAGCATCAATTGTTTGGAGCGCAGCTTTCTTTATAGTCCAACTCCCACATCCATACATGACTACTAGAAAAACCATAGCTTTGACTAGACAGACCTTTATGGCAAAGTAATGTCTCTACTTTTTAATATGCTGTCTAGGTTGGTCATAGCTATTCTTCCATGGAACAAGTGTCTTTTAATTTCATGGCTTCAGTCACCAACTGCAGTGATTTTGGAACCCCCCAAAATAAAGTCTGTCACTGTTTCCATTGTTTCCCTGTCTATTTGCCATGAAATGATGGGACTGGATGCCATGATCTTAGTTTTCTGAATGTTGAGCTTTAAGACAACTTTTTCCACTCTCCTCTTTGACATTCATCAAGAGACTGTTTAGTTCCTCTTCAGTTTCTTCCATTAGGATGGTGTCAACTGTGTATCTGAGGTTATTGGTATTTCTCCCAGCAATCTTAATTCCAGCTTGTGTTTCATCCAGTCCAGCATGATGTATTATGCATAGAAGTTAAAGAAGCAGGGTGGCAATATACAGCCTTGACATACTCCTTTCTGATTGGAACCAGTCTTTCTTCCATGTCCAGTTCTAACTGTTGCTTCTTGACCCACATACAGATTTCTCAGGAGGCAGGAGAGATGGTCTGGAATTCCCATCTCTAAGAATTTTCCACAGTTTGTTGTGATCTACTAGTCAACAGCTTTGGCATAGTCAATGAAGCAGAGGTAGATGTTTTTTCCAGAACTCTCTTGCTTTTTTGATGATCCAGTGGATGTTGGCAATTTGATCTCTGGTTCCTCTCCCTTTTCTAAATCCAGTTTGAACATCTGGAAGTTCACAGTTCATGTATAGTTGAAACCTGGCTTGGAGAATTTTGAGCATTACTTTGCTAGCATGTGAGATGACTGCAATTTTGCGGTAGTTTGAACATTCTTTGGCATTGCCTTTCTTTGGGATTGGAATTAAAACTGACCTTTTCCAGTCCTGTGACCACTGTTGAGTATTCCAAATTTGCTGATATATTGAATGCAACACTTTCACAGCATTGTCTTTTAGGATTTGAAATAGCTCAACTGGAATTCCATTACCTTCACTAGCATTGTGGGCCTTAGTAATGCTTCCTAAGGCCCACTTGACCAGAATGTCTGACTCTAGGTGATTGATCACACCATCGTGATTATCTGGGTCATGAAGATCTTTTTGTACAGTTCTTCTGTGTATTCCTACCCTCTTCTTATTATCTTCTGCTTCTGTTAGGTTAATACCATTTCTGTCGTTTACTGAGCCCATCCTTGCATGAAATGTTCCTTTGGTATCTCTAATTTTCTTGAAGAGATCTCTAGTCTTTCCCATTTGATTGTTTTCTTTTATTTCTTTGCATTGATCACTGAGGAAGTCTTTCTTATCTCTCCTTGCTATTCTTCGAAACTCTGCATTCAGATGGGTACATCTTTCCTTTGCTCCCTTGCCTTTAGCTTCTCTTCTTTTCTCAGCTATTTGTAAGGAATCCTCAGACAACCATTTTGCCTTTCTGCACTTCATTTTCTTGGGGATGATCTTGTCCTCTGCCTCCTGTACAAGGTCACAGACCTCTGTCCATAATTCTTCAGGCACTTTGTTTATCAGATCTAATCCCTTGAATATATTTGTCACTTCCACTGTATAATCATAAGGGATTTGATTTAGATACCTGGATGGTATAGTTATTTTCTGTACTTTCTTCAGTTTAAGTCTGAATTTGGCAATAAAGAGTTCAGAATCTGAGCCACAGTCAGGTCCTGGTCTTCTTTTTGCTGACTGTATAGAGCTTCTCCATCTTGACTGCAAAGAATATAACCAACCTGATTTTGGTGTTGACCATCTGGTGATGTACATGTGTAGAGTCTTCCCTTGTGTTGTTGGACGAGGGTGTTTGCTATGACCAGTGGGTTCTCTTGGCAGAACTCTGTTAGCCTTTCTCTTGATTCATTTTGTACTCCAAGGCCAAATTTGCCTCTTATTCCAGTTATCTCTTGACTTCCTATTTTTGCATTCCAGTCCCCTATAATGAAAAGGACATCTTTCTGGGGTGTTACTTCTAGAAGGTCTTGTAGGCCTTCATAGAAATGTTGAACTTCAGCTTCTTCAGCATTTCTGATTGGGGAATAGACTTGGATTACTATGATACTGAATGGGTTGCCTTGGAAACAAACATAGATCATTCTGTCCTTTTTGAGATTGTACCCAAGTACTGCAATTTGGACTCTTTTGTTGACTCTGATGGCTACCCCATTTTTTCTAAGGGATTCTTGCCCACAGTAATTAATACAATGGTCATCTGAGTTAAATTCACCCATTCTAGTCCATTTTAGTTCACTGATTCCTAAAGTGTTGATGTTCACTCTTGCCATCTCCTTTTTGACCACTTCCAATTTACCTTGATCCGTGAACCTAACATTCCAGATTCCTATGCAATATTGTTCTTTACAACACTGGACTTTACTTCCATCACCAGTCACATTCACAAGTTGTTTTCTCTTTGGCTAAGTCTCTTCATTCTTTCTGGAATTATTTCTCTACTCTTCTCCAGTAGTATATTGGACACCTACTGGCCTGCGGAGTTCATCTTTCAGTGTCCTATCTTTTTGTCTTTTCATGATGTTCATGGGGTTCTCCAGGCAATAATAATGAAGTGGTTTGCCATTCCCTTCTCCAGTGGACCACATTTGTCAGAACTCTCCACCATGACCTGTCCATCTTGGGTGGCCCTACATGGCATGGCTCATAGTTTGATTGAGTTAGACAAAGCTGTGGTTCATGTGATTATTTTGATTAGTTTTGTGTGGTAAGAAACTGCCACACATCAGTTGGCTTAAATGACAGAAATTCACTTTCTCACAATGCTGGAGTCTGGAAGTTCAAGACCAAGGTGTCAGCAGCTTTGCTTTCGCCACAGGCCTCTCTCCTTGGTGTGCAGACGGCACCTCTGTGTCCTCACGTGATGTTTCTCCTGTATGAGTGTGCTTCATGTTTCTCTGAGTCCAAATTTCCTTTTCTTACAAAGGACACCATTCATATTGGATTAGGATCCACTCTTAGGGCCTCATTTTACTTAATCACCTCTGAAAGAACCCAGCTCCAAAACAGTCACATTCTAGGGTACTGCGGCTTAGAGTTTTAACCTATGAATTTGGGAGTGAGGGGACACCATTCAGTCTATAACACTAACGAAACCCTAAGGTGAGCTTTGTCGTTTCCTTTTTTCCCCACTTTGCTTATAAGAAAATCCTTACATTTTCTCTTTAAGAAAAAGTTTGTATTTGTGCTGTTTTTCCTATCTCCTCAGAAAGACCAAGAATTCAAGATTACAAATGAAGTTATAGCCAGCAGTGGGGAGGTTTGTCCTTCTTTTGAGCCAATCACCCTGTTTTCAGAGAAGCTGCCACTCACCCAAGAAGTTATGGTGGTCTAGATACCCTCACCACACTGCTAGGGGACCCCTCACCCAGCTGTCTGACACTCATACTCTCTTTCATCAGTGTTGTGGGGTTCAATGTAAAGTTTCTGATGCTCTGAGAGGCCATTTTCTTTTCCTTGTTCAACGGAATGCAGTTCGTTACATCTCATGTTGACAGAGGAATATTTTCAACAATCAAAATTGCGGGCTGTCTATAGTGTGTGTCTCTTCTCATTAGGTCTTGATCACATTCTCTACTTAGAAGCTGATGTGCACAATTTCCAGTTTAGCCCTCCATGCTTCACTTGGAAATGTATGCTTCTTTTGTCTTCAGCAATTTTTGTTAGAATTATACTTCCTAGGGTGACATGGGCACCATTAGCCCCTTCTACCCTTAAGGTCACAATTCCTACTGACTCATTGTCTAGGAATTGATACCTTTGTATGTACATTAAAAAATAATGATTAGGTAAAATGAAAAAGGCAAATATTTATTCTGTTCCCCTTACAAGTCTGCACTTAAAATTTTATTATCGCTTAACATTAACATTAAATATTATTCAATTGTCTCTTAAAGTTATGTATTTGTAAGAATATCTCTAGTGAAAATAATGTTGTTTTTTTTTAAATTTCAGGTCACTTATTATTGCTTAGTTTCCTTATAAATTCATATTCATCCATCAATAAACAGTTTTAAGTATTTACTACATCTATCATTTTCTAGGTACCAACAGGTGCTGACTATATGAATAGAAATATCTTTTAATATCCTTTGTCTACAACATAGTTGGCATAGCTTGTATTCAATGACATGATTTATAGTTAGAAAGGAAAATTGTTAAGCACTTAAACAACATTCCTAATTAACAAATTATTTTGACTTGTCTTCATCTCATTTTAATATCAGTGGAAGATGTGTTTTTGCACTATTTATACACACATATATACAATGTGGACAATTTTTGATGCCCCTTCTGTGAAAAAATGTAAATGTTACTATTCTCAGTTCAAGTTTTCAAGGCATTCAACTTTACGGTCATTCCGTGTTAGAGAAACACAAAACATGCCAAGTTTACTATATATAGGATCCTATTTTAGTTCAAATTCTTTTCCTTTTCTTTAATTGACAAAATTGAAATTTCTTTTCCATCTCTATCACCAGCAACTGGTTAATTTTACTGAACCATATTCATTCAGCAAGAGCAAGAATTTAGATATTAGACCTAAAGTTTTAGAGCAAAATACAAACCTAAAATAGGTGGAAAAGTGTTAGTTGCCCAGTCGTGTCTGACTCTTTGCAACCCCATGAACTGTAACCCGCTAGACTCCTCTGTTCATGGAATTATCCAGGCAAGAATACTGGAGTGGGTAATCATTCCTTTCTCTGGAGGATTTTCCCAACCCAGAGATCAAACCCATGTCTCCTGAATTGTAGGCAGATTCTTTACCATCTGAGCCACTATAATAGGTACAATTTCATTAAAAAAAAAA